>JASFYC010000448.1:0-528163 GCA_030412335.1 Botrylloides violaceus | reverse complement strand
CGAAAGGTAAGACGTGCTCTTCATCTTTCTTCGTTTATGACGTCAGCATTTTCGACGTCGCGATTATTATCTACTTACAATCTACAGGATGATAGAATCTTGTCTATTTCTATTGGTGACGTCATCCGTACAGAACGTACCGTTAGCGTATACGAAATAAATACGCCTTACGAATCTTGTTCATATGTAATACCATATTGTTAATGTTGTGACGTGCTTTATCAAAACTTGTTCGTTAGCGACGTCCTCTCATGCTGCGATAATTGACCCGATCAAGAATATTTTTTGTTTTTTTAGAGACGAAGAATTTAGAAGTAAGCAAGACGCGTTGAGAGATGGTCGTTAATGGCTTCGACGTGTTGTCAGGTGGAGATGTTGTCGCAATCTTTCACAGCGACATGTAACTCACCATCCAATTCACACATGAAGATTGATATCGTTTCTTTGAAGTTGCGGATCTTCATGTTCAGATTGAAACGATCAAAGAATTTCTCCACGATTCAGACCTGAAAGCTTTTTTGATCATTGAGCTCTGTGAGCTTGATGTATCGGATCTGCAGATTGAAATGATCGATGGAACGCTTCTCATTTCTGAATGTTACTTCCGTCAATCTCCAGAAATCTGAGCCGCTAGAAACAATCTCACAAAACCTATTGTCCCCGGATGACGACGTGCAGAAAGTTATTTGAACACTATTTGCAAGTGTTTCTGCGATCTTCTGCCGCAGTTCTGCTGATTTCATTCCCGCATATACTTTTTACTGTTTTGTGATATTTTCGTTTTATTGCCAATAAAATGCACATTTCAATAACTTCTTTCCATATTTCTGCCCTATGAGTATAGTCACAGACAGGTAAGGCGAGAGGTAGGGTAGTGCGTGTGTCTCTTAGCAGCGCAGAGATCATAAGAGAAGCCTCGGGAACCTTCACAAAACTGGAGAAAAATTTGTATAAAAGTCATCAACAAAGTAGTCATAAATGAATTCTGGTAGATACGATGGGCGTGGCGTACTCAATATTTGACGCATCGGATGGATGTGTTTTCTCATCTCTCTCTTTCTCTCTCTCTCTCTCTTTCGCCACATGGCGAGAATACTTGGAGCCTCTCTCCGAAGTTCTGCCGTAGGCTTTGTTGTTACAATTTCTGGGATGGTAATGTCGGGCGAATTGAATACTATAGGTGCGATATCGTGAAAGCCTCCGCCGCCGTCTCCTTCCTGCGCGAGGGATACAAATTTCGCAATTGGGTAATTAACTTGGCGTTCAGTCAAGGGCTTTTAAATTGATAACGTACGCACCTTCCAACAACTATAATCGCCGTGATACATTTCACACCATTGTTTCTGTAAGGCGCCTAGGAACTCCACTGCAGTATCATGGCCTACTTTAAAACTAAAGTAGGTCATGGCATTATCAACGAATGAATGGGGAATACGCCAGGATTAACCGCCAGTGCAATTCAATAGGGGTCTACCTTATCGCAAATACGTAATTGTGTGAGTATGAGGAACAAGTTGCAATAGAAAGTGAATTAACGCATAATCAATAGATGATGTTGTCGAGCTTTCGCTTAATTGATGTTTCTTATCATGAACATGATGTGGATTAAATGCGTTAATTTTTAAAGTCTAATAACGATAATTGTCGGAAGATAAGAATAAGGTCTACAGTTTCTTCTTTGCGTAAAGATCCCTTTACTTAACTATTGAAGTCATTTGCTTTCTGACAGTCGGACAGTGAAGGTGGAACTCAGCGTTGGGAGTTACATAGTTGGAAATTGTGATTTTGTTTGCAAGCAAGTTGTTCTTCGGTATCAAAGGAATAAAAGTATCCAAGATGGCTAATGCCTTATTGCTGGCAGCTGTGTACAATAACTACATACGGAAATTGGATTAGTAAGTAGTTCTCTTGCATGTTTTCTCCGTTTACTGCATGTGTGATGAAGTCTGACATGTTGCGTCATATACCTTCAGTCTCTTAGCAGCGGATCCTATTCTATAATGAAAACTATAGAGTGGTTCCCGTTAATCGTCGAGCACATGTCAGCAATGCAAGACTGTAATACTTTGGCATACCATTTCTCTATCATCAAGCACGTGGCTATTTTGCGGGAATTGTTGTTTGTCCCCGCGGCTACCGATGAAGCAGTACACCGATCACCTTTGGCTTGGCCCAATTCTGTATGAAGTAGGCCTGTGATTAGGGATTAGTTATTTTCTACCCACCGCCTACTCTAAAGTAAGCCATGCGCCACAGCTGACCACGTAAATGTTTCCACGACTGTTTAGTGAGGCAACTAAGTCCGGCATTTTGCCGTTCGTTGAGTTTATGAATAGCATCTGCAAATTTTCAATTTATTCTTTACTAATTTTAATTTTCTTTCACAGCAGTGATCCCGCGCAGTTTCCTACATTCAGAGAGGAAAAAAAAATTCACGCGGTAAGTGAATAGACAATATTTTAGCAAAACGAAATTTATATTAACCAGTACAATATTAGTCACAGCCAAGCAGAATGGAACTGATACCAATTTTAAAACCTCCTGATCAGAAAACGAACTCAGTCATATGTCTATTTGTATCAGGATCGTCTGTCACCGACTCGACTATTTTCTTTCTTGACTACTTTTCACCTATGTCTCAATTATTTCGTATTTTTCAGGAAAAGGTTAAAAAACTTCAAAAGAAATCTAAAAAGAAATATAGAAATGCTGAAAGTAGACGTCGAAACGCCGCTCGATCCGCGGAGCGCGAGAGGACGCAAACGCAAGAACCAGAATTGGTGCGCGAGAGGAAGCGACAAGAGCAAGAAGCGATATTGGTGCGCGAGAGGATTCGACAGGAACAAAAAGCTGAATCGGTGAGCGAGAGGATTCGACGAGAGCGAGTATCGGTGGACGAAAGGATGCGAGAGAAAGAAGGTGAATTGATAAGGTAGTAGGTAAATATTCATCCCGTCTTCGCGGGACCAATCATTTGTGTCTTCGCCGCTTTGACACTGAATTGCACGTGTTCACCAAGACACGTTGGGAGAAAGACACCTGGCAATGCATGCTTGTCAATGGGTGATTGGGAGTTTCAGTGGAAACAATTTCTGAGATATACTCAATCGTCCGCTATCGGCTTTAATTACGACGAAGCCCGATCTTTGCGTGACCCTTCTTCAATCTCCACGGAAATCTCCATATTCTCGATATCTTTTATCGGCTAACGTATGATTTTCTATTCCATTACAGCTGAAGGAACTCCAAAATCAGCGACTATAGCGATGATCCTAACTAGAAAGAAATCTCTACCAGCTGACTTCAACGAATATACACTACGAAAGGTAAGACGTGCTCTTCATCTTTCTTCGTTTATGATGCTATCACTTGTGTCGTCACGACTATTTTATATGTAGAATATACTACTGTTGGGTGATAGAATATTGTCTATTTGTGACGACATCGTCCGGAACGTAGTGTTGCCGCATACCAAAAATAATGCTCGGTACGAATCTTGTTCATATGTAATCACATATTATTATTATTATTGTGACGTGCTTAACCGAACCTTGTTCGTTAGTGACTTCATCTCATGTTGCGATAATTCACTCGATTAAGAATATTTTTTGTTTTTTCAGAGACGAAGAATTGAGAAGTAAGGAACACGCGTTGGGAAATGGTCGTAATGGCCTTGACCTATTGTCAGATGGAGAAGTTGTCGCAATCTTTCACAGCGACTTGCAACTCACCATCCAATTCACACATAAAGGTTGATATCGTTTCTTTGAAGTTGCGGATCTTCATGTTCGGATAGAAACGATCAAAGAATCTTTCCACGATTCAGATCTGAAAAATTTTGATCATTGAGTTCTATGTGCCTAATGTATCGGATTTGCATATCGAATTGATCAACTGGACGCTCCTCATTTCTAACATAGAAGTTTCTGAATGTTACTTCCGTCAATCTCCGGGAATCTGCGTTGCCAGGTCTAAATCTAACAAAACCTTTCATCCCCGGATGACGACGTACAGTAGGGTTTTTGAACGCTATTTGCGAGTGTCTCTGCGATCTTCTGCCGCAGTTCTGCTGATTTCATTCACGCATATAGCTTTTTACTGTTTTGTGATATTTTCATGTTATTGGCAATAAAATGCATATTTCACTTCTTTCCATATTTGTTCCCTATCATTATATTCACAGGATAGGCGAGAGGTAGGGTAGTGCGTGTGTCTCTTAGCAGCACAGAGATCATAAGAAAAGCCTCGGGAACCTCAAAAAAAACTGGAGAAAAATTTGTATCAAAGCGTCACTAAAGTAGTCATAAATGAATTCTGGTAGATACGATGGGCGTGGCGTACTAAATAATTGACGCTTCGGATGGATGTGTTTTCACATCTCTCTCTTTCACCACATGGCGAGAATACTTGGAGCCTCTCTCCGAAGTTCTGCCGTATAGGCTTTGTTGTTACAATTTCTGGGATGGTAATGTCGGGCGAATTGAATACTATAGGTGCGATATGTGAAAGCCTCCGCCGCCGTCTCCTTCCTGCGCGAGGAAATTTCGCAATTGGGTCATAAACGTGGCGTTCAGTCGAGGGCTTGTAAATTGATAACGTACGCACCTTCCGACTACTCTAATCGCCGTGATACCTTTCACACCATTGGCGCCTAGGAACTCCACTGCAGTATCAACGAATCAATGGGGAGTACGCCAGGATTAAAGGCCAGTGCAATTCAATAGAGAGAGCGAGAAAACCCAATAGGGGTCTACCTTATCGCAAAACTAAAGTAGGCCATGGCATTATCAACGAATGAATGGGGAATACGCCAGGATTAACCGCCAGTGCAATTCAATAGGGGTCTACCTTATCGCAAATACATAATCGTGAGAGTATGAGGAACAAGTTGCAATAGAAAGTGAATTAACGCATAATCAATAGATGATGTTGCCGAGCTTTCGCTTTATTTACGTTTCTTATCATGAACATGATGTGGATTAAATGCGTTAATTTTCAAAGTGTAATAACGATAATTGTCGGAAGATAAGAAAAAGGTCTACAGTTTTTTCTTTGCGTAAAGATTCCTTTACTTAACTATTGCAGTCATTTGCTTTCTGACAGTCGGACAGTGAAGGTGGAACTCAGCGTTGGGAGTTACATAGTTGGAAATTGTGATTTTGTTTGCAAGCAAGTTATTCTTCGGTATCAAAAGATTATAAGTATCCAAGATGGCTAATATCTTTTTGCTAGAAGCTGTGTACAATAGCTACATACGGAAATTGGATTGGTAAGTAGTTCTCTTGCATGTTTTCTCTGCTTACTGCATGTGTGATGATGTCTGACATGTTGCATCACATACCTTCAGTCTCTTAGCAGCGGATCCTATTATGTAATGAAAACTATAGAAGGGTTCCCTTAAATTGTCGAGCACATGTCAGCGATGCAAGACTGTAATACTTTGGCATACAATTTCTCTATCATCAAGCACGTGGCTATTTTGCGGGAATTGTGGTTTGTCCCCGCGGCTACCGATGAAGCAGTACACCGATCACCTTTGGCTTGGCCCAATTCTGTATGAAGTAGGCCTGTGATTAGGGATTAGTAATTTTCTACCCATCGCCTACTCTAAAGTAAGCCATGCGCCACAGCTGACCACGTAAATGTTTCCCCGACTGTTTAGTGTAGGCCACTAGTCCACCATTTTGTTGTTCGTTGAGTTTATATGTGCAGATTTTCAATTTATTTTTTAATAATTTTAATTTTCTTTCATAGCATTGATCCCACGCAGCTTTCTATATACTTAGAAGAAAAAAAGATTCACGCGGTGAGTTAAATAGACAATATTTTTGTAAAACGAAATTCATAATAACCAGTAAAGTATTAATCGCAGCCAACTGATACCAATTTTAAAACCTCCTGATCGGAAAACGAACTTAGTCATATGTCTGTTAGTATCAGGATCGTCTTGTCACCGACTCGATTATTTTCTTTCTTGACTACTTTTCACCTCTGTATCAATTTTTTCGTATTTTTCAGGAAAAGGTTAAAAAACTTCAAAAGAAATCTGAGGAGAAAAATAAAAATGCTCAACATAGACGTCGAAAAGCCGCTCGATCCGTGGAGCGCGAGAGGACGCGAACGCAAGAACCAGAATTGATGCGCGAGAGGATACGACGGGAGCGAAAAGCCAAATTGGTGAGCGAGAGGATTCGACGAGAGCGAGAAGATGAATTGGTGGACGAGAGGTTGCGAGAGCGAGAGGATGAGTTGGTGGACCAGAAGATGCAGACATCGCGAGAAGATGAATTGGTGCTCGAGAGGATGCGACGAGCGCGAGAAGATAGATTGGTGCTCGAAAGGTTGCATGAGCGACAAAGTGAATTTGTGAGCGGGAGGAGGCGACAAGAGCGAGAAGCTAAATTGGTGCGCAAGAGGATACGACGGGAGCGAAAAGCTAAATTGGTGCGCAAGAGCATACGACGAGAGCGAGAAGATGAATTGGTGGACGAGAAGTTGCGAGAGCGAGAAGGTGAATTGATAAGTTCGTAGGCAATTATTAATTCCCTCTTTGCGGGAGCAATCATTTGTGTCTTCGCCGTGTTGACACTGAATAGCACGTCTTCACCCCGACACGTTGGGAGAAAGACACTTGGCAATGCATGCTTGTCAATGAGTTATTGGGAGTTTCAGTGGAATCAATTTCTTCGATATACTCAATCGTCCGCCACCGACGAAGCCCGATCTTTGCGTGACCTTTCTTCAATCTCAATCTCCATATTTTCAATATACTTCATCAGCTAACGGTTGATTTACATTTTCATTACAGCTGAAGAAACTCCAAAATCAGCAACAAGCGATGATCCAAACTAGAAAGAAATCTCCCCCAGCTGATTTCAACGAATATCAACTACGAAAGGTAAGTCGTGCTGTTCATCTTTCTTCGTTTATGACGTTATCACTTGCGACGTCACGTCTATTATATATGTAGACTATACTATTGCGAGATGATAGAATGTTGTCTATTCGTGACGTCATCGTGCGGGACGTACCGTTGCCGCATACGAAATAAATGCGGTTTACGAATCTTGTTCATATGTAATCCCATATTGTTAATGTTGTGACGTGCTTAATCAAACCATGTTTGTTAGTGACGTCATCTCATGTTGCGATAATTGACCCGATTAAGAATATTTATTATTATTATATGTTTTGCTTTTTCAGAGACGAAGAATTCAAATGTAAGTAGATGGGAGATGATTGTCAGATGGAGATGTTGTCGCAACCTTTCAGAGCGACTTGCAACCCGATTCACAAATGAAGATTGATATCGTTTCTTTGAAGTTGCGGATCTTCATGTTCGGATTGAAACGATCAAAGAATCTCTCAACAATTCAGATTTGAAGGCTTTTTTAACATTGAGTTTTGTGATATTGATGTATCGGATCTACAATTTGAGCTGGACGCTTCTCATTTCTAACATAGAGGTTCTGAATGTTCTTCCGTCAATCTGCGTCGCCATGTAAAAATCTCACAAAACCTTTCATCTCCGGATGACGACGTACAGTAGGTTTTTTGAACGCTATTTGCGAATGTTTCTGCGATCTTTTGTCGCATCATTTCTGCTGATTTCATTCCCGCATATAACTTTTTACTGTTTTGTGATATTTTCATTTTATTGGCAATAAAATACATATTTCACAATTTCCTTCCATATTTGTGCCCTATGAGTATAGTAACAGGTTAGACGAGAGGTAGGGTAGTGTGTGTGTCTCTTAGCAGCGCAGAGATCTTATGAGAAGCCTCGGGAACCTCCAAAAAACTGGAGAAAATTTGTACCAAGGTATCAGTAAGTAGTCATAAATGAATCCTGTTAGATACGATGGGCGTGGCGTACTGAATGTTAGACGCGTCGGATGGATGTGTTTTCCCATCTCTCTCTTTCTCTCTCTCTTTCACCACATGGCGAGAATACTTGGAGCCTCTCTCTGAAGTTCGGCTGTAGGCTTTGTTGTTACAATTTCTGGGATGGTAATGTCGGGCGAATTGAATACTATAGGTGCGATATTGTGAAAGCCTCCGCCGCCGTCTCCTTCCTGCGCGAGGGATACAAATTTCGCAATTGGGTAATTAACTTGGCGTTCAGTCAAGGGCTTATAAATTGATAACGTACGCACCTGCGACATCTATAATCACCGCGATACATTTCTCACTATTGTTTCTGTAAAGCGCCTAGGAAATACACTGCAGTATCAACGAGTCTGTTGTGACCACCTACAATGATTACTGTACAGGTGTCTAACAATGTAGACCGTCGTATAACAGACAGGTTGCATACCGAAAGTAAACCAATGTATTTGACAATATAATGGACAACACCAAATATAGATAGCGATAAATGCGGTAAAGTTGAAGAACGGTGACCGATCTACTTGTTCAAAAGAACAGCTAAAAACGCACGGGTGGCGAGTGGCACAAGTGGTTAAATCGACAACATATTAATAATTACAAAGTAGGGCCTAGTCAATTAACTATTACCGATACTTGTGTATGAAACCAATCGACTGATTGGTTGTAGCAGAATCAATAGGGAGTATGTCAGGATTAACCCACAGAGAGAGCCCAGCAGGGGTCTACGTTATCGCAAATTATTATTATTATTATTATATAGAAGATTATAGTGGCGCTTATCACCGGGCGGCGTTTTGCTCCACGAACGACAGGTTGGAGCAGATATATGGATATAGTTAGTAATCGTGATACATGTTAACATGGACATAGTAATCGTGAAACATGTTATAGTAATCGTGTCAATACCACCGGCTTATAGCCATGATCACTATTATAATCACGGTTCTCCGCACTTCCCCGATACCGACTGCCAGGCAGGGAAGGAACGGATACCAATTTTTAAGTCTTCGATTTGACTCGGTCGGGAATCGAACCCGGAAGCTCCCGATCAGAAAGCGGACAAATTGCAAGGGATAAATTGCAATAAAAATTGAATTAACGCATAAACAATAGTTGATGTTTCCGAGCTTTCGCTTCATTGACGTTTCTTATCATGAACATGATGTGGATCAAATGTGTTAATTTTTAAAGATAAGAAAAAGAACAAGGACTACAGTTTGTTCTTTGCGTATCTCTTTGGGTATTACAGTCATTTGCTTTCTGACAGTCGGACAGTGAATGTGGAACTCTGCGTTGGGAGTTACTGAACATCTGTGACTTAATTTGAGAGCAAGTTGTTTTTTCATTGATAAGCATATTATTAACATTCAAGATGGTTTCTGAAATGTATCTGAAAGCTGTGTGGAAGAACTACAAACGCAAAGTAAAAAAGCCTGTGTAAGTTGTTCGTCTGAATGTTTTCGTTGTTTACTGCGGGTTTGCGCGGATAGACTACAACGTCATACCTTCATTCGGGCATGTGTGCGGGATCATGTGGACTTGCGTAGTAACCGCTAATCTCTTCGGAGCGAGTTCCTTCGATGCAAGCTAGAGTGGTTCCCTTTAGGCTTAAACCAACGAAAACACGTATAGTGTTTGCGGGCATTTCGGTATACCGGTATACCGTACATACTCTAAATTCAAAAGTTGTAATTACAACGCAATCTCTCGAATTTGGCGTCGCTGCAACACTTTATCACTTTACAACGTAACTCTTCTCTGAAATCGAGAGCACAACGCATCGTGATGCCAACATCTGTGCGAATTGCGTCTTCTCTCGAGATTCGAGCGTCGACGAGATGATTTAACGCGCATGCACCGCACTGTCGGTCTTTAGCTGCGAGCTTGCTGATTCTTTGCGCTTAGGTCCAAATCGTACATAAATTTGACTGCCTTGCCGATATGCAGACGATCCGGAGCCGGTAGGTTTGGCATTAATATTTGTACCACATCTCATCGACATCAAGAGCTACACACTTGGATGCTGGCAACGAGGAAAAGCTTTGCTGGTGTCGCCCACGCCGATAGGACGTTTTTCTATAGAAACGTAGGCCTATCGGCTATCTAACACGGTCAATCGGTAACAAAACGTGTTTCGCACTTCACATTAGAGGTGATGGTTCTCTGTGAGACTGCGTTGAAACACGCAACATGCTTTAGATTCCTGTTGTGGGTACTTTCCTCCAAGGACATCCCTGCTTTCCTCGCATAATGATTCTGCGTGCATTTTTGAGTCTGTGCGGCGGGCACAACATCTCTGACTCGATCGTCACGCCCCGCTGCGATTTGTAAGGTCTGCTCGTTGCGTTTTCGCGCGCCGCTCAGCATGTGACTGCAAAACTGATACTTCGTGTTCGCGCACCGCAATTGTACGCGGAGAGTTCGCTGTACTTAGACTAATTGAGCATATTCCATTCAAATCGAGTCAGGGAGGGTGTGAGAACGTTTCAGAGCTGCGATGGTGGAAGAAAATTTTATTCTGTTTTTGAAGGACAATGGTATCAGCGGGCGCGCCATCGAGATGCTGCAAGGTAGGTATTAGGTATATTCTTTTCAATTTGGTTTGTCAATGGGATCATGCACTTTGTGTATGTAATGTATGATGTATAAACGGCTTTATATTCATATTGTAGGATAACATATAAATAACCTGGGTCTGCTTAGTGGTGCTAACTTATTTCATGGCTGTTTTAATCTCGTCTGTTCTAGGTATTATCTGCTTCTCCAGTTCCAGAAAAATACGACAATAGTGTGTTGAGACTTAAAAAAAACCCATAGAGTTCCACCTCTTCCAAAATTCAGTGATAAGCTCGAGCGTGCCTTAGAGGATGGTTCAGTTTTGATGATGGATAAATTTTATCAAGAGTGTGCTTTTCACATCCGCAGTCATGGAGACATCAATAGCAAAGCTCGGTACGCAATGTTTGGCCGGAAACTGGTTGAACGATATCCATGTTTGTTGGATAAAACCAGAAGAAGTGAATTTAGGAAGCCTTGGGTGAGTCATCTTTCTGTTCATACAGAGCTGGTTCATAACAAGAATTTCTGGCGTAGTGAGACAGATGAGATTCAATGAGAGAAAAGAAGCAAATTCAAGAGCCACCAGTATCGCATATGCATGCTCTCGTAAGATGGCAAGTTGAGTTTGGGTTAGTGAATTAGTTGAGCACTTAGGCCTATCACTTGTTTGCAGAAGGAACAAACCTGTCCGTTGACGAGGCAAGGAAATGCCTTCAGGAGGAATTTGTCCATAGGCCAATGAATTGGGGCAGAGTAAAGGAGTTGTTTATTCATTTGCACCAAGTCAGACGAGAACAGCTCACAAGTGGTGATTGCAGTAGAATATCTGAAACTATCGTGAAATTCCCAACCTTGGGCAAACTAAAACTGGTGAGTTATTGTTATTGACAACCATTATAGTGTAGGTTGTGTATCATGACCCCCTTAGCAAAGTGAAAGAATAGATCAGGGCATAAAAATTGCAAAATATCTCGTTGATCCAGATAGTTATTTGTCATGCCAGTGAATCACTGTGCTTAGATATTGGTTGTTCTCAGATCAGAGATGAGTTTCATCTACTTCTGCCATCGTTAACATTTGCAAATATGCATGTCGAGTATACCAAGGTGCTTCACAACCTGAAGAAGATGTTTAACCAGGACTCTGTCGTTGAAGTAAGGGACAGATTGTAAACATACTGCTTCTATAGTCACATTCATTATTTCTTATGGTAAGGATTTGATTGTATAGTGACCAGGCGGCAAGCAAGTTGAACAAAAACATAGATTTATTGCCCTCCAGAAAAGGCATACTGAGTCGACTTAAGAGGTTTGTGTGGTGACTTTGCCCAACAGCTGCTGAGTTTGTTTATACTTATAAAAATGTTAATGTTGCGACAGACGAACTGTGATGTCTGAAGCAACAGTCCACGGTCCTATATTGTCAAGGTGTGTAAAAGTAATTGATAAAACTTTTTCTCAGGGTACCGAGCAAGGCCAGCTGGAAATTGTACTGGAGTTACAGTTAAGGCTGTATGACAAAAAGGTTGCATCACGGGGGAAAAATACATCATCAAGCTCTCATCATCCAGCAGGTGACAATACGTTTGAGCAGTGCCCCTTGAAAGGCAGTAATTAAGCCCCATTTGCATTTGAAATCTAAGTAGGGATGGGTGTTTTGAATTGAATATCCAGATGGATCTGGCCATTACCTAATTCGATCTCATCTGGTATCTGGTGATTCTAATTATCCCTGTGGAAGAGAGAGTCGTACTTGATTCGATCCGGATGCAAATTTATCTGAACCGAATATTTGCTCGAAGCTCATTCGTCTTTTTTGTATGAGAGACAACTGTTTGCCGTATATGCTTCAGTATTATGATCAGGTCAGTTGCCAATGGCTATAGGCCACGCAGTACATTGATGGGCTGAAGAAGCAATCTACCGTAGGCATTGTGATGAAGTATTTGATTTGATTTAACTAAAAAGATGCGGAAAATTATTCGATTCAAATAAGTAAATTTACCACGCGATATTCAATCCAATCAAAAACGTATTCGAATCAAAATATATATATATATGAAAAGGCCCATCCCTAAGCCCTAACCCACTGTGAAGCAGGTATGCCTAGATCATTTCTGTATGTCATACCGGCCACTAAATTTAGCTGGCTGTAAATAAAATAGGCCTAGTACGAATCTAATCTGATTGGGAATAATGTCCGGGGTTCTTTGGTCGACTGTGCAAATCCATCAATTGCTATCATGTGAAACTGCTGGATTCAAACTTAAACTTGCTTTTCAGGCTCTCAGTTTGGATTTGAAAAGTGAATGCAAGAAATTGGATCCACCACACTTGTTATTAGCGCAACATGAGAACGGACCTTACCAGGGCTGGATTTTGGCAGATAAAAAGGTCTTCCCTTGTTCTGATAACGCGGGTGTTTTTGATATGCTGATAGACTTGCTGTCCTGTTATTACGCCTGGAATATTGATTATCCTGGTGCTGGCTTTCAGATACTTGAATTTTTGCAGGAGATGGTTGTTAAAGACAACCAATCATACAATCTTTCTCCCATTCTGGATAAATTCATCCGACAATATAATTACCTTTATGTGAAAGCCGCATTGAATATTCAGTGGTGATTCGATTCGTAGTCAGAATCCCAATTAATTCAAATTGCCCTCCCCCCCCTTATTGTGGACAGACAGACTTTAACCCATTGACACTCCCATTATCATGCTCCAATTTTATTGCCTTTATATGCTGTACTGTCTCAGAGCCATAGAAACAATTTTGGTTGACTCTAACCTCCATACTCCATGGCTTGGTACCTGACCCATCTTCCTGTGATATTGTGGCAATCTATATCTTGTATAGTTCCAGTCACCTTGCTAAGAAAATTGCCTTGACATATATATAGGTGGAGCTTGTCGCGGTATCACGCGAATGTATGGTAGTCTCAACACTGTATATAATTCATTTTCTTTGCGTTCGGGTTATTCGGTAATTTGTGCTATTGTATATATAGGGATCACCCGCGTATCATGGCATTGTTATTACATATAGCCTGATACCCACATGTTGGGTGTAATGTGTGATACATTTCTGTGCGTATTTTGTTGCTTATAGCCTGTGAATACATCTGTGTATAATAAATTGTGGCTGTCTATACCAAAAGGCGTCTTTTTGAAACCGCAACGCAATATCGAACAACGCAATAATCGACAACGCAATATTCGACAACGCCATTTTAAACGTAATGTGACGTTGTATTTTCGGCCAAATTTGGCGTTGTGATTTTGTGTTGGTACAACGGAATATCAATTAGCGTATACGCCAACTATCCAGCGCCATACGCCATATCCTTTTTCTGTTATCACACACGAGGATATTTTACGGGGATTATGTGGTTAACGATGCAGCACCACACTCTATACCTTCGGCTTGACTCCGTTCTGTTTAAAACAGGCCTGTGATCGGTGATTCTCAACCGCCGACCAGGAAAATGTTTCCCAGACTGTTTAGTTTACTGTTACGTTTCTACGCTGCAGATTTTAAATTTGTTTTATTTCATTTATTCAGCCGTTCTCTCTCGGAGCGTCGTAAATTAAAAGAGTTGAGAAAGCTTCAGAAGGTGAGTGAATACACCAACGTTTAGCTTCTGTCAGCAATTTATATCAAGTTATCCAATATTACCAAGCAGAGATAGACGATATGCCAATTTTTCAAAAAGTTTTGTATCGATTCGATCTGGAATCGTACCCGGAACCTCATAATCAGAAAGCGGACTCAGTCTTACGATCTGTTGTTTATTTGAAATTTATGGCGTTTTTCAACTACTAAGGTCATTCACGCCAGCTCGATGCTCACAGTATACGTGTCAATACTTGCAGTTTATAGCCCGGATCACTATTACAACCACGACTTCCCTGAAACCGACTGCCACGCAGGAAAGAAACGGATACCAATTTTAAAGTCTTCGATTTGACTTTGTCGGGAATCGAACCCGGAACCTCTCGATCAGAAAGCGGACAGTCTAAACCACTCGGCCAACTGTGCGGTTACGGTCTTACGATCTAGATCATCTTCCATCAAAAATTGATTCATTTTCACTTTATTATCAATTTCGTTGGATTTTTCAGGGAAAGATTGCCAAACTTAAAAATCAATTGAAAACGAAATTTCAAAACGCTGCACACAGACGTCGAGCAGCCGCTGAGGCGGAACTGGAGAGGATGCGAGCGCGTGAAGCGGAATTGGCAAGTTATTAGGCAATTAGGAATCCCGTCTTTGCGGGACCAATCATTTGTATCTTTGGCGCTGAATCGCACGGGTTTACCTAGACACGTTGGGAGAAAAGCACTTGAGAATGTAGGCTACTCAATGGTTGTGTCATGTCATTTTTACCATTTGCATGCTATGAATAAGGCAGAGTCGTCTATACTAAGCGGTGAAAGGAATTTATTCGATATTCCAATCGGCCGCTATCTGCTATATTTAAACGAAGCGAGGCTTGACCTTTTTTCAATCTCGACGGAAAATCGCCATATTGTCAATATCCTTCATCGGCTAACGTTTCATTTTCATTACAGCTGAAGGAACTCCAAAATCAGCAACAAGCGATGATCAAAACTAGAAAGAAATCTTTCCCAACTGATTTCAACGAATATCAACTACGAAAGGTAAGACGTGCTCTTTATCTTTCTTCGTTTATGACGTCAGCATTTTCGACGTCGCGATTATTATCTACTTACAATCTACAGGATGATAGAATCTTGTCTATTTCTATTGGTGACGTCATCCGTACGGAACGTACCGTTAGCGTATACGAAATAAATGCGCTTTACGAATCTTGTTCATATGTTTTTTATTTTGTTAATGTTGTGACGTGCTTAATCGAAACTTGTTCGTTAGCGACGTCCTCTCATGCTGCGATAATTGACCCGATTAAGAATATTTTTTGTTTTTTTAGAGACGAAGAATTTAGAAGTAAGCAAGACGCGTTGAGAGATGGTCGTAATGGCTTCGACGTGTTGTCAGGTGGAGATGTTGTCGCAATCTTTCACAGCGACATGTAACTCACCATCCAATTGACACATGAAGATTGATATCGTTTCTTTGAAGTTGCGGATCTTCATGTTCAGATTGAAATGATCAAAGAATTTCTCCACGATTCAGACCTGAAAGCTTTTTTGATCATTGAGTTCTGTGAGCTTGATGTATCGGATCTGCAGATTGAAATGATCGATGGAACGCTTCTCATTTCTGAATGTTACTTCCGTCAATCTCCAGAAATCTGAGCCGCTAGAAAAAATCTCACAAAACACATTGTCCCCGGATGACGACGTGCAGAAAGTTATTTGAACACTATTTGCAAGTGTTTCTGCGATCTTCTGCCGCAGTTCTGCTGATTTCATTCCCGCATATACTTTTTACTGTTTTGTGATATTTTCGTTTTATTGCCAATAAAATGCACATTTCAATAACTTCTTTCCATATTTCTGCCCTATGAGTATAGTCACAGACAGGTAAGGCGAGAGGTAGGGTAGTGCGTGTGTCTCTTAGCAGCGCAGAGATCATAAGAGAAGCCTCGGGAACCTTCACAAAACTGGAGAAAAATTTGTATAAAAGTCATCAACAAAGTAGTCATAAATGAATTCTGGTAGATACGATGGGCGTGGCGTACTCAATATTTGACGCATCGGATGGATGTGTTTTCTCATCTCTCTCTTTCTCTCTCTCTCTCTCTTTCGCCACATGGCGAGAATACTTGGAGCCTCTCTCCGAAGTTCTGCCGTAGGCTTTGTTGTTACAATTTCTGGGATGGTAATGTCGGGCGAATTGAATACTATAGGTGCGATATCGTGAAAGCCTCCGCCGCCGTCTCCTTCCTGCGCGAGGGATACAAATTTCGCAATTGGGTAATTAACTTGGCGTTCAGTCAAGGGCTTTTAAATTGATAACGTACGCACCTTCCAACAACTATAATCGCCGTGATACATTTCACACCATTGTTTCTGTAAGGCGCCTAGGAACTCCACTGCAGTATCATGGCCTACTTTAAAACTAAAGTAGGTCATGGCATTATCAACGAATGAATGGGGAATACGCCAGGATTAACCGCCAGTGCAATTCAATAGGGGTCTACCTTATCGCAAATACGTAATTGTGTGAGTATGAGGAACAAGTTGCAATAGAAAGTGAATTAACGCATAATCAATAGATGATGTTGTCGAGCTTTCGCTTAATTGATGTTTCTTATCATGAACATGATGTGGATTAAATGCGTTAATTTTTAAAGTCTAATAACGATAATTGTCGGAAGATAAGAATAAGGTCTACAGTTTTTTCTTTGCGTAAAGATTCCTTTACTTAACTATTGCAGTCATTTGCTTTCTGACAGTCGGACAGTGAAGGTGGAACTCAGCGTTGGGAGTTACATAGTTGGAAATTGTGATTTTGTTTGCAAGCAAGTTGTTCTTCGGTATCAAAGGAATATAATTATCCAAGATGGCTAATGCCTTATTGCTGGCAGCTGTGTACAATAGCTACATACGGAAATTGGATTAGTAAGTAGTTCTCTTGCATGTTTTCTCCGTTTACTGCATGTGTGATGAAGTCTGACATGTTGCGTCATATACCTTCAGTCTCTTAGCAGCGGATCCTATTCTATAATGAAAACTATAGAGTGGTTCCCGTTAATCGTCGAGCACATGTCAGCAATGCAAGACTGTAATACTTTGGCATACCATTTCTCTATCATCAAGCACGTGGCTATTTTGCGGGAATTGTTGTTTGTCCCCGCGGCTACCGATGAAGCAGTACACCGATCACCTTTGGCTTGGCCCAATTCTGTATGAAGTAGGCCTGTGATTAGGGATTAGTTATTTTCTACCCACCGCCTACTCTAAAGTAAGCCATGCGCCACAGCTGACCACGTAAATGTTTCCACGACTGTTTAGTGAGGCAACTAAGTCCGGCATTTTGCCGTTCGTTGAGTTTATGAATAGCATCTGCAAATTTTCAATTTATTCTTTACTAATTTTAATTTTCTTTCACAGCAGTGATCCCGCGCAGTTTCCTACATTCAGAGAGGAAAAAAAAATTCACGCGGTAAGTGAATAGACAATATTTTAGCAAAACGAAATTTATATTAACCAGTACAATATTAGTCACAGCCAAGCAGAATGGAACTGATACCAATTTTAAAACCTCCTGATCGGAAAACGAACTCATTCATATGTCTATTTGTATCAGGATCGTCTGTCACCGACTCGATTATTTTCATTCTTGACTAATTTTCATCTCTGTATCAATTTTTTCGTATTTTTTCAGGAAAAGGTTAAAAAACTTCGAAATATATCTAATAAGAAAAATAAAAATGCTCAAGATAGACGTCGAAAAGCCGCTCGATCCGCGGAGCGCGAGAGGACGCGAACGCAAGAACCAGAATTGATGCGCGAGAGGAAGCGAAAAGAGATACAAGCGATATTGTTGCGCGAGAGGATACGACGGGAGCGAAAAGCTGAATCGGTGAACGAGAAGATTCGACGAGAGCGAGAAGATGAATTGGTGAACGAGAATTTGCGAGAGCAAGAAGGTGAATTGATAAGTTAGTAGGCAAGTATTTGCGGGACCAATCATTTGTGTCTTCGCCGCGTTGACACTGAATTGCACGTGTTCACCCCGACACGTTGGGAGAAAGACACTTGGCAATGCATGCTTGTCAATGGGTGATTGGGAGTTTCAGTGGAAACAATTACTTCGATATTCTCAATCGTCCGCCACCGGCTTTAATTACGACGAAGCCCGATCTTTTCGTGACCTTTCTTCAATCTCCACGGAAATCTCCATATTCTCTATATCTTTTATCGGCTAACGCATGATTTTCTATTCCATTACAGCTGAAGGAACTCCAAAATCAGCAACAAGCGATGATCCAAACTAGAAAGAAATCTCTCCCAGCTGATTTCAACGAATATCAACTACGAAAGGTAAGTCGTGCTGTTCATCTTTCTTCGTTTATGACGTTATCACTTGTGACGTCACGTCTATTATATATGTAGAATATACTATTGCGAGATGATAGAATATCGTCTATTTTTGACGACATCGTCTGGGACGCAGTGCTGTTCATATGTATTTCCATATATATTTTTTTTTCAGAGACGAAGAATTCAAAAGTAAGGAACACGGGTTGGGAGATGGTCGTAATGGCCTCGACGTGTTGTCAGATGGAGAAGTTGTCGCAACCTTTCACAGCGACTTGCAACTCACTATCACACATAAAGGTTGATATCGTTTCTTTGAAGTTCCGGATCTTCATGTTCGGATTGAAACGATCAAAGAATCTCTCCACGATTCAGATCTAAAGGCTTTTTGAACATTGAGTTCTGTGATATTGATGTGTCGGATCGGCAGATTGAAATGATCAATGGGACGCTTCTCATCATCCCGACATAGAGGTTTCAGTCAGTTTCCGGGAATCTACGTCGCCAAGTAAAAATCTCACAAAACCTCTCATCTCTTGATGACGAAATATGTTGTTTGAACGATTGGACGATATCTACGTAATTTACTGTGATCTTCTGCCGGATTTCCGCTGATTCAAAATGGATGAAAACTTGAATATTTTGTTCAATATTTTCATGAAGTACAAGACAAATATAGCCTTTTTGCGGTAGCTTCCAATTTTGTTATACTTGTGTTTGAAATCGCGGGTTTTAAATATTTTGCAATACACCGTTTCCATATACTTTGCTCCACTCTGCTTGGTCATGAAAATTTTGCTGAATTTTTATACGAATGTTGCTGCAAGTGGTATTGTAACCAACATTTTCGAATTTCTGTGACGCGCTCATTTCACATCCAGTTTTAGCATTTTGCTCTTTTGTGATATTTTCATTTTGATGGCATTAAAATGAATTTTTCACTATGTTGATATTTCTGCTTTGGGAGTAGGCAGTCATAGCTGAGGGAGGGGGTAGGGTTTGTTGTGTATAGCGATCACAAGAGCAGCTTCGGGAACCTCCACAAAACAGGGAAAATTTGTATCACTCTGCCGCCACTAGTGAGGCGGATGGTTGGGTTTGTTTGTTTGGAATTTATGGCATTTTCAACTACTAAGGTCATTTGCGCCAGGTCAATGCCTACGGTATACGTGTCAATACTTCCGGCTTATAGCCCGGATCACTATTTCAATCACGACTCTCTGCACTTTCCCCATACCGACTGCCAAACAGGGAACGAGCGGTTACCAATTTTGAAGACTTCGATTTGACTCGGTCGGGAATCGATCTCGCAACTTCCCGATCAGAAGGCGGACAGTCTAAACCACTTGGCCAACTGAACGGTCATTGCCTGTTGACTAGTTCACATTAAAGTTAATGCTACCATAAATAACTTCAATATAATGGTGCCCTCGTCACGATCTTTTCGCTAGGTGCGTCCCTGCAGCGCTACAGATATCTTATCTATTTCACCTGAACGGTTGGAACGGGTGGTTGGGTGACGAACGCTAAATCGGATTGCTCCCTCTCTCTCATTCACTCTCTCTCTCTCTCTCTCTCTCTCAACACATTGCAAGATTCATCTCTCTGAAGTTCAGCTGTATAGGCTTTGTTGTTACAATTTTTGGGATGGAAGTGTCGGGTGAATTGTAGACTATAGGTACGATATGTGAAATTCTCCGACGCTGTGAGATACAAATTTCGCAATCGGGCAATTTACGCGGCGGTCAATCCAGGCCTTGTAATTGTATAACGTACACACCTTGCGACAATTATAATCGGCGTGAGAGAGAGAAAAGGAGAGAGAAATTTTTTTTTATTTTGTCAACCAGTAAAGTAATAAGTACAAGGTATATGAAACCATATTATTTGTATCCGGTTGGCCCGATACGACTTTCCAGTCTTCGAGTCGGAACCACCCTGGAGTAAGGAGTATCATATGCGGGGTTTGTACACAGGTTGATTGATGTACAATCAAAGATTAAATTCAAAAGGGTACTTCATACGTCAAAGAAATGTAAATAAATAAAAATGAAAAACCGTGATACATTTCTTACCCTTATTTCTGTAAGGCGCCTAGGAACTCCACTGCATTATCAACGAATCAAAGGGGAGTACGCCAGGATCAACCGCCAGCGCAATTCAATAGAGAGAGCGAGGGAACCCAAAAGGGGTCTACCTTATCGCAAATACATAATCGTGAGACGATGAGGGACACGTTGCAATAAAATCTGAATTAACGCATAAACAGTATTTGATGTTGCCGACCTCTTTGAACATGACTATGATGTGGATAAATGCGTTAATCTCTTTGCGTAAATATCCTTTTACTTAACTATTGAAGTCATTTGCTTTCTGACAGTCGGACAGTGAAGGTGGAACTCAGCGTTGGGAGTTGTATAGTTGGAAATTGTGATTTTGTTTGCAAGCAAGTTATTCTTCGGTGTCAAAAGATTATTAGTATCCAAGATGGCTAATACCTTTTTACTAAAAGCTGTGTACAATAGCTACATTCGGAAATTGGATTGGTAAGTAGTTCTCTTGGATTTTTCTCCATTTACTGCATGTGTGATGAAGTCTGCCATGTTGCATCACATACCTTCAGTCCCTAGCAAGCAGATCCTATTATGTAATGAAAACTATAGAAGGGTTTCCTTTAATCGCCGGGCACATGTCAGCGATGCAAGACTGTAATCCTTTGGCATACAATTTCTCTATCATCAAGCACGTGACTATTTTGCGGGAGTTGTGGTTTGTCCCCGAGGCTACCGATGAAGCAGTACACCGATCACCTCTGGCTTGGCCCAGTTCTGTATGAAGTAGGCCTGTGATTAGGGATTAGTTATTTTCTACCCATCGCCTACTCTAAAGTAAGCCATGCGCCACAGCTGACCACGTAAATGTTTCCACGACTGTTTAGTGAGGCAACTAAGTCCGCCATTTTGCCGTTCGTTGAGTTTATGAATAGCATCTGCAAATTTTCTATTGATTCTTTACTAATTTTAATTTTCTTTCACAGCAATGATCCCGCGCAGTTTCCTACATTCTCAAAGGAAAGAAAAATTCACGTGGTAAGTGAATAGACAATATTTTAGCAAAACGAAATTCATATTAACCAGTACAATATTAGTCACAGCCAAGCAGAATGGAACTGATACCAATTTTAAAACCTCCTGATCGGAAAACGAACTCATTCATATGTCTATTTGTATCTAGATCGTCGGTCACCGACTCGATTATTTTCATTCTTGACTTATTTTCATCTCTGTATCAATTTTTTCGTATTTTTTCAGGAAAAGGTTAAAAAACTTCGAAGTATATCCAATAAGAAAAATAAAAATGCTCAAGATAGACGTCGAAAAGCCGCTCGATCCGCGGAGCGCGAGAGGACGCGAACGCAAGACCCAGAATTGATGCGCGAGAGGAAGCGAAAAGAGATACAAGCGATATTGTTGCGCGAGAGGATACGACGGGAGCGAAAAGCTGAATCGATGAACGAGAAGATTCGACGAGAGCGAGAAGATGAATTGGTGGACGAGAATTTGCGAGAGCAAGAAGGTGAATTGATAAGTTAGTAGGCAATTATTTATCCATTCTTTGCGGGACCAATCATTTGTGTCTTCGCCGCGTTGACACTGAATTGCACGTGTTCACCCCGACACGTTGGGAGAAAGACACTTGGCAATGCATGCTTGTCAATGAGTTATTGGGAGTTTCAATGGAAACAATTACTTCGATATTCTCAATCGTCCGCCACCGGCTTTAATTACGACGGAGTCCGATCTTTGCGTGACCTTTCTTCAATCACCATATTTTTATAACTTTAATCGGCTAACGTTTGATTTACATTTTCATTACAGCTGAAGGAACTCCAAAATCAGCAACAAGCGATGATCTTCCCGATCAGAAGGCGGACGGTCTAAAGCACTCGGCCAACTGAACGGTTGGAACGGGTGGTTGGGTGACCAACGCTAAATCGGATTTCTCCCTCTCTCTCATTGGTCCTGAGCTTTCGTTGCGAGAGTAAGTAGCAGGATACTTTAAGTAGACGCAAGTCGATGTGCGGTTGGTCAAAGTACAAATAGGCATCCTGGTCATTATGATGCTGTATGGCATCCTTGACGTCTAGTGTAAAGTAAGGAAAAGCCAATCGAAATCACAAAGCCGCTTTCGTTATGTGAAGATAAGCCGGCAGAACTGCGCTTACGCGTAGAGGTAGCTGACGATTGTTTGAAAGCCAATAGATGTGTTTAAGAGAAAAATGCTTCAGACTGTCTTGTCTCTAGTCTACCACCGTTCATCATATCGGGCTTTCAAATTAGGAGATTTCGTTTTGGACCCGTGCAATATCTTCATTTCAGTGCGTATGGTATAAGCGACAGGACGTTTGGTTAATTTGTGAACTAATTTCTGGAAATTTAAAATGAAGATGGATAATATGTCGCCCACTCAAATGCTCTTATATGCAGCATGGAACCGCTTCAAGAAACAACCAAGGTAACTTGATTTTATCTTTATATTGGTGTGCAATGTTGTACAATACTGTGTATATGGCGTGCAGTGTACAAGTTTGGATTACCATTTATAGCAATTTCATATTCCAAATTTACGATATTGATTTTCTTTCGTAGGCATAACCCCGGAAGCGTGGCATATAGGCAGACACAGTTCAGATTCAAGGTAAGTACTATGTTGAGCGTAATGAAGATCAAAGCTTGCATTGAGCGTAATGCGTCATTCATGATTGATTTTTATGTTGTCATAAAGAAGATTCACCAACCACGGATTTAACTTCCAGTCTTGATTTATTGAGAATTATAACATTCACAAGCTTTCGCAGCTCCTGAGGATGGATTTTTAATTCTCAATAAACCAAGACTGGACGTTAAATCTTTGGTAAATCGTCTTTACGATATCTATTGATCATCCGCCATCGGCTCCCCACTGTATATATACTGTATATGAATATGATGATGATGATGATATGAATTCGTGTTGATGACAAACTTGGAAAATAAAAAGAAAAATACATACATTTCCTGAAGTAATCAATTTCCGTATTTGTTTAGAATAAGTTCTTCGTTTTGAGGCGTCAACAAAAAGAAGCTGCTCTGGAAAGGTTGGCGAAGGTGGGAGAGCGCGTGCATGAGGAACCAACTTCGGTGAGTCTGGTCAAATTTCAATTCGTGATGGGCACTTTGAACCCCTACAGTGACAACTTTATTGCCGATCGTTCAGCTCAGTTCAGTTCAGTTCAGTGGTCAGACTGTCAAACTTCTGATCGGGAAGACTAAACACTCCGATTTTGAGGCTTATGCAATGATCAGTGTTAAAGTGCTAATCGCTGATTTACTTTCACGCACGCTTCTGATCGGACGATTCCGGACTCATTTGCCTAGAATTGGTATTCGTAGCGCCGGGTGCTGCGGTTGTGAACTCGGTCCGGGATATAGACCTAAAGTACCGTAAGCATTGCCCTGACCTACTTGACCTTAGTAGGGTTGAAAACGCCATAACTCCAAAACAGCAACTTATTGTAAAATTCTAAAAGATGAAGCTGTCGCCGTCACGGATCCGGTTTTTAGTAGGTCCCCGGGGCAGAATGTAATTGCCAATGCGGGAAATTTCGTCAACATTTAGTGACGTCACAAACTATTCAAATGCATGTGACATCACGTGCGACGATTTACTAGGGGCACAATTTTGAATTCCAATGCGTGAAATTCCGTCCAAGGTTTTCGTGACGCCACAAAGGACTCGCGAACATCTGGCGTCACAAATGACAGTTTACTGCATACGTCGGTAGCTGAGAAAAAGTAACCGAAGCGCCGTTTGCGGGATCACTTTCTCATTGTTCTTTTAAATTTTAGCCTCCACGGAAAAGGCGTAGGATAATGACGACTCCACAGGCATAAAAGACGTTAAAATCGAGCCCACCTTCACCATTAGACCACCAGAGACTTGGCAATAGTGAAGAAGGAATACGACTGGATTGGATTATTGACTGACTGATTACCTCAGAACACGCTTTTTGAGACCACTCATGGAAATCAGGGACGCGAGTGCTATGCGCTACGGGTAATAGCGTACATTTGTAACGTTATTGCCTGTGAGTGAACATGTACTGTAGTTTCCCTATACTTGACCATCAACGACGTGGTCTCAATTGGATATCGAATTGTCTCTCAGTAGGCCTACCTCGTCTTCGATAGTCTACACACATTCAGATCATGGACGCGAGCGAGAGGTATGCGAAAAAACAGAGCAATATACGGCTGTATCGTTATTGATTTTATGGATGGACTCACTTGTTTGGTGTTGCTGCTCAATCTTGCTGTAGAAGTTTCCACGAACATCTTTAACATTTCCGCTTCAGAATAACTCCAAATGTACTGTAGATTGCTGGTACTATATCCATATCAGTCGTAGTATCCGATTCAGTCATATGATAAGTATAATCCAGTGTCGGCAGCTGCAACATTTTACTTTTGTTTATACTGCAGTAATCCAGTGTAGGCTTGTACGTTAACGTCTGTGCTTTTTGTTGACCTGATTTAACGTGTTACTTTGTGATGATACTGCAAATTTCACGTTATTTTGTTAATTCGGAACAAGATTTATAAACTGCATTGTCTAAAATTGTCTGTTTTTGATATCAAGGGGACTTGCGCAAAACTATTTCGAATGCAAGGCAAGTTTCTTTTTACCTTCTCGGTCTATCAACCTCAACCTTCATACCTGCCATCTCCACCTGATGAAGGAGCGGAGCTTTGAAAGCTTGTGAATTATATTCCAATAAACTGACATGGACGTTAGATCTGTTACTATATATTTTGATCATCCGCCATCGGCTCGACTTTTTCTGTTCCTTCCAGCATGCTCCTGCGTGGGTTGTACAGTATCTACCTGATGTAACGATTCGCTTGCTAGTAAATAAGTAAATAGCCGTTGAGCGGTTTCACAGCGAAAGGACGCGCGAGTCATTTCAAGCTAATTAGTGGCGACGTCTGTTGTTGATTGCCATAACAAGAATCAGGCGAGGAAAAGTGTGAAGCCCAGCAGAGAAGATTTGTTATAGTTGTTGTGACCAGGATTCGAACTCAGTGGTTGCCAGAGGGAGAGAGAAAGAGAGAGGGATTGAGGGAGAGTCACAAATCCATTTGAGGTCAGCCGATCGACCGTGAAATTCAAAAGAAAAAGCCTGCTGTGACTAACGTTCGAGCTGAGTTAGAGAGAGAGAGACTTGGTCACATACCAATTTGAGGGCGAAAGATAAAATATGCTGTGACCAGGATTCGAACCTGGGTTATCACGGCCACAACGTGAGGTACTAACCACTATACGATCACAGCGAAATGTAGCAGAGGATGGTTTCGATCCATCGCCCTCTGGGTTATGAGCCCAGCACGCTTCCACTGCGCCACTCTGCTGCACGGCGCCAGGGGGCACGACGATAATTATCATCCGTCGTATCATGTCAATAGGTCCTGATGAAGGAGCAGAGCCCGAGAGCTTGTGCATTATATTCCAATAAACTGGAGTGAACGTTAAATCTGTGGTGACTTATTATATTTATTACAATGATAAGACTTGTAATAAGCAGAGACGATAGCTACAGCACTACATGATGGATACGAAAATAACTTGAAAAAAATAGAAGGGGGGCATACGCAATACGCATACGAGACGTTTCGATATCGTGAAATATTTGCTTTGATTAAGCAGAACTGGAGAAAATTTATGGCTCATCTTCACCAGATGAAGGAGCGGAGTCCGCAAACTTGTGAATATTATTCCCAATGAACCAAGGTTGGACATTAAATATATGGTGAAGCTTATTTACGATATCTATTAATCGTCCGCCATCAGCTTCACTATATTCATCGGATGAAGTTGCGAGTTCCGAAAACTTCCGAATGCTACTATCAATACATCAACGATGGTTTCTTTCTTTCTATGGTTCTTCAATAAATACCCTAATAATGTAACACAAAGTGGCGCCATTAAATCGCAGGGATCTAAGAGACAATGCCTTCACATTTATAAACGTTGCGGAACCTCGCGAACAGTTATTGTAGACCTTAGCGTCGGCAAAGAGCCTCAGGTATAAAATACAGGCTGCAGAAATAAGCGATGACTTTTGACGCAAGCAAATATGGATTTCAAGGTGCGTGTGTTCCCTATAAACTGCTCCCGAATGTTTTGTTCGTATTGCAAAACACCAACATGTGATAAATACCACGGAAAATCTCAAAACTATGCGTCTTTCTAGTATTTTATCTCTTCAACTCCGTTGTTACGAGGAATTTGATCATGAAACTCGGCAGAGATGTAGAATCGGCCACAATAGGCATGGCCAGGGGCGTTATGGGATACAACTGACAGGGAATTATCTCCCCATCCATCTTTAGTCAGCAGCGACAATCGTTATATTAGGACGTGCGGCCCGCTAGAGTGACAGTGTGTCTACAGGTGGATTTGATTCACAATGGGGCGGTGCATTTTTCTCAAAGACGGCACCCTCGTCCAGTCAGGGCACAGCCAGTCACCAACTGTATGATCCAGATGAAAAACATAAATACGTTTTGAAAATGGTGGCCAAGAAAGGCATTAATGTGACAACACATACCGAAGACGTAAGGACGATAGATGGCGAAGTACAAACAAACGTAACAGGTAAGCGGGTGGCCTTGTTATCAAAACACAACAACAACAAAAAAACAAGCAGATTCTTAACGCGAGTGCGCGAGAGAGCGCACGAAATTTTAGTGCCGAATGGGCGTTCAGATGACCGTAAGAATAACGGGAAATTGTAAATTTTTAATCAGAAGTGTAAGCTCCGATGGAGACTGACGCGTCTCCCAGCGGGGAGAACAATTTCCCTGCCAAATGTGCTTTCAAATGGCCGTCAAAAAGATAGGTTATATAGCTTACCAGGGTGAAGGGTGTAGGATGTACCAGAGAGTCTTACCGGAGTTCCACTTTCACGTAGAAGTTCAGCGCAAAAGTCAACCACGCCAATAACTCAGCCGAAATTCATCTATTCTGGTCAAATTGAGCCTCAAATCAGCATTTTTTTCTGATTTATATTTATCATTTAGTGAGAGTACCAGGACCAATGTTAATGATGCTGAACCAACAACTGTTAACTATAGGAGATAAATGCCACAGATGCCAGTAAGTATTCTACTGAATCTTCATTTCACTTTGTTAGCTAGAGATGGTAGTTTATATGTGAGCCTGGGAGGCAACACGCAACACGCAATGGATTCTGATCGTCAGTTTACTTCACTGTCATAGTCTTACGCAGAGTTGGCAGGCTATTAGTGCACGAAAGTTAAAGAATATCTGCTATTGTATTAGACTGACTGAAGAATATTTGATTTGGCTGGCTGTTTCGAGAGATCATGTGCATCAGGTCATAATTAGGGTTGGGCACTCGAATTCGAATACTTCAAATCGAATAGAATAACAAGATATTCGGACCGAATCGAATAGCAATTCGTTCTCTTTACCAATTACAAATACTACAACAACTTGAGAAAGCTCTATACGCGTTTCAACGGGGACGTAGCCAGGAGAGGTTTAGCTTAAAGAACTCCTTTTCTCTGGTGCCACAGTTTTGGATTGGACTTTGGTGCATTTTGCTATTACCCTGACAACACGTCATTAAGTCGTAGACTTCACATTTGGCTAGTTTCCTCTCTGAATGTTCCTGACCGTTGATAATATATATTTTCAATCAAAATTCTATCGAATTAGGATAACAACTAGGTAAGCCGCGTCAATTTGGTATTCGATTCGATTCGATGTTTCAAACTATTCGATTTTGCCCATCCCTAGTCATAATGCTTTCGACCTCAGGAAGCCTCGGGAATCTTCACAAAACTGGATAGAAATTTGTATCAAGGCATCAACAAAGTAGTCATAAATGAATCCTGGTAGATGCGCTGGGCGTGGCGAACTCAACGTTAGACGCAGCGAATAGATGTGTGTTCTCGTCTCTCTCTCTCTCTCTCTCTCTCTCTTTCTCTCTCTCTCTTTCAACACATTGCAAGATTACTCTCTCTGAAGGTCAGCTGTATAGGCTTTGTTGTTACAATTTTTGGGATGAAACTGTCGGGGGAATTGTATACTATAGGTGCGATATGTGAAATCCTCCGACGCCGTGAGATACAAATTTCGCAATCGGGCAATTTACGCGACGGTCAATCTAGGCCTTGTAAATGTATAACGTACACATCTTGCGACAATTATAATCGGCGTGAGAGAGAGAAAAGGAGAGAGAAATTTTTTTTTATTTTGTTAACCAGTAAAGTAATAAGTACAAGGTATATGAAACCATATTGTTTGTATCCGGGTGGCCCGATATGACTTTCCAGTCTTCGAGTCGGAGCCACCCTGGAGTAAAGAGTATCATATGCGGGGTTTGTACACAGGTTGATTGATGTGCACTCATAGATTAAATTCAAAAGGTTACTTCATACGTCAAAGAAATGTAAATAAATAAAAATTAATATCCGTGATACATTTCTCACCCTTATTTCTGCAGGGCGCCTAGGAACTCCACTGCAGTATCAACGAGTCAAAGGGGAGTACGCCAGGATCAACCGCCAGCGCAATTCAATAGAGAGAGCGAGGTAACCCAACAGGGGTCTACCTTATCGCAAATACATAATCGTGAGACGATGAGGGACACGTTGCAATAAAAATTGATCTAACGCATAAACAGTATTTGATGTTGCCGACCTTTTATAACATGACTATGATGTGGATAAATGCGTTAATCTCTTTGCGTAAATATCCTTTTACTTAACTATTGAAGTCATTTGCTTTCTGACAGTCGGACAGTGAAGGTGGAACTCAGCGTTGGGAGTTGTATAGTTGGAAATTGTGATTTTGTTTGCAAGCAAGTTATTCTTCGGTGTCAAAAGATTATTAGTATCCAAGATGGCTAATACCTTTTTACTAAAAGCTGTGTACAATAGCTACATTCGGAAATTGGATTGGTAAGTAGTTCTCTTGCATTTTTCTCCGTTTACTGCATGTATGATGAAGTCTGCCATGTTGCATCACATACCCTCAGTCCCTATAAGAAGCAGATCCTATTATGTAATGAAAACTATAGAAGGGTTCCCTTTAATCGCCGAGAACATGTCAGCGATGCAAGACTGTAATCCTTTGGCATACAATTTCTCTATCATCAAGCACGTGACTATTTTGCGGGAGTTGTGGTTTGTCCCCGAGGCTACCGATGAAGCAGTACACCGATCACCTCTGGCTTGGCCCAGTTCTGTATGAAGTAGGCCTGTGATTAGGGATTAGTTATTTTCTACCCATCGCCTACTCTAAAGTAAGCCATGCGCCACAGCTGACCACGTAAATGTTTCCACGACTGTTTAGTGAGGCAACTAAATCCGCCATTTTGCCGTTCGTTGAGTTTATGAATAGCATCTGCAAATTTTTTATTGATTCTTTACTAATTTTAATTTTCTTTCACAGCAATGATCCCGCGCAGTTTCCTACATTCTCAAAGGAAAGAAAAATTCACGTGGTAAGTGAATAGACAACCCTTTAGCAAAACGAAATTCATATTAACCAGTACAATATTAGTCATAGCCAAGCAGAATGGAACTGATGCCAATTTTAAAACCTCCTGATCGGAAAACGAACTCATTCATATGTCTATTTGTATCTAGATCGTCGGTCACCGACTCGATTATTTTCATTCTTGACTTATTTTCATCTCTGTATCAATTTTTTCGTATTTTTTCAGGAAAAGGTTAAAAAACTTCGAAGTATATCCAATAAGAAAAATAAAAATGCTCAAGATAGACGTCGAAAAGCCGCTCGATCCGCGGAGCGCGAGAGGACGCGAACGCAAGAACCAGAATTGATGCGCGAGAGGAAGCGAAAAGAGATACAAGCGATATTGTTGCGCGAGAGGATACGACGGGAGCGAAAAGCTGAATTGGTGGACGAGAAGATTCGACGAGAGCGAGAAGATGAATTGGTGAACGAGAATTTGCGAGAGCAAGAAGGTGAATTAATAAGTTAGTAGGCAAGTATTTGCGGGACCAATCATTTGTGCCTTCGCCGCGTTGACACTGAATTGCACGTGATCCCCCCGTCACGTTGGGAGAAAGACACTTGGCAATGCATGCTTGTCAATGGGTGATTGGGAGTTTCAGTGGAAACAATTACTTCGATATTCTCAATCGTCCGCCACCGGCTTTAATTAGGACGAAGCCCGTTCTTTTCGTGACCTTTCTTTAATCTCCACGGAAATCTCCATATTCTCTATATTTTTTATCGGCTAACATAATATTTTCATTTCATTACAGCTGAAGGAACTCCAAAATCAGCAACAAGCGATGATCCAAACTAGAAAGAAATCTCTCCCAGCTGATTTCAACGAATATCAACTACGAAAGGTAAGTCGTGCTGTTCATCTTTCTTCGTTTATGACGTTATCACTTGTGACGTCACGTCTATTATATATGTATAATATACTATTGCGAGATGATAGAATATCGTCTATTTTTGACGACATCGTCTGGGACGCAGTGCTGTTCATATGTATTTCCATATATATTTTTTTTTCAGAGACGAAGAATTCAAAAGTAAGGAACACGGGTTGGGAGATGGTCGTAATGGCCTCGACGTGTTGTCAGATGGAGAAGTTGTCGCAACCTTTCACAGCGACTTGCAACTCACTATCACACATAAAGGTTGATATCGTTTCTTTGAAGTTCCGGATCTTCATGTTCGGATTGAAACGATCAAAGAATCTCTTCACGATTCAGATCTGAAGACTTTTTGAACATTGAGTTCTGTGATATTGATGTGTCGGATCGGCAGATTGAAATGATCAATGGGACGCTTCTCATCATCCCGACATAGAGGTTTCAGTCAGTTTCCGGGAATCTACGTCGCCAAGTAAAAATCTGACAAAACCTCTCATCTCTTGATGACGAAATATGTTGTTTGAACGATTGGACGATATCTACGTAATATACTGTGATCTTCTGCCGAATTTACGCCGATTCAAAATGGATGAAAACTTGAATATTTTGTTCAATATTTTCATGAAGTAGAAGACAATTATAGCTTATTTGCGGTAGCTTCCAATTTTGTGGTACTTGTGTTTGAAATCGCGGGTTTCAAATATTTTGCAATGCACCGTTTCTATATACTTTGCTCCACTCTGCATGGTCATTTAAATTTTGCTGACTTTTTATACGAATTTTGCTGCAAGTGTTACTGTAACGAACCTTTTCGAATTTCTTTGACGCGCTCATTTCACATCCAGTTTTAGCATTTTGCTCTTTTGTGATATTTTCATTTTGATGGCATTAAAATGAATTTTTCACTAAGTTGATATTTCTGCTTTGGGAGTAGGCAGTCACAGCTGAGGCTGGGGGTAGGGTTTGGTGTGTTTGGAATTTATGGCGTTTTCAACTACTAAGGTCATTTGCGCCAGGTCAATGCCTACGGTATACGTGTCAATACTTCCGGCTTATAGCCCGGATCACTATTTCAATCACGACTCTCTGCACTTTCCCCATACCGACTGCCAAACAGGGAAGGAGCGGTTACCAATTTTGAAGTCTTCGATTTGACTCGGTCGGAAATCGATCTCGCAACTTCCCGATCAGAAGGCGGACAGTCTAAACCACTTGGCCAACTGAACGGTCATTGCCTGTTGACTAGTTCACATTAAAGTTAATGCTACCATAAATAACTTCAATATAATGGTGCCCTCGTCACGATCTTTTCGCTAGGTGCGTCCCTGCAGCGATACAGATATCGTATCTATTTCACCTGAACGGTTGGAACGGGTGGTTGGGTGACGAACGCTAAATCGGATTGCTCCCTCTCTCTCATTGGTCCTGAGCTTTCGTTGCGAGAGTTAGTAGCAGGATACTTTGAGTAGACGTAAGTCGATGTGCGGTTGGTCAAAGTACAAATAGGCATACAGGTCATTATGATGCTGTATGGCATCCCTGACGTCTAGTGTACAGTATGGAAAAGCCAATCGAAATCACAAAGCCGCTTTCGTTATGTGAAGATAAGCCGACGGAACTGCGCTTACGCGTAGAGGTAGCTGACGATTGTTTGAAAGCTAATAGATGTGTTTAAGAGAAAAATGCTTCAGACTGTCTTGTCTTTAGTCTACCACCGTTCATCATATCGGGCTTTCAAAGTAAGAGATTTCGTTTTGGACCCGTGCGATATCTTCATTTCAGTGCATATGGTATAAGCGACAGGACGTTTGGTCAAGTTGTGAACTAATTTCTGGAAATTTAAGCGTTCGAATAACCGCCCAATAACGTTTAGCCTATCTGCTTGACAAAAGTACCTTTTGACCGATCCATAGACGATGAGTCAGCGCACCTGGTGAAAATGTTTCTTTGTACCTTTGTTTTTGCGTTCATACTGTGCTATGATGTTCATGTCTTTTATCCTATCGGAATAGCCTTGTTGAACTGCGCATCTCGACGCACCTGCCATTTTGTTTCTTTCTAGTTTTCTTTGATAAAATGACGCACCATCATTTTGTTTATGATAATGACAAAGCTGTCAGTTTTTTGTAGACCAGGTATTGCGTAGGTTCAAGGCGATCTTAAGATTGCCTTGGGTAGGTTGCATATAAGCTTGCGTTCTGTTGCAGATGATTATAAGCTGATCGCGCGGGGATAAACTAATAACGTTGAAATTCGTAGGTGAAAGGTTGTGGTCGCCATACACACCGTGGTGATTGCGCAATCATATCATATCCCCTTTCCGTAAAGTGTAACTTTCGTTTAGCAACGATTTCAGTTTTATCCCGGGGTCGTTGGTGGTGGCAGAGGATGGTTTGCAAATATCGTAATGTAGTTGAACTCCGCGCTGATCTGACTCCAAACTGCGTGTTCGAAACACCGCACGATAAACGTCACGTCAGTGACGTATGCTTCTATAGAGCTCTTCGCACAGCGGTCTGTCTATATAAATACTGTTCTTGCACGAGTCTTTGCTGAGACAGAATTGATGATTATATTGAACAAGTATTCCAAGTCACTTCGATAACACGTTCGTGCTATGAAACAATATTACATATTAGTAATGCCGAATAGACAAGTCCAATGGTGTCTTTTCTATGACTACATGTCTACAGCGCATGCGGCAGACCACCAGATACTGAATGTCGGAATGAAAGAATCCCGATTTCGAATTCAAAACGTGGCGCCAAATGTCATCACGTGGTTCGGCCACGGAAAAAACAATCCCAAATTACGTTAGCGAATTATGTTCGCATGGCTTGAAATCGTCTATATAATAATAACAGCGAGAGGTTAGCGGTACTGTTATGATCAGAGCAGCAGGAGTGTATTTTGTTACTACTAAGTCAATTATCGATTCCGTGTGCTATATGAGTTAGTTAATTATATGTCTTGTTTGGTAGAACCCACTAATGGATAATAGGCCTACTCTCAGAGAATTTATGGCATGTCCGAGTGTCCTACTGTAGATACGACAGTTGATGTCGCGTATATACATTCAGAAATGTATATGCGACACACAGTTTAGCCGCCTATGCGTCGTTTCAATGAACCTAGCAGGTGTCTCGTGATATTTAGATTAACCTTCGTTTCTGGTTTACGCTCAGCGCTTTAGGGTGATCGTAACTACGACGTTGCCAGTTTAGCTTGTTCTTCGCGCAGTCCTAGCGTTATTGTAGTATGATCTTGGATTGTCGCGTTTAACGAGACCCCGCTTTTGCAACTGGTTAAATCGAATCTTCCGCGCCTCACAGCGTTGTCGCCATAAACAGTTCTCAGTTTTCTAATCGTTTGACTGTGACGACCCCACAGTTTGATGACGTCACTGAGTCAGTCGAGACAAAAGGAGGTACTCGCGTGGTTGCAGTTTCAGAAACTTTCATCCTTCATGACACAAGATTATCACCTCTTCGGACCCATAGTTTAAATTATTGTTGTCCGCTCGGTCCGCCGGGTGGTATTGGCAGTTTTAACGAAAACGCTCGGTCCGCTATTTAGTATTGGTAGTTTTAACGACATTTTTTGTAGTCCGTTCGGTCCGCAGTCCGCTTGGTCCGTCGTTTATTATTACCAATTTTGACGACCATTTTTGAGGTCCTCGAGTCCGCATGGTCCGCTCTTTAGTATCGCAAAGTCCGTTCGATCCGCAGTCCGCTTGGTCCGCCGTTTATTATTACCAATTTTGAAGACAATTTTTGTGGTCCTCGAGTCCGCTGGGTCCGCCGTTTAGTATCGCAAAGTCCGTTCGGTCCGCAGTCCGTTTGGTCCGTCTATTAGTGGCTCCCAACTGATACCAGTATCCAAAGTATGCCATATTATAATCTGCTTATATAGGACCTAAGAATATGTACAGCACGGAATAAATGAAAGCAAACATAAGTTGGAAAGGGCATTGGTCAATCATTAGGAAAATGGGAACTATGCAGCTGAAGAAATGATAGCTAGAGCGGTTCACAACGTGGAGAAAAAATACTGTGATTTCATCTGATCAAAACAAAACAATTGACATTATATATCACCAACAATAGATATCATGTGATATGATGCTGTCATCGCTTGCAGTACCAATACATTCTGCATCTGCAGGTGTTAAAAGAGAATTTAAACACGTCGCAACTTGCGCATCAAGCCTCCAGCTAAACATCTCGCTCAGACCCTGATGAACTTACTCCATTGCCGCTTCGTATCGGTTTTCGCTTAGCACATTTACATCTAATATCCTCCATTATCCTGTCAAAATTCTGCTTACATCTCCTTCGCTTTGTTCTTCTTGGTAAAGGCATTGTCGCCGTACTCTACGCTTTTCAAATGCGACAACAAAGCCGCTTTCAATTCGAAAAATTCAAACGGCGCGCGTGTTCTTCGCGCGAATGAAATCGAAGTGGCGTGACGTCAGACGTCTCGCCAGACAGAAATATGCGAGGGAACGGTGCTGATTGGCTGCGCTCGGGAATGCATTTTTACACATTTTTATCACTGACAAACAGAGGCGAGAGCAAACGCGCTTCTCGCATAATGGCGATTTCTCAGAAGGCGCTCGGTCACTCTGCGTTTTTGTCAGCGGCGAACGACTGAAGCTTAAAATGCTGGCCTTTCCCGTCGTCGCAAGGTAAAATGGCCAAAATCGCGCAGTTAATGTCAATCGGATGTATAACGAGTGCATCCGTAGGTTTATACGAATTGTGAAACCTGCTTCATCGCTGTTTTGCTGTAAGATTTGCGTTGTAATGCCATTTCTTTTTCGGTCGTGGTCGTCGAGACATCGTTTCCAAATTAAAACCCTCAAACCGACTATCGGGAATAATAGCGGTAACATTTGGTCTTTAGTCTGGGTTAGCGGGGATCCCACTTCAATACCGCATAAACCCGTTTCCAAGTACTTGTATCCACCACACTCTTACCACTCCTGGGATTACCACACACATACAGCAAAAACCCACGGTCGGTATCCCCCACACATTCACCATCATTGGGAATACCATGAAATACCAACTCCCTACCGCATGTATTTATGCGGTACTCCCACATATTTACCGCTTTTGGGATCACCATCGGCATACCGGGATTATACCATCGGCATGTATGGGCAACTTTGAGCAACCACCCGAAAACCGCGTGGTTACCACTCACCTGTGCTGACTGGGAGTGTGATTGTGGCCTGGGAAAGTGCAGTTGAGGCAGAGACGCTTTTCTTACAGGACCATTTTGCGTTGTTCGGGAGTCTTGCTCTTCAAGACTTGTAGATGTGGTTCGTTGCAAAGGATGCATGGTTGTGGACTTTTCTTAGTCGTCGTTGTATTTCATTGTTTTTCGTTTGCGGTGTTCTCAGCGGGAACGGGATTTGTAGAGGTAGCGTGTACCATGGCCTACTCTAGGTACTAAAAAGTAGGCCATGCGTGTACTTTGACATCTTGCTTGCGTGAAGAGTGCCTATCAGATTGTTTTTTTACGTAGCAATGAGTAGGCTATACGTATATTGATAGATAGGAAACCTCGGATGGTCGGCTTGTTTCCAAACAAAGTTCACGAAGTCCGTGAACTTCGGTTCTATGCCGCGGTCGAATTGATCCGAGTAGTTGGATAGAAAACGCAGTAGAAACGATGGTAGGTATATCTACTTAGTATTCCGTGTAAAACTATACGGAAGCGTTAACTTGTCCCATCGCGTCGTACTCTTCTATAACTTGAGCTGGGGATTGTAACTGATCGCTAGCGTCGATCACAGCTTGTAAATTGGTCGTGTCGATCTGTGGGCCATCGGTCAACTACGCTATGAAAGCACCAACGACAAATGTGCTACGGCCATAACAATTGTATAAGAGCTCGCGAGCCTGTCGATATGCTGTGTCATCATGTTTTTTATTCCGCCTACAACCGTCCAGCGTTGCACGTGCGTTGCCGGTGCAATAGCTGATTAGTGATATTGAGTTTCGTTCTTGCTGAATGGGCCTCCGATGGATATGCGTTCACCTGTTCGAAGGCGTTGACAAATTCGTTCATGAATCTGTGGTAATCGAGGGGATCACCGTTGAAGCTTGTGATTTTTATAGTCTGGAGATCAAATCCGCGTTTCATTGATCCCAGCATACCGTCCCAGGGAATACCTCCGCTAACTTCCTGCTCCGCGACTTGATAAGCGTCGTGTTCGAAGCGGGTCGCATCGCTGCGGGATACGGGTTTCGTGCAGTAGCTCCGTAGTCGTACGTGCGAGGAGCATACATTTGATTATATGGATGATTGATTAGATGAGGCGAGTTCGGCCCATTGGGGAAATTGACCGGAGTAAAGTTCACCAGAGCCGGTGACGGCTGGCGAACCTCGTAAGAGACGGCCGGCTCGTTGAAGGTTGAGGGTTGACCGGTCTGATGATATTGCGCTAAAGGTGAAAGTAGGTTAGCCGGAGTGGCGCTTCTGTGAGTGTATGCCTCTTGCTGACTCGAGTCAGTGCGGGCTAGAGTCGAGAGAGTTTGACTGACTATCGAAGGTTGCATGCACGGAGAGAGTGATATTTCGACAAAGGTACTCACAGGGGGTTCCTTTGTGGGATCTTGATCTTGAGAAACGTCTTGAGGTAGCGCTCGTGGGATGACGGAGGTGCGTGGAGTATCTGGTTTGTCGCCTGCAAATCGTCCTTTCTGGTGTTGAGTCAATGCTCTCGGTTTAGCTTTGGAAACGACAGTATGACCGATCAGCGGCACGTTTCGTGCGTTGACATTGTTCGACGAAATTGTCCATCTTTTCGTGGACTGTTTCGTATTTTGTATCGTACGGAACTGTTATTTTGGATAACCTGACCGATATATGTTGCTGTATAGCGTCTAAGGCTTCTTTGGATTCCGCGACAGTTTGCGATGCTGCGGTACTGTCTAAGCAGTCTTTGAATTTTGATAGGGTCGCGTTAAAAGCGGTTGAGAGTTCGTTGAGAACGCCGAGCGTAGGTTGCTTAGAGGCTTTGAGATAGCCATGTTGAAGATGATGATACGCTGATGAGATGTCAGCACGCTAAAATTCTTAACTCTTTGTGTGGGTTCTTAGCGCTTGATCGTGGTTAAAAATGAGAGACTGTAATAGGTAGTATCGAGTATCGCTGACTCCAACTAATAACCTTTGTGTTGATCTGACGAAGTCCTTGGTGGGTGAGAATCCCTTTTTGTCAAAAGATCGTTGCAGGAAATATCAGAAACACTCGGAAATAGCGAATAATCAACTGTAATTTGGCTAACTGCTACTGCCTAAACGACTAACGTTAAAGAATTGTCTGGTGTTACTCTATAAAGAATAAATATAACATCAAACAGTCCAACAGCATGCAGCGTAACCAGAAAGTGAACGATGATCAACCAGCTTCCAACAGAGCAATTGGAAATACTACTTTTAACTCGCTATGGAAAGAATCGGTAGTCCCAGATGCGTGGCGTCACGCAATCGTGATTCCAATCCACAAAACTTCAGAAACTTAAAGATCTACCAACGTCGTACAGACCGATTTCACTAACGAGCAACCTGTGCAATATAATGGAACAAATGATCGCCTCCCGGCAAAAATGGTTCCTGTTATCAAAAGACTTGCTGCACCCCGACCAAAGTGGCTTACGTCCGAAACGCTCTACCCGAGACTCCTTACTAAAACTACATGACACAATTTACAATGCACTCGCCAACAAAAATTCAGTAGTTGCAGTCTTTAGACATGAATAAAGCTTACGACATGGTTTGGAGGCACGCACTTTTGAAGAAACTACAAAGCCTAGGAATCGCAAGATAGGATGTATGACTTTATACGAGCATTTTTATCGGGTCGGACATTCCAAGTTCGTGTCGGTAAAAAACTGTCATCCATACGGACATTGCAAAATGGTATTCCTCAAGGTTGTGTTATTTCTTCCATTCTCTTTTCAATTATGATCAATGACCTCCCAACCTCGGTGCATTCAAATGTCATTATGTTTGCTGATGATTGTGTTATGCTCGAATGCGCCAGAAATATCAAGGACGCAAAGTCCCGATTAAAAGCTTACCTCAATAGTAACACAAAATATTGCGACGAGTGGGGATTCCAGATATCCCCGTGTAGGAACAATGATTGGAGGCTTGATAGAGATCGAATCTCTAATGACCAAGTGTCACAATTTGCTGATTACGGACAAAATAATAAGTGGTCCAGATAATTATGTGAATGTGTGTTTGAAAACTGCGTTACCAGGCAATCTAAGTGAAAAGACGAAACCAGTGACGTGATTATGAAAACGTCACGTGCGAAAGCGTGATAATTAAATCTCGTCGAATGTTTTGATCGATGGGGATGATACGAGGTACGCATTTAAAAACACCGTGACAGAGGCTACACGCACTTACTTGGATGTCCAGAGACTCTGGATAGTAGTTCGAATTCGATCGGAACTCGCAACCCTTCGATTTCACCCCATCTTATCTCTTTGTTTATCATCACTCGTTTGATCGCAACAGGCAAACCATCTTCTCTCCTTGTAGCTGTCAAAGTGAAATCATAAACTTTAAACCCATCCGGAAACATAGGCCTACTGCAAGTGATTCTTTGGCCACACCACAAAAAATTGGGAAGCTGTAACTGGAAGGCATCCACAAGGTAAGAGTGGCTGCCAAAATATGACGTAGTTCGAGTTGTTGTGGCGACCCAACTACCGCACACGGACACGACCTAAATAATGAATAATTATGAATTTCCGTGATTTTGGTTTAGGAAAACTCTGGATGCTACTCCAGTCTCCCACTCCGCCCGCCATACCAACCTGATATGAGTGCCCTTGCGCTAAGATGATCAGATTCTACTACATATTCGCGGGTTCCGCAACCAACCGTCGATGGATCTTGGTCGCACATGCCGGTAGATTTTAGTTCAACAACAACACGCCGAGTCTACGCGGTCGAACCAAGAGCGAGAGCGCATGAAGGATTGCGGACCGGACGAACCGGAAAATTTTATTGGGAACATTAAAAACGGGGGTCTCAAATACCCCCCACAGCATATAGCCCTGCGACCTTTACAAGAAGGGAAAGGGTAGAAAACAGTGCCAAAAAATAATCTAGCCCGGAAACGCGCAAGGCGACTACCGATCAAAGACGCAGGGGGTGCAAAACCATTGACTCAGAATGGCTCCGAACGGAAAACCCTCTGCAGAATTATTATATAGATAAGGTAAGCGAGTGAAAACTTAAATTTCCCTAACGGGAAGTCTAATCATGCATGGCGCCGTAGCGTATTCGTAATGTCACTCCAAATCATCATTTTAACGGACACACCTGCAAACACTTCGCCGTTGCAGTTTCCTCCGAGTTTATCATGAATATTATACTTCTTTTTCAATTCCGATTCGGAATTCAACGTTCCGGAAGTTCTTTTGAAGTCGGCTTCTTCTAATGCAGGATCAGCCAAAGCTTTGGGAATCTTGCCGATTTTTCCATCTTGCAAAAGAGATAGTAATGTATCATAATTGATTAGCATATCGAAGATTGTGCATTTAGCATTATGTCTCGAGTCTTGAACTTTCTGAATCTGCAGTAGTATATCTGGCTGCAGTAGTTGATCACTCTCACGAGATTAATCGAATGTCTGACCGTAAATTCAAAGGGAATCTAACCTCAATCCGATCTAAGGATTGACCGATTGGGTATTTTTCCACTCACAGCGGAACTCCGTTGCCAATAATTTTATAAGTATAATACGGCAGACGTTTGAAACAAGCATGCGTTACACGACCGAACAAGGTAAATCTGAGAAGTAATCTGGGAGACTTATTCTCACATTGTCGGTAACCGTTCTTGTCACAGGCCACGCAACATAGAATTTAACGAAGCAGAAATATATTTTGGGCGTAAAATCCATTTGTTCCCGGGTACCAGAATATATTGGCCTCCTTCAACTCGGCGTAAAGCATGTTTTATGTATAGGCGTAGGTCTACTGACCAGATTCCCATTTATGGCAAGGACTTGTTTTCCTTTTCATTGAACGCTCATCCATCTTTTCCAGCTTTCCGAAATCTGTCACAAAAATTCAATATTTCCCTTCATGCTCTATATTTAGAGGTAAAATATATCAATTATAATAAATCCACTACCAAATGACACCATGGATTTAATATTCTGCCTCATTTATTGTCAAACGTAGTTCACAATCTTTCAGAACCCGGTTTCTTCAGATCCATTTTCACCTGATATCAGCAGAGCATACTTCTGAACCTGTGACTCCCCACAGATTTCTGGCCGGTGGGCAAGATGTTCTCAACGCTATAAGCTCGATGGGGATATGAAACTTTATGTATTATATCTAAACGTTAATACAAATTCTCAAATGTTTACCTCGACTTGAAATCTGGAATAAATGCAACGTTATACAGATTTCGATATGTTCTTTAACTCGGCAGATCGTAGGCCCTATAGCCTACTTGGACGCAGACTGAATGACTAATGAGTAGGGTTGTGGTTTTTATCAAATTAGGAAAAAACCGAAGCGGTATTAACCGAGGCCTTGATAAAAACCATGGTTTTTTCGGTTTTTACTGGTTTTTATTAACAAAAGGAACCCTTCAAGAAATTAGCAGGTATAGGGTTATAGTTCATTCACCTTATTGAAATTCTACATGGATTTAACAATGGGAGGTTACAGATGATTCTAGAAACATGGTGGCAAAAGTAATCACGTTTATGCCATGATTCTAAGATCCTTTTTAACCTTCGTGTTGTTACAGCTAGGTAGAATTTCAAATTAGTCTGCGAATAGCCTGCTTCTAGAAGGACATAGGCCGCTTTCCTTCGTGTTGTTACAGCTAGGTAGAATTTCAAATTAGTCTGCGAATAGCCTGCTTCTAGAAGGACATAGGCCGCTTTCCTGCTATTACAACAGCATGCATCAGGAGAGTAAGTATATTCATTGTCCGACCCCAACTCGCTCTGGGGCAGCATAACTTAGAAGTCTTAGTATTTGCTGTGGTATGTCACTGTCTTGAGAATCCAAGAGATCAATTTCTGATTCACAATCTTGTGAGTTTGACTCATTATCATCCACCAGACCATGTAGAACATTTGTGACATTGCGGCCGCCGGTCATTCTGCTACGTCTCACTCACAGGAGCAAATAGTAATATCCCAACGAGTGACGCAGAACACACCGTTTCGCGCCGAAATAGTCGCCGCTCGCCGCCCAGTAAACAAACCACTGAGTAGAGTAATCATTGCATTCTATGGTAAGAGGATAGTCAGTGCAGGTCGTCGACGTAAATGAATCTCTGTGGTCGAGATTGCGAGTGCGCCCCCCCCCCAGATACTCCTTATACAATTTATATGTGAATTTGTGCTTTTTGTCGCATTTAGCAACACTCCTAGCTACTTGAGCAAACGGACGGCATTATATATTGCCAAAAATGAGAAAAAACCATTAAAAACCGAAAAAACCAGGGGTTTGATAAAAACCAAGGGGAAAAAACCGGTTTAAACCGCCTGGTTTTAATCAGTGATGATAAAAACCACAACCCTACTAATGAGTCTTTCGTGATGAGGTCTAGCTTTGTATATAACTATATAATTCTCTAGCTTTCTTTCCACAGGCGTGAGGATTGTCTCTTTCATTAACCAATTCGTCATTTAATTGCTCAGCGGGGTATTCGTTCGCACACCTGGCCGTCTATAGCGGGAATTGATGATAGGAGTGATTATACGTCGTGGGGAGATTCATAGGCTACATCAATAAAGTGTCTTGGGTAGTGCAATTAAGGCAATAGCGAGATGTCCACATTGATACCTAGTGTGATAAGATGAATGCGCTTGCATTCATCGGATTGTATTGTTGGTGGATGTCTAGCAGCTCACGATGATTAGAACGGGAACCCCAAGGCTGATTGTCTGTGGTATTGAAAGCTAAACGATATATGTGACGACATGCTGCGTACGCTATATACTTAGACTTTCCAGAAGGGAAATTTTAATTGCCTGTTGATAACATTGTTATTATTGTATGGCATGATTCGTGTGTTAAAGTGATTGATATTTTCAGCAGTTTTCAATAATTACACAAGGCAATTAAATCATAGCCTACAATAACCGCGCTTCATTCTTTACCTCGTCGCTGGACAGACCGCAGATATCGATGATCGAAAACTCACGAATATCGACCTATAGATAATCGGTCAGCACATAATTATTCCTAAAATATGAAAATAACACAAATCTATATAAATAAAATAGCCTCTATGTAGGGCCTATGTTTAAACGAATCAGCATTTTTATTTCTCAAGCTATCGCCGTAAGATTTTACAGGGATGTAGAGACCGACGCTATGCGTGTGACCAGGTGGTTTTTTAGTGCTTCCGGCGTTTATTTCGTAAGTTCTACATCACTCATTGCTGCTATTTTCGCGTTTAGATAAGCCGAAATCAGAGATGCAACTTTAAGTCGCTTCTGCAATCGCGCAGGTAGGTAGGCCTATATAGCCTGGCTACAACGTTTTGCTTACGTAGGCCTACTGTCATCCGTCAGTTCGGCGTCTTAGATATATTTCATACGGGTTTAAATAATGCATTTGAGAAGTGAATCGGGGAGCCATTTTCCTTTGTCAAGAGAAAAGAGGGAAGCGTCTCACGCATTTTTCGCGTTTGGGCTGCAATGTCTTATGTTGTATCCCCGTTTCTGGTTTACGCTCAGCGCTTTAGGGTGATCGTAACTACGACGTTGCCAGTTTAGCTTGTTCTTCGCGCAGTCCTAGCGTTATTGTAGTATGATCTTGGATTGTCGCGTTTAACGAGACCCCGCTTTTGCAACTGGTTAAATCGAATCTTCCGCGCCTCACAGCGTTGTCGCCATAAACAGTTCTCAGTTTTCTAATCGTTTGACTGTGACGACCCCACAGTTTGATGACGTCACTGAGTCAGTCGAGACAAAAGGAGGTACTCGCGTGGTTGCAGTTTCAGAAACTTTCATCCTTCATGACACAAGATTATCACCTCTTCGGACCCATAGTTTAAATTATTGTTGTCCGCTCGGTCCGCCGGGTGGTATTGGCAGTTTTAACGAAAACGCTCGGTCCGCTATTTAGTATTGGTAGTTTTAACGACATTTTTTGTAGTCCGTTCGGTCCGCAGTCCGCTTGGTCCGTCGTTTATTATTACCAATTTTGACGACCATTTTTGAGGTCCTCGAGTCCGCATGGTCCGCTCTTTAGTATCGCAAAGTCCGTTCGATCCGCAGTCCGCTTGGTCCGCCGTTTATTATTACCAATTTTGAAGACAATTTTTGTGGTCCTCGAGTCCGCTGGGTCCGCCGTTTAGTATCGCAAAGTCCGTTCGGTCCGCAGTTTTCAATAATTACACAAAGCAATTAAATCATAGCCTACAATAACCGCGCTTCATTCTTTACCTCGTCGCTGGACAGACCGCAGATATCGATGATCGAAAACTCACGAATATCGACCTATAGATAATCGGTCAGCACATAATTATTCCTAAAATATGAAAATAACACAAATCTATATAAATAAAATAGCCTCTATGTAGGGCCTATGTTTAAACGAATCAGCATTTTTATTTCTCAAGCTATCGCCGTAAGATTTTACAGGGATGTAGAGACCGACGCTATGCGTGTGACCAGGTGGTTTTTTAGTGCTTCCGGCGTTTATTTCGTAAGTTCTACATCACTCATTGCTGCTATTTTCGCGTTTAGATAAGCCGAAATCAGAGATGCAACTTTAAGTCGCTTCTGCAATCGCGCAGGTAGGTAGGCCTATATAGCCTGGCTACAACGTTTTGCTTACGTAGGCCTACTGTCATCCGTCAGTTCGGCGTCTTAGATATATTTCATACGGGTTTAAATAATGCATTTGAGAAGTGAATCGGGGAGCCATTTTCCTTTGTCAAGAGAAAAGAGGGAAGCGTCTCACGCATTTTTCGCGTTTGGGCTGCAATGTCTTATGTTGTATCCCCGGAGTGAAACCGGGATAGCCAACTAGTAAAGTAATATAAAACAGTTACTACTATCTACGTATTGTAAAGAAGATCACCACAGATTTAGCGTCCAGCCTTAGTTTATTGAGAATTAAAACATTCACTAGCTTTCGGAGCTCCGCTCGTTCATCAGGTGAAGATGGTGATGTGGTGATCTTCTTTACAATATCTATTGATCGTCCGCCATCGGCTCCACTACACATGCACAAACGTGCGTCAAAAATTTACAACTATAATCACATGAGGAAAGCTTAGTTCAGTGCACGCAGTGGCGTGGTAGCGCAATATCGAAAATTTGCCGTTCTAACACTACAGTTTTACACACCAGGTCTTACGACACTTGCCAGCAAACGCTTTTGTAGTCCATTCGCGTGGTGGAGTGATCGGACTGAGACCAACAAAATCGAAATTTTGTATTGGTTTTGATATATGAAGTCGCCCATGGCCTATACTCTAGGTAGGTAGAACTAAAGTAGGCCATGAGTCACCATAGATATAACATTCAGTCCAGTTTATTGGAGCAAGCTTTCGGAGCTCCTCTCCTTCATCAGACAAGGATGGAATGCTCTTCGTAATTCTTTCCACTTTTTGTCCACGATTAGTTGTGGTGTAGGTGTAATCCATGATACTAAAAATAGTGGAGCTGATGGCAGACGACCCAAATATTAGTAGATATGGTTAGTCACCACATATGTATCGTCCAGTCCAGTATATACACATTTGAATTTTTCACAGGCTTTCAGAGATTCGCTCCTCATCAGGTGAAGATGGAATGGATCATTCGCCATCGGCTCCACTATATTTTTCGTATTGGCTATTAGGCCTATTATTATTACTCATGTTTACAATATAGAGTGACGCTTATCTCTCAGAAAGTTAGGCTACGGTGGAAATCATGTTGAAGGAATTCCAACATGAAGTTCTCGATCGTCTCTGGGATGTCGCACACTCGGCGCAGAGGACTTTATACAGTGAAATACTGTACAGAAATACTCACATATAGTGTGGGGCATCGTTACTCAGAAACGTAACTTCGTTATGTCAAAAAGTGCTAGCGAAAATTTTCCCTCGTTTATTCGTTTAATAGAATATACTATCAACATCTCCCGTTAGCAGTTATATGTTTTACAAGTTGCAGCGGAAAGTTACAAAGGTTCCGTTACCTTTATATACTTGAAATTTTGAACTTCGTGCGTTATTCGTAACATAATACATAGGCCTACTGTAGAAGACAAACAACATCAAATCTTAGAACAATTTCAGTCCAATGTTTACTGCACAACCATGCTATTAGGCTACAGTTACCACTTTCTCATCGCGAATGTTGTAAAACATTTATTAGTCCAATTATGTAAAACCTATAGCCATGGTCAACAAAAGGTACAACTTATGGCTATAGAACGCTATAGAAGCCAAGCGCCCCTCTTCGCATTATCCTCAAACCGCTAGCGAGAAATAAAGCTACGAATGGATGAGGAGCCCCTAACGCAGTGGGACTAATGCCTATATTAATGCCCGTGACCCAAATGTTTATGTCAACGACGGAGGACACAGCCAAGTCTCAACAAGCCTATAATCAGTCAGTCTAATTATTTAAGCATATATATTTATTCATGAAATGCCAAATAACGAAATAAAACTTAAAAATGTAGAATTGAGAATAATCTGTGCATCGAGGTCAAACCGTCTGCACTTAATATCTCATTGGGAGTTGCTTTTTGTTCTCATATTTGCTCTCCTTCGATCGACCACAGCCATCCATTGACCCAGCTGAAACATGTTAGACTAAATTTGGTGTTGCGACAGAGAAAAGTGACCTACTATTTCACATTTTGGATCATGCATCACTGCCAATGCCTAACCCAAAGTCTATTACAAGAGTTTCTTTGTGATACAGAACTTGAATACACTAAGTAGCACAAGATTCACGGCTACAAAATTTTATCTAATCGAAGACTTTTCGTCCACCTCTAATCAGGATTAACGGTGGAATAAAGGGAGAAATAACCGAGCATGGAAATTGAATATATGATAATTGTGACGTCACATAAGAAATGTAAACAATCAAGTAACTATAGGAATAAGCAATAGACAGTAGTACGTTCAAACAGGGTAAAGTGAGTAGGAGTAATATAAACAGATATGGACAAAGATACACAGGGGGTGGGGGTGGTTTGTGACAAAGACACTCAATGGAAAATTTGTAGTGTATAGACAAAATCCTTTTGTCAACATAGGTTAGGGTTGGACAGTTTGACAGTTTGACAGTCTAAGGTTGGACAGTTTGATAAACGTGGATTCTAATACTTTGAGATGGAAAAGTAATCGACCAAGTGCGATGACCAGGAACATGTCATCCCTGTAGTGCCTGGCGAATATTTCGTTATAAATCATTAGCGTTATTGAATACAGCGAAGGTGTCATCAACATAGCGATGGTACATGTTGGGGTGAGCAGACAGGTCAGAAAAAAGTCTGTCTTCATGGAAAATAACGAAAATATTGGCGAGACTAGGAGCCCCAAATTTTTGTCCTACTGTGCCCCTTAGGCCCTATTCAACCGAAATGCTTCTTCTGACAAATGAACAAACGATACATTGAAACTAATGTCTTCAGCCAACGCACTAGCACCCTAACTACGGTATATCTGAAGCACGTCGTCTATACTGCATTTAAAGCCTACTAAATTTCTTTCGGCGTAGCTACCAAAAAATTTACTCGTGCACCAAAATCCACGACCAATGTTTGTAACTTGCGGAGCAACATGGTGGTGAGAACGAAACATAGGTTAGTACGTCGACTGATTAGAGACTAACAAACCACAGAGGCGATGTCTCCTTGTCTTGCCAGATTTTCAGAATATCGCGTCTGTCTCTGTGGTCGCAAACACCGCCACTTCAATGGTTTCTTATCGATTTACTGATGCATAACGATAGCCTGCGTCTTCAGTTTCTCGCTTTCGGAATCGAGAGCAAGACCAGTCATCAATATGCCTGCGCTTAGCCTTTGTCTTGTGTCGTATGTGTGTGCGCGTCATTGAACATGGGATAGGAGGAGTTGCTGGTAAGGTTAGAGCTTGGTAAATGAGGTTGGATGTGAATTAATAGTCGCTTTTGAATATATACGTATTTGCCGCTAACTTCATCTATATATGATATGTTTAGTGTTCTTATCCTTGGGTCGGTGGTCGGTCGGTACCTGCAGGCTTGAACTTCCGTTAATTTCTCCCTATATTCCACCTAGTTGATGTACGGTATGAGAGGAGGTTGCGGTACGTTTCTAGCGAACTCTGCCAAAAACTCCATGCATTTAATAGGCCCGGTATGGTATGCTACCCAAACAAACACGATAAAGTGTGTAAAGGGAAAAATGGGAAGCACACACTCCTAAAATAAGATCAGCCTTGCAGCGCCTGATAAACAGATAGTAATATATATCGTCGCCAATATCGGTGCCTTGTAAAAATAATACACACAAGTGGAGTTGGTAAAGTAATTGTGCATAGAAATCTAAGTCATGTGTAGCACCTGTGGCCTGAAGCTGCGAAGAAACAGAAATAATCATCGTGTATAATCCTTCGTTGGACAGGGGCAGCGTCAGGACTCAATCAAACCCAACACCCATTTCGTGGACTGGTCACCGCACCAATAACATTAATTCATCCTCCAAATTTGAATACGGTATCGTAATGAATTAGGCTATAGAACTTGCTTCATCTCTGTATCCATTATCCAGACGTAGCCCTACTGGAGGTACCGTAATTAGATTCTCACCATGAGTGAAGATATAAGTCCCCGCATTTCTCCTGATGAAATGAGAAGACGAAGATTAGCTCGTCTTGAAGCTGGCCGTAATATACCATCTCAGTCACCTCAAGAAAATAAAAATGTCGTTGCATTTAATCCAAGCGCGAATGAGTCGCCCAGATATAAAGTACCAAGATCTTCAACAAGTAGCTCAGTGGAACTGGAAAGAGATTCCAAAAGCCAACTGCACGGAAATGCTGAGTTGTCATCCTCAAGCCAAAGCTCAGAGAACATGAACACAATGGAAGAAGCTCCGAATTCTCAATATCTTATGGAAATAGACTCTGCCGGACATATGAATGATATTCAGGAGCATCATGATATGGACATGGTTAACACTGATCCTTTAAAACACTCAAAACAGATTCTTGCAAAGCTTTTTTCTATTTCATATGAGCAACTGGACTGTTTTTCATCAAAATCTCTTGACACTGTGGATGAGCTTGTGTCCTATTCGATAATGGAAGGATTGATGCACAACATTTTTTATCAAAGGACTGATCCGATGGTGAATGATTCCAAGTCATGTACATCCCTGGTGTATCTTTTTGATTGCTATCAAAATGCTGAAGAAGAGCAGATCTCTAACCCGTCTATTGATAGTGTCAAGACGGCATTGCTCAAACGGGTTCAGGAACAGTGTCTTGAAATGGTGATACTTGTGTTGAGTGGAATTATCTTTTCTAATGATGACCTCAGTAGTGGAAGAAGCCCTTTATCAAGTCTGTTGCTTGGTAATAGAGTACCTCATAACGTCCTGACTGCAGTGGTACAAAAATTATGGGAAGACCGCAAGCTATTCTCTGAAATAATGATGCCGGTTTTAATTGACATACGGGAGGTTGCGAAAAGGATGACCTTGGCTGATGATGACATTGCACCTTTGGAAGTTTTACGATTATTAACTGGTATCCATGCAACTCCTTATTCCAAAGAAAGGCCGATTTGTATACTTATTACTTCTGACAAATCCTGGATCCCACAGTTTTTGTCTGAAATAAACGGGGCTGAAATTCAATTTTTATCCTTTCTGGGTCCATTTTTTAGTCTATCTCCTTTTGCGGAAGATGACCCCAAAATGCGGTCCTATTTTGACAAAATAAAAATCAATGCTGACAACATGAAACTCGTCAGTCGGCAAATTCATGAAAAAATTGACTTTGCGAGAGAAAAAATGTTGGAAATTATTCGCAATTGTCTGGTTGACCTATCAACAAGAGATAAGGCTGTTTCCTTTCTTGCAACACTAGTCAATGCTAATGCAAAGAAAAGTCAGTTACGAGCCAAAGAAGGGATTGTTTCTCAAAATGGATTCATTCTGAATGTTTTATATGTGGTGCAAGAATTATCATCAAAAGTTCAAACTGTAAAGATTTCACCTAGTTATCATCTTCACAGTTCATGCCTCTTAAAGATGTCATCGGAAACAAGAATTAAAATGACAATGCAACAAGTGGAAACCGCTTGTCAAAAGTATTTGAACGAGCCTCAAAATGAACCAAACTTCTCAACAATATGCTTTTACACCACCATGATTGCCCATCATGTTTCCGTTATGCCGATTTGCCGTGGTTTCACACATTACAACCGTACTTTACGTGAATTTCACTCGCTGATTGAAAATTTGACGTCAACAGAACCTACGTGGAAAGGAACTCCCGAAGAATCTAGAAACCGTGCAATGCTAAAAAGTTGGAGCACACAGCTAAGGGAATTAATCGTGAACAAAGCATGTTATGATGTTGGTATCTTGCATGATACTTTGCTGCATAATACTTTAATGCATTTGTCCTCGGTGTCGCGATTTCTACTGAGAATCGTGTTGCCTAGTAATGATTCAGAAACTATGTTACCATTACCTCAAGATGTTGCGGAAGTGTTTGCATCCTTACCGGAGTACTTTGTCGAGGACATTGCACAATTTCTACTGTTTGTATTACAGTATTTCCCGAATATATTTGAACACTTCGCACTTAAGGATCTTGTCAACTTCTTAGTGACATTTACGTGCTCTGCTCATTATTTTAACAATCCGTACATTGTTGCTAAGCTCGTTGAAGTCCTGTTTGCACTGAATCCGAATGTTCAACCTAGAGCAAAGCCATTTTACGAACTTGTTGAAAATCACCCGTATGCTGTGCAGTTTCTAGCGCCAGCCTTGATGAAGTTTTACACAGACGTAGAAACCACCGGAAGTAGCAATGAGTTTTATGACAAATTTTCCATTCGTTATCATATATCAATCATATTTAAAAGCTTCTGGATGTGCCCATTGTATCAAAAAGCTATTATTCAAGAAAGCAAAAGTGGGAAGGAATTTGTTCGATTTGTGAACATGCTGATCAACGATACTACATTTGTGTTGGATGAGAGCTTAGAGTCCTTGAAGACAATACGCGAAATGCAAGATTTAATGGCTAATAAAGAAGAATGGAACAAAATGAACAGGGAGACTCGTGAACAAAAGGAGCAACTGTTACAGCAACAAGAACGCCAATGTGAGTCTTACCTCACTCTCGCAACTGAAACTTTGAATTTGTTTTTCTATTTGACAAAATTGGTACAGAAGCCATTTCTACGTCCGGAAATCGCAGACCGATTGGCAGCCATGTTGAATTTTAATTTGACGCAAATTTGTGGGCCAAAATGCAAGAATCTTCGAGTTAAAAACCGTGAACAGTACGGTTTCTACCCGAAAAAACTGCTCAGTAGGTTCATAGATTTATACCTAAATTTGAACTGTCCACAATTTATAAAGTGTTTGGCACGGGATGAAAGGTCGTACAACCTTGAAATTTACCAAGAAGCTATTAAAAAATTGAAGAAATCGTCTGATAAAACGCAAGTCGAAGTTGATGCATTTTTCGATATGGCAGAAAAAGTGCAACAATATTATGTCAAATTGCGGCAAGCAGAAACCGATTATGGTGAAATACCAGAAGAATTTCGTGATCCGCTTTTGGACACTCTCATGCATGATCCTGTCCGTCTTCCGACTAGCGGAAATATTATGGATCGTCCCGTTATATCACGCCACCTTTTGAATACCCAAACTGACCCATTCAACCGGCAAACGTTAACTGAAGAAATGTTAGAACCCATGACTGATTTGAAGATACGGATTGAAAATTGGATCGTTGAAAAGCAGACCTCCAAGCTTTGATGCAATGATACGGAGATTGTTGTCGGTACCAGAGAAGTGTTGGCAGAATTCAAGTGATTTATGCCTTCAATGATTTAATAGGCCCCCGTGAATCACACCTTCAGTGACATGAGCTTTTGTTTAAATTTCTCAAACTGTAATCCCCCGGCTATGGCATTTGGGCTCCATTCAGTCATTCTGTCAAAAAAATAAGGCCCAAATCACCATCACTCTTGACACCTTCCTTTTTCCATGTACTCTTATATTTGAACTTGAAGCCTACTCTTGTGAGTATGTGTCTAAAACTTGCACACCCCAAGTAGCGGTGGAAAGGCCAATGTGTTTTCTTCAATTTCTGTTCAGTTAGCATTATTTGTATTTGTTGTATCTGTTTTCTAGGAGCATAAGAATATTGATTTGTTATGCTGTGTTACAGTGTAAGTGATGTTTCTGGTATGGTACCACAGATATCTGAACTATGCACATGCTAGAGCTCTGACAAATTGAGTCAAACCGTATTGTTGAATTGCTGATATATTTGGCCGCCATATTCGTTCTATTGTACAGTAATCAACTTGCATAATATTGGCATATCTTATATTGCAATAATTCCTCCTTATCGAATGCAAAGTCAGTCTAAGGCTTGATGCCTGATGCATACATTATTTCACTGAGACACCACCCCCTCCCCAGAGATAATTTGCGACAGGTTAATTTTGACTCGCGTATGGTCATAAATATAGCAAGCCTGTCCAATTGCCAATTGTTCTCAACATGTTGAGTTCAGTCTTCAATTCAATTTGCCAAATTTACGTTTTTGTGGCAGGTACACCTACTTCAATAACAATGCAATCAATTTTGAGGCCATTTGACTCCATCAGTGTTGAAATTACCATTCCTTCACCTGCAGTTAGAATTAGACAAGGGTATAATTAGGCAATGGTATCTTGGAACTGGCGCTACGTGTTCCGTGCACCAATGCAATTCAGACAGTCATACTAGCAGAGCAATGATATACAATGTATAACGATAGCGTGATGTTTCCTGCCTCAAATGGCGTTTAGTCAACTACTTTGCTTGGTAATATGGACTGTGATTGCTAAACACTTTGTACTGCTGTGTTACGATTCTGGGCAGAAAATAGATATTGTGCTAGTTGCTATATTCTTCTTATCAACGTTCCTACACATCCATCGTAATTGGTAATGTAGCAATCTGGTTGATATAGGCGGTGTATATCGTCAACTCATGTTAGGATATTTCGCTGAAGTTATTGTGCATAAATATCCTACGATTTTCACATTTTTCGTACCTGTTGCATGGACATTTTTTAAGTTGATGGTTGAAGCGAGAGTCCAGAGCTGGATTGTAGCCTTCTTGACCCACCCCCACCCCTGTAGTGGATTCTCTCTTGTGGGTATGTAACTTCACAACGCTTAGGCGTGTACTCGCCCTACATAAGCGCATTTAAGAAGCCATTTATACTATAACCTATGGCTGCAAATTTGGTTTGGTACCTACCACAGTATGTAATGTTGGATGTTCTACCTTATATATATTTCAGCCAGGCTATCCTATTTCATGGGAAAGCCATATGATGGGCTTGACATGTAGTACTGTTGCTGACTTATCAAATAACGAGAATTTGAAACTGTTGTCTGGAAAAGAAACTATTTCCGAAAATGATCCATTTTGGAATCAACTGTTGTCCTTCTCATTTGAAGCACCACAGTCTCGAGCGGAGCAATCTAAACTGGAAGAAATAACTGACTGCCATTGTAAATCTTTAGTTGAAAACAATCAACACACTGGGAATTTCACGTCTCTTCTCAAGGTATTCCTGTCCCGATCTAAAGAACTTAAGTCTTCTGTGGAATGTGGCGACAAGATGTTTGTGTGGCAATGCTGCAATGCGTTATACATAATCAGACATCTATGCAAATTTTTGGCTGAAAACATGTCAGAAGAAAATATGTTAGAGCAGTTTGAAGCACGGTCATTAGCTGACCGTCAAAAGGATCTTGAGACAGGTGCAGTGCTCTCAAGCACTGGACTGGTCAATTATTTGGATCGATTTGTTGACACATTGCAGAACATTGCTGTTGAAGTTCCTGTTTTGGATTTCACGTACAACCTTCACATGGAAGCAGTAACATCATTTTTAGTATTACTTTCAGTCCAAATGTTCTTGCCTAGCCCGACTTTACACGGCCCTTTCACAAAACGAATTGTGTCTTGTACTAACACTGACCTGGACAATAAGTTTGTCAAAGTACTGCTTCAGCACTATATCGAACAGAAATTGCCACCTAATGTAGCCACTGAAACACATGGGGGCAGTCTAGTTTTAGGCATTGCCTCCGCTGTAGCTTCTGGTGTATGGAGCCTTGTTAATCGACGAAAAGACGAAAGTGCTTTGACATCATTGTCACAAAACTCAGCGATTCCTCTGCTTGGACATAGAAGCTCGCTGTTGTTACTAGCTTTGATTAGTTACTCAGATGGGTCGGGAAATAGCCACTCAGCATCTTCGCCACAATCACCAAATTTCTATCATAATGCTTTGCAAGGATTCAGGCATATCCAAGGAAGCAGTGCAAATGTCAACAACCCTTCGTCTCCTGCGTTTCATTTAAATCTGTCCAGATTATTTCAGAGCATGTGCAATACACAGTATCAAGAAGCGTCTACATTGCTGTTGTATTTTCTTATTCACAAAAACCCGGAGGTCCGTGCATATATTTTATCTAAAACTGACATCGACAAACTTGTTGTTCCAATTTTGAAAATTCTTTATTCTGCTCCAGAACAAAACTCCCATCACATATATATGGCTCTCATTATTTTGCTTATTTTAACGGAGGATGATCATTTCAATCAACTAGTCCATGAAATTCAACTCAAGACCGTCGATTGGTACAAAGATCGTATGTTGCTTAATGTAACTCTCGGAGACTTGATCATTTTGGTTGTTGTGCGCACCATTCAATATAACATGACACGCATGAGGGACCGATATCTGCACACTAATTGTCTTGCGGCCCTCGCCAATATGTCATCATACTTTCGAAGTCTACACTCTTACGCATGTCAAAGGATCTTTAGTCTCTTAACTTTATTAGTCAAAAAACGCAGGAAAGTTTCTGAAAAATTAGCAAATCCTCATTCGGGAGTAGTTGGTGCAGCAAGCCAAGAAGGGGCGGTAGCATTGGAAATGGGCACACATCAAGATTATGCTTCAGAGTTGTCGGTCTTGAATGAAGTTTTGAGAATGCTCTTGGAGATACTAAATTCCTGCCTTACTGGAAGTGGAATGCGACAAAATGTCAATCTTATCTATGCTCTTCTACGACAGAAAGAAGTATTCGATGACTTCCGTAATCACCCTGGTTTTCAAGATATTCTACAGAATATTGACACCATAGTTACTTTCTTCAATTCTCGCTTGACAGGAGCCAGTGAATTGCAAACAATGGAACAGGTGTGGCATTTCATTATTTCTTAGTTGGGCCTAATCTAATTACATCCTTTCAGTTGAAATGAGTTGGCTTGATGATACAAGGGCACTGCTCAATAATGATGAATTAAATAATCTATAGTTGAAATCATGCAGAAATTCTTTGGGAATATTCGTTCTCCACGGGGCACAATGGTATTCGAAATTTGCCCAATGAAAATCAGAGAACAAGTTTAGATGATTGATTATCCACCGTAACTTTGCCCAGGTTGAAACTTGAAACCAGACTACTTGTGCACATCTCTCTAGTAATCTTGCCACCGACCGTTCATTAGGGAGAGGTCTGCTTGAGCCACAAGGTGACAGTCGTAGAGACGTTTTTTGAGAGAAAGCTGTGACTGTATCATTCTTGGTGACGTGGACATGTAGTCTGGTAATTATTCGATCAGGACAAGGTCGGTGGGACAGCAGCCATTAATTATGTTCTGTTATGGTCAATTTTTGATACCGGTTGGCTAACCAAATTGCACTCTGTGGAGAGTGATTATTTCCAAAAAAAAAAATTTCTGGTGCAACTTTTTATACTTTCATTGTATTTTGAGTGCGTTACCCCTTTAATTGTACCATTTAATTGTAATTATATCATATATGATATATATATATATAATTATATTGTTTTGTACCAGGCCTCTGATCTTGTGCTACAGTAACCTATTACAAGTGAATAAATCTAGATATGCTTTCTGCTATCCAATAGCGTAGATAGCATTTATAGGGGCTGCAGTGAAGGTATGATGATGGCCTGAATAAAACATGAAATCTGAAACACAGTAGTTACATTCCCCAACTGTTGTGATACCCACACTGTGGCTGTAACTTGTAATATCTGGAATTACAAAACAGGGAATCCACTTTCCCAACCTTTTGACAGTGATCCTTCTAGTCCTAGGCCGATGTCGTGTGAATCATTCTGTGTACGTGCAATCGAGATTGCTTTTGTAATTTTCCTTGTCGTTCGTAGGTGCACGAGGAAATCAAGAAGGCCATGCTTCAAGTTCCAAGTCATCAATTAAAAAAGTTTCCAGATCTGAAATTTCGATACGTTGAGGAAGAATCTCCACAAGAATTTTTTGTGCCGTACGTGTGGTCGCTCGCGTTCAACAGATCTAATGTGTTTTGGAATCCTGGATGTGTGCAGCTTTTTTCTCTGGACGGTTGAAATCTGGTCATAATTAAGAATATAAAGGGGGCCTGCGGTGAAAGTATGAGAACTGCTAGAATAAAAGTTAAAAGCATTACCGGTAGGCCTACTTACTTTATATTAGGAATGGTACGAACCCAGATTAGGTTTGTATTCAGACTTCAGAGGAACACAAACTTTTGGCACAAGTTCATTACCAAATCCCGAATCCAAACTGATGACGTCACAAATATGTGTACAATGTATATTCACACATAGTTATAGACTCAAAAGTCACATTTACTGGAATGATATAATAACGTTCCCATTTAAACTCTGGGTATCGTCAATTATGATCTAACCCAAGTGATTAAAGTTTTGGCCAAGACTATTACTTGCACAACGTGTTTATATTAAGCTGATAACTTCCAAAATATCCAGGCACAAACATTGAGAAGGTTCGATCTGAACGAATTGGGAAAATTCGCTCACGAGTCAAACTCGAGCAGTGAGTTCGTACTATGCCTGTTATATATATAAAAAAAAACTTTTGGTAGAAATTAATTTCACAAACGTTTTGGTATTCATGCTATAGCTGGTGGAATTTCCAGAGTCACAAATTTGGGGTCCATCCTCTTACTCTGTTGCTGTCATCTGTCAGCAAACATTCTTATGATTTTCAACGGTTCAACTGCAATTTTCTTGCGTAAACAAAATGAACACACTGATAAAGAATATAGCTGGGGACCAATCGTAGTATGGGAGGACTCATAACAAGTATCAGTGACGACATAAGATTAAGAAGGTGAACCTCAATTCGCAGCACTCGAATTGCTATATGCTGTAACAAAAATACCAAAAATTATTGTAATAGATATAATAAGTCACCACAGATTCAACGTCCATTCCAGTTTATTGGAATATAATTCACAAGCTTTGAAACCTCCGTTCCTTCATCAGGTGGGATTTAACCACTGTTGTGACTGCTTGCGTTGACTCGAATCACATTTTTGGGATGTGTTGACTCGCCCTTAGTCGCTCGGAATCAATGACTTAAGACCCTGGAAACTTGTTCAAAAACATCCAAATTTTTCAACTACTATACCAACGCATTGGAATTTCACTTTCCCGAACATTTTGACAAAACTGTTACAGGTGCATTTTTTGGTGAAATGGCTCGACTCAATTTGTGACTCTAAATTTTAAAATGTTGAACAACACAGACTTGACTTGACCTCGAGCTTGAGGTCTCGTTGACTCAACTTAATTTGTGACTCTGAATCACTGACTTGACAACAACACTGAATGTAACCATCTCGAAATGTTTTTTTGTATTCGAGTCATCCAGATATTTTGATTGCAGGGTGCAGGCCCTCTTTAGTGGCAGAGAGTGATGTCCAGGAACAAAGAACGTGAAATCTTATATTCTGTATATGTTTATATTCTACTAATAGTGCATTTGAAGTCCATAGATTTTATCTTATTATAATATCATTTCATTACCATCTGAGACGATAGAGGTTGATTATAGAGTAACACGATAGCATAGCGAAGTGGGCAATTTTGCCGTCACACGTAGAATTATCGCCACTCGCTTCGTGACACTGATATTGTATTTCTTTTTTTTTTTCTATAATCAAACGAATATACAATATTAGAAAACGGGCTGACTCCTACTTCACCATTACGATTTGACAGGTTTTATGATCTCGTGCGGAACCTGGAAGGTGTGTAAGTATTATACCAGCCATACATGTCTATATTCCAATAGTATGGGTATGACTGGGCTCTTGGTCATATAAGGACGAGTCGAGCCGCTGTGAAGGTCGGGAAATGCATGCCGCACCGGCTTCGTGTTGTAATGTTCGTTGGTCGGCCTCCATGTATTGGTGTCCTATTCCTCCGAAACGAGGTATAGGCTTGGAAGAGATGTTTGGATAGCCTACTGCATGGCCAATGTTATAGTGACAGAAGAGGACAAACTGTTAAGGAGGTTATGCGGTAGATCAGATTGGGCATGGCGAAAGGTGAAGAATATCTAATTAGGATTCAGCCAGGCTTTGTGAATCTTCGATTTCCATGGAATCGAAAAAAAGTGGTTAGACAGATGTAGAGACTCACTCGGTCACCATGTAGGTGATTCTAGCTTCTGGATGACAGAGCTTCAACCCTCACGAGTTGCAGAGAGATGAATCTCAGATGATGTGTCGCGTAGGCTATACATTACTGAATGTTTATAGGCCTATACTACGTAACATCAACTGTCGTAGGCCTATCTGGGGCACTGAACTTTACCTAAATTCTCTGATAGTGCCGCTACCGACCGCAAGCTGAGGCATGCGAAGATAATTCGCTGACGCAATTTCGGGAGAGCGGTTATTTTTTGCCTTTTCGTTAAAAGGGCTACTATCATAATATAGCCTAGGCTACTAGTCGTTCAGGTAGCTCCTGTATATCCCAAGGAAGTTTAGTTTAAGCGCCTCCCGAGATGAATGGGATGGAAGTACAGTAGCTTCTAATATGAAGCGTAAAAAAACGTTCCTTTCCTTCTTGTGCGGACTCTGGTGTAAGTAGCGACGATGGTGTAGGCTTCCGCCAACCCATGGAAAGATCGCAGCGAGAGACTACGCGCGCCTGGAAAGTTAGTGCTCACTGCACCGTCAGGTCCATCAGCTCCTGCCAAACTAACCCCGGGACCCGGGTCCGTCTATATTGACGTCACTGCCGTCCGGTGATCTCGCTATCTCGTGCAAGCAACAGAACCAGGTTTACAATCTGATTCATCATAGCTCTACCATATTCAAAGTGGTGCAGACCAGGTGGACAGTACGTGTAATAATATTGCTTCCTTATATGAGCTGTATAGGCTACTTTATTCCATAGCTCAACAGTCAGTCAACAATAATAATCGAGGACGCAAAGCAATGCTAGCTGCTGCGTTTCACTACTAAATATCACTGGCGAGGGTAAGACAAATATCACAACGGACAGTTGTTCACCCCAATCATAATATAACGGCTAGCAAACAATAAACAATTGTAACGGCCGTACTATACCCAGTTGTGAAATGACCCATATGCGTCACAAAAGGGGTTATCATCTTCATGCGACCCAACAACTACGATTTTGCATCTCTTCACAAAGGTAACCGCAACTCACAAGTTAATCATTATCTTTTACGAATATATTATGCTCTGTTTGTACTTCGGTAAGTTGAGAGTAGCAGTGTCGACGCAATAAGATATGCAGGTGAACAAAGTAGCGTCACAGGTAGACAAGACTATTCGTGTGCTCGTGTGTCCGCGAGAATGTCTCTGATTGCAGCTTACTATGGATTCATCAACATTGCCTATATGTTAGTATTCATGCATCGCTACCGCCAAGGACATATAGTAATTACTGGTATCAGAGCATCGGCCAATGTTCTTCTTCTATTTCTAGTAGTCCAGCCAATTTGCAGGTAAGCGAATCTTAGAACACCTTATTTTAGGAAGGCTATATGCCTATATATGCAAGTGCTATTGTCTAATCTTTGGTCTGTTGCTGTAGACCTCCACAAATTGACCTCAAAGATGCCCAATTTTTTACTCGGACCATTAGACATCATGTAATAGAAAATGATACGGCTCAGGGGAGAGTGCTGGGGATATCGGGACGGAGGTACAATCAAACACCCTCGATAGAGCGCAAACCGCTGCAGTGAAATCGGCAATATCTCGTGGTGTGATGGTGGTTATTCTGGTCTCCTTTGGCAGAAGTTTTGTTTCGGGCATGCTTGAAATGAGTGTAACGAAGTAACTGATGCCCAGGACTTAAGCCTGTCTTCTCCGTGCGCAGCCTGAGTCCCCAGCCTCGTTATAGGGAGACGTAGGCGCACTGGCTCCGGATCCTGTTCAGAGTGTCCTTGGAGATTTGAGGATCGAAGTTCGATACCGAACCAGGCGCACTGACGTCCCAAAGTTTGTAGCGCGGGAATCCCGACTTTACAACCATCTATTGACACAGTACTGACTGATCAATGAGATCTCGTTGGTGCACGCACCGATAATTATATTTCGATGATGAATAACTTGACTAACAACGATTAAATTGTAGAATCAATTGAATACGTAGATCGTCAATAGACTTCCGTAACGTGTAACAGTTTCAAAGAGCGTGTCCTTTCTGATATCTACTATCTATAACGCTTCATGCGACTTAGGCCTATATATACAATGAGTCAATCTCAACTCCTCTCGGCATTCGATAGCATGGTATTTCTCCCATTGGCTTCTACGGACTGCAATGCGATTGCTGTGCCGCCAATAAGAGGTCTGTGTGTTATCGACATTGGGTTTGAATTTTCGACCCGAGCTGAACTATAGCTGGTCGGTAGGAATTGAGATAAGTGCTTCTCCCGTGACAGTGTACATGAGAACACTATCCATATTCTGGAAATAGTGGATTACGAATTATTTTTAAGTCTAAGGTGATACGGGTGTGTTAATGATGGAGTTCAATTGCCGAGGTGAGAGGTACATGCAAGCTAACTCTATACATTGGCACGTAACGGTAAAGTTTCGTTACATAAGCTTGGAAATATCTTGAAATTTATGGTTTTATGGTGGAGTAGTTATGTTTTCAGGTTTATTATATTTGTATTTTAAGCATGGTATGTGGAAGGATTGTGTTAGGTCTCTGAGACAGGGCGTTCCTGAAATTCTACCAACGCCACCATAGTACATGTTTGGTGCTTGGGAAAGAACAGGTTACCGGTATAACTCTGCTTAGCGAGTTAGCGTCACCTAATGACCGTTCTTCACTAGCCCATCAGTCGCACGCTCTCCGCCCAAATGCAAAGAGTCTCAACTCCAACAAACACACTCGGCTAGATGTGCGATGATGTAGGCTTCAGCAATTGGCATACGAACCTTCTTAGTTTGCATGGAGTAGTAGCCTACAAAGCATTTCTATCGAAAATTGTTTTTAGCTAACGATGTTCATGATCGTGAATTTAACTTATTGGTAGACCACCCTATACTGTAAAATTCAGTTGACAAGCTTATATAGTGATTGCTTGAGTTCGAAATTCATCTTTATGCACTCAAGGGCCCTATTCAATTTCAGGGTAATCGGAGGATTCAACGGAGTTTCGTTGTTTGCTGCTAGTTGCATGTCCAGTATTATTCTTATTCCCAGCGCCACAGAAGACACGGGGCGATGAGTGAACGGCGGGAAAATACATGAGGACTTGACTGAATGCTCTTTTAACACTTTTATAGAAAAGATTATAGAGGTCCTAAGTGAAAATTAATATTTAGGTCCATTCAAAGTGTACTAATTCATATGTAATTCTACCCTCGTATCAAAAGCTTCTTAAATTATCTCTTAATTACTTGTGGGGTTAACGTTACGGTATATGAACATGCATTTCGAATTGAGGACAAAGGAAAGATGACTTGGGCCTATATTGCCTGATAGCATGAGAGGTGCTGTAGCCTAAAGGATATCATGTTTTTTGGTAGGGTTCAAAGGTTGCACGCCATTTAACTAGGCCTACAAGTAGTAGCCACTACTATGAGTCTCGTAACAATCATTTAACCAAAAAGCCTACACAGTCGTTTCCAGGATACGCTCCTACCGACTGCGATCAGGAAATTGCAAATTGAACAGACATTAGGTATCATTAATTATTGCGTTGGTTCATTCTGTGATTTGTGTTTTATGAAGAAGTGGTTTCCCACTTACTTATATTTTGCTCAGAATATCAACAAAAAATACTGATCGGGACACTGACACACTAGGCCTACTCTATGCGGGAGTATCGATTTCCATTGGCAGTGGAGCAAATAACCTTATGGCGAAACACATCGCTTTTCTTGTAATACTAAAAAATCTACAATACTTATTTATATTGACGGAATAAAGAACTCGGTCGTGAGAGACAAGTGCTTCCAAATTCACCAATGTAGGCTACTGATTGCATGCGGCTAGCGATTAATTAGAATTATTACAATAGTAGGCTATATGGCTCTCGGATATCACTAATTCCGATAAAACTGTTCAACTGGCTGAGAGGTTTGACCGTCCGCCGTTCTGATCAGAACGTTTTGGGTTCGACACCCGATCGAGTCAAACCATTGATTTCAAAATTTGTATTTCTTTTTGGCAGTCAGTATCGGGGGAGTGCGGACTCCAGAAGGATGTGACTATAGCCTACTCTATAGTAGGCCATGATGTGACTGTGATAGTGTTGCTGGCTATAAACCGGTAATAATATTGACATGTGTACCGTAAGCATTGACCAGGCGTAGCTTACGTATTTCTAGGCTATACTAATGGTTATCCCGATTTCACTTGGGAGGTAGGCCTGTAACGAACACGTAGCAATCTAATGATAGTTACTATGATTGTTACTTGATAATTATACGTTTGTGCAACCAATGATGACAACTCCACCCGTGCACCAATTCTGCATCCCTGCAGCGCTTTCGGGGAATTGTCGACTTGGCGTGTGTCGCAGGTTTAAGGGCATTCCGATTTTATCTGTCGAGTGGACAGCAACTCGTCTGACTTGCGTAGTTTTATCTGGAAATTTTATATAGCGGTCTGTACCGGCAGGTAGTCTTATTCTGCAGTCCGCGGACATTGAGGACGCGGCCAAAAGCACTATAGGCCTACAACATAAGATGTTGTAGCCTTACGCGAAAAATGCGACCTCCATACCCCATCACGACTAGGATCTGGAATAGTGTATTGTTACCCATAATCTGACTCATAATTTGCAGAAGGTCAACCGATCCCGGTAGGCCTACCAATTTGAGAAAGCCAATCCGAATTGATAGAACCGCTTTCTTGGTGTTGTCTTTTCGTTTCTGGCTGGATACTTTGTGATGAATAGTCCCACATACTAGAGCCATAGATGTTGGAACAACCTTGCCGACTTGTGTCATCAGCGTTAGCATTTGCGCTGGTAGTAACTGGATTCCAAACGCCAATGCCTGCTGCGTATTGTGAGTTCAAGCCATACCGCTTTCTTTGACTTGTATAATTATAATTCCCCCAACACATCTGTGAAAAAAGTTCCATTAGTACGTATCCGTATGATAGTTGGGAAAAGCGCGATATCAAATTAGGCAGGCAGGCGGCAGACAACCATGATAACTGAAAAGGAATAGCGACGCCTCCAATATACAGGAACTTAGACTGACTTTGGTGTAAAATTAGGCAGAATAAAAATAAGGGGGGGGGGAAACTTTGTAGGTTATTGTAACCTACATTTTCCCGTTAGGTATTTATCTATATAAATAAAAGAGCCTGTTTGTCTGTCTGTCTGTCTGTCTGTCTGTCTGTTTGTCTGTCTGTACGAATCAACTTCAAAATTACTGAAGCTATCGCCATATCATTTTACAGAGATGTAGGGACGGACGTTATGCGTGCGGCCAGGTGGTTTTTCAGCGCTTCCTGCATGTTTTTCCTAAGTTATACATCGCCCAATGCTGCTACTTCCACGTTTCGCCACGCAGAAATTAGAGATGCACTTTTTAGATCGCTTCTGCCATCTAGCGGAACTATTTCTTCATCACTGCTGCTCGCGTCATATCTCTCAACGATTACCTTTCATCTACGGTTTAACGTTATCTGCGTGCAAGCAGGTGCTTCCATTGTGTATTTCCTGAGTTATACATCGCCCAATGCTGTTATTTCCAGAAGAGTAACAAACTTGGAATTTTTCCGTTTATGAAATTACTTTAGTGCTCACTCTCAAGAAGCCGCGTTTTTGTGTGTAGGAATAGTCCAGGACAGTACCGGTGACAAAATTTTAAATTCCACTTTCCGGTACGCAGAATGTGGTCAGGAGAGTAACAGACTCGGAATTTTTTCGTTACTTAAATTACTTAACTGTTGTCTGTCAAGAAGCTGCATTGTCGTGTGTAGGAATAGTGGCCCTATGGCCTATACTATATATTGTGATGTCAATATTTTAACCATTTTTCATTGTTAAGATGCATTCATTATATATGCATGATACGGTAGTCATTAGCGTTCATGCCTGACCTAAGAAAAGCCCGGAGGAGCCTTTTTTCCCATGGCAAGAGACGTAGGACTGCTACCAATGCCTCTCATGATATTCAGGATCAGGAATACTTTGACAGTAACATGCCATCCCAAACTCAGGAGGCCAGTTGGGTGGCTGAAGACATACACTTCCACAGTAGTTCAAGTCAGAATAGTGCTCAAAGAATGGCAATTGCTAGGGTTGCAGAATCTGCGCGAACGAGACAACTTCGTCGTCAAAATTATGCTGCACGAAGGGCACTATCCAGGGCTGCAGAGTCCCCACGTTCCCGTCAAAACCGTCGTCTTGCTGATGCTGAAGCGAGAAGAGTTTCCAGACGCCGAGAGTCGCTTTAAACCCGTCAAACGCGTCTTCAAACTGTTGCAGCAAGAACAGCTGCAAACAGGGCTGCGGAATCACCACAGACTCACCAAACGCGTCTTCAAACTGATGCTGCCAGAACAGCTGCCACCAGGACTGCGGAATCACCGCAGACTCATCAAACGCGTCTTCAAACTGATGCTGCCAGAACAGCTGCCACCAGGGCTGCGGAATCACCGAAGACTCATCAAACGCGTCTTCAAACTGATGCTGCCAGAACAGCTGCCACCAGGGCTGCGGAATCACCGCAGACTCATCAAACGCGTCTTCAAACTGATGCTGCCAGAACAGCTGCCACCAGGGCTGCGGAATCACCGAAGACTCATCAAACGCGTCTTCAAACTGATGCAGCAAGAACAGCTGCCACCAGGGCTGCGGAATCACCGCAGACTCATCAAACGCGTCTTCAAACTGTTGCAGCAAGAACAGCTGCAAACAGGGCTGCGGAATCACCACAGACTCATCAAACGCGTCTTCAAACTGATGCTGCCAGAACAGCTGCCACCAGGGCTGCGGAATCACCGCAGACTCACCAAACGCGTCTTCAATCTGATGCTGCCAGAACAGCTGCCACCAGGGATGCGGAATCACGAGAGCAAAGGTCAGAGCGCCTTTACATAGCCAGAAGTGCGGCGACTAATTCAAGAAGCTGGAGAAAACAAACCTGGAATGCCAGCTCACACACTTCGTCTCAAGCAGGGTAGTCCAGTTTTGCGCAATTTGGACCCGCCAAAACTTTGTAATGGAACACGATTAGTTGTTATGAACTTGCACCGCAATGTTATTAAGTGTGTCATAATTACTGGAACCTCTAAGGGGGAAAATGTGTTTGTGCCAAGAATTCCACTCATTTCATCAAAAAACCATTTGCCTTTTGAGTTCAAGCGCCTGCAATTCCCTTTACGAAGTTGTTATGCAATGACAATAAATAAAAGTCAAGGCCAAACGATGAGTTATCTGGGGCTTGAGTTGAGTGATCATTGCTTCTCTCATGGCCAATTTTATGTCGGATGCTCAAGAGTTTCTTGCGAACAACATCTGTTCATTCATGCCAAGGTTCCAGGTTACACTAAAAACATTGTATACAAAGAGGTTTTGTAATGTAATGTTTTCCACTCATGTTTCTAGCTCTTTTCTTTGTTTTTATATGCTTAGCTGTTTCACTGTTGCGAAGTTATTCATTTTTGTACCGTTCCATGAAGTTTTGTGATGTGGTTTGGTGTTCACTCATGTTTCTAGCTTTATAACTTTCAGTTGATCTGCTGCTGTGCATTTATACACTTTCAGTATTTCGGCAATTACAGTAGGCTATACTTTCATTACATTTCCTCCCGTGTGAAACCGGGTACTCCGCTAGTATAATAATTAAATATGGAGAACATTATCTGAGAAATCGCGTCATAGATAAGTATGTCTTGATCTGTTATGGTAATTTATGCCGATTCTGGTTATCACAGCGCACACCACTGACGTGTTACAGACTCACGTACGTAGCGGAAGGCCTGTTTCTAAAACTAATTATTACTCCATTTGGAACTTGTCCACGGGAGTTTCTAGATGCAGTCCTATTCATCAACTGGTTTGGAAACTGTTTATCACAGCGCAAGTCGCTGGCATGTTTCAGATTCAAGCAGTGGATAGCCTGGTGTTTCTAGAAGTAAATACTACTCCCTTGGGAACTTATCCACGGGAGTTTCTATAGATGCAGTCATATTCATAACTCATCCAAACATGTGATTCAAATCTCTTCGTACACGCACACAAAAACTCCACGATGTATTTATACCAGGTCTTTCACCTCTACAAGGAGCTACCCTGGGATCAAGCTTACGTTTGTTGTTGCACTATTTCTATTATCCGCAGTCACCAGAACAGACATTGGGCGGTTTAGATAACACCCAAGTAAACACGAGAGTTTAGCAAGAAGTAACCTGCGAGAGAATAAGTAACGAGAAGCACTCTCTCAAATTTGGGTTAAATAATATTTCTGAGTATTTTAATCGGGACACTTTTAGTTACTTCAGAATTTCCGCATTCGTCAGACGTCGTCGCGCCGGTAGGATCTCCCGATCGCTCGTTTCGCCATTGGCCCGACGCAGGTTATTGCTTTTCGGTTATCGCCGTTGTGGCAAGTTTTTAATTTCGGATGATGTGGAGGATTCAGAGGATTGTTCGCTGACACAAGACAGGGCTCTGAGGACATTCTTGCCAGTTTTTTGACAAACAACCGTAGCCTCCCTTTTAAAATTTCCACGCCGGAAGGTGAAGCGAAAAGCATTCCATCTTTTGCAGTTTTGTCAGCGCCATGCCTCTATAGTTTCTCCGGTCTCTAGACCGAAGAAATAGTGGGCGATTGACCGAATCTGCCATAAAGGATATACAATTCAGCTAAAGTAAAATTGTCTAAGTTTGGTCGGTTGGATTGGTTTATGCCTACGCATCTACAAATTTTACTGGTAAACAGTTTACCCGAGGCACCTGCTAAAAGCATTCCTTCGATCTCAAAAACTATCATAATCTGGGTCATATTCAGTCGGTCGTAAACAACTCGAAAATCGACCTAATTCTATCAGCAAAATGAACGAATCGGGGCTAATTTTTGCTCCAGCTTAAGCAATTAGAAAAGAGGAACAAAATTTATCAAATACAGAACAACATATATTCTCGCAACGAACGATTCGCTTGTGATCGTGAACAGTCGCGTCACGTCTTTCACAACACACGGAAGAATGCCCATGTCCCGCAGATAGTCAGCGATTGGTGCGAATAAGCAATAACAAGTCTACTACAGACCACACTTCTGTTTTCGCGAGTAACTGCGCTGTTCACTCCGATTACCTCGGTTTATTACAACCATTTGGAGGTATCCGGGTCAAATACTTGTACTTCTGAGAAAAAATGTGTTACTTGTACTTCTCTCTTATTTTCGAAGCGAAAGTGAGTAAAATCTGTGACGGACGAGAGAACACTTGCGGATACTTGCGTACTTCGGTATTATCTAAACCACCCAATAACTCACATTCGTTAAGCGCCCTTCGTCCATCGGAGGAAGTCGTCAATATATTTACCAAAAGCACTTGGCCACAGTGCCTTGGGGTACAGGAAATTGATCAGCTGCAGCTGCTTCCTGGTTCACTGTGATGCCTATTCTAGTTTCCCGGTGTCCCAGACTTCTATATTCTAGGGAGAATGTCCGTCTGTTATGTGATTTACGCGACGTCGCGAGCAGACAATTTCGCCAAAGTCCGATTGCAAGATTTTCGTGAGTCGTTACGGTAAGGTAAATTTTAGTCAAAGCAGAAGCTTGAGTACCCCCGCTTATCGGTGATTCCGATGCAAATGTAACAAATTTGGCTGCCAGACAACCACTATAATGGTTTTTAGAAAATAGTCGGTTGACCCCCAGACAACCATTATGATGGTGCAAATCTTCTCTCGTTTAAAAACATGTTCCCGTCGGTATTTTAAGTTCTGTCAGGTGTCTCTAGAGAGCTAATCGATAGTAGTTTCATAATCACGTGTTGTTATTTTCGTATACCTACCGTAGGGGATTCCCACCAAGAAAACGTGGATCAGCTGATGTTGTTCAAATTACCTACCCGTGTATTGCATGCTTCCGTCGGTGTTTCAACCTCTTTTTGGTGTCGTTTGAGAGCGTGTGTCATCGGGTAATGTTTTGGCGGTGTGGAGGAAGGGTTTTGGCGGGTTGGGTGGGACCAGGGTAAATTTGAGTGGGTGTTCAGGTAAGGGCTGCTTTGAGATATAAATGCCTTGATTTACGTGATATTATTGAGGTGTTGGGGTGGCGGCGATGTTATGGGAGGGTGGGGACAGTGCAGGGGAGTTTGTATAGCTGTACCGTCAAAAAAAAAAATTTTGGGTGGGCGGGGTGAGGGGGTCGACGGGTGCGGAGGGGGTGGGGCGGTTCTTACGGCGAGGATGTGAGGGTGGGGGTTACGGGGGAAAGGTAAGGTAAAATTGGCATGTGAATATAGATCAGAACTACAATGGAAAAGAGTTTTAGGCTGTATGTAATGTGTGGGTCAGGGGTGGGGTTGTAATGAAGGGGATGGATGGGTATGTCACATTTTCTGCAGGGGAGAAATTAGTTGGCAAAGGGTTTATACTAGATATTTGCGGGAATTATTGGTTTTTTTGGCCTACAAGTACATCTAATGTCGGCAAAAGCTTTGATTGACAGGAGTCTAGAGGCGTGGCCAGGAGGCGTGGTCGGTCGGAAATTTGTCAAAAAAGGGTATAAAATGAAATTTTTTCGGAATTTTTTTTACTGGAGTACATGCATGAAGGTCAATAGATGATATTGTGAGGGATTATAGCAGTATTTTCAGATAGCGACATTTCTCTCGTTTCCTGGCAGCCAAAGGGGTTTTTTTATTTTCAAACACTCTGGCAGCCAATGTCAATACTCAAATTCAGGCTATACACTTGTATGCCGGGTTAGCTGATATACATATCAAAGTTCGCTAGGTGCCTCAGATCGTGCAGCCCGTGGAACACACGTTGACTGAGATCTTGAGAACTGATCGCATTATTATATATTATTATTATATAGAAGATTATAGTGGCGCTTATCACCGGGCGGCGTTTTGCACCACGAACAAGACAGGTTGGAGCAGATACATGGATATAGTAATCGTGATACATGATACATGAATACAGCAATCGCGACACATGATAACATGGACATAGTAATCGTGAAACATGATACATGAATACAGGTCATCGTGAATATAGTAATCGTGTCAATACCACCGGCTTATAGCCAGGATCACTATTATAATCACGGTTCTCCGCACTTCCCCGATACCGACTGCCAGGCAGGGAAGGAACGAATACCAATTTTAAAGTCTTCGATTTGACTCGGTCGGGAATCGAACCCGGAACCTCCCGATCAGAAAGCGGACAGTCTATACCACTCGGCCAACTGAACTGTCGCGTTGCAAGCTCCTGATCGCTTGCCTTACTGCTTCAGTGATTAGGTCACGATTCAGTTGATTATCCCAAGCGGGCGCTTCCTTATCATTATCCCGACCACGGTCCCCACGTGCCTTTCCATCGTCACGCCCGTTTATACTAGTATACGATGAAACTGCATTTACCGAAACTGTCTCTACGGATTTATTATAGGGAGTTCCGTGTAAACGTCATCAGCCTTCTCGACCATTTCTCAAAAGTTTAATGACTTGTGATTCAATCTCACATGTGTGGAAACCTCCTGCGGAAGGGTATCAAGTAAAACTTCCTTTGCAAAATCCCGGAACTCTAGCGACCAAGTGTCCGGCTCAGTCTCAACTAGGGTTGTGGTTTTTATCAAATTACAACAAATCGCAACCGCTTTAAACCGAGGCCTTGATTAAAACCATGGTTTTTTCGGTTTTTACTGGTTTTTATTAAAAGTAGGGACTCCATAGTGGAGACCAAGTTGTATTCGTAGAGGACGTTCACCTTCTCCCAGATTCGCCGCTTGGAGAATTTACGGCAACCTCCAAGGTTGCATTGTGGAAAAAAGCTTATTGTACAGTAGGCAATCTTGTAAACCGAAGCCACGTTTTGGTCCAAACTAGTCACAAGTCAGCCTACAGGGTGGCCATCAACACACGAGGGGTCAAAAAGGAATTTGCTCCTCCGACATTCCTGTGTCACGTGATCAAGAGCTTTTACGACTTGCATGCAGTACAGTACAGTTACTGAGTTAACTTAGCGGGCATTATTTCACCATGTTTGTAAAATGATGATGATAAATATGTGACGTCATAAACCGTCAACGACATGTGACGTCACATCATGTGAGAATATGACGTCATTCGGCCCCCTCCGAAATCAAAAGTAGTTTGCGGCCTTGTTTTTCTTTGAGGATACTCTATCTATATCCATCGGAAAGAAATTATACTTCTAAAACTGAAACTCATTGAAGCATATCAATGGTCATCGACAGGAACAGCTCTGTGGGTTATCAAGATTGCATCTACTGGGTACCCCCCAATGCATTTTCTACACAAATTTCTGCCTCTCGATACTTTTAACATCCCTTCTGGTATCTTCAGGAAGCTGGCGATATAGTATGGTAGGCAAAAATGAGAAAAAACCATTAAAAACCGAAAAAAACAGGGGTTTGATAAATATCAAGAGCAAAAAACCGGTTTAAACCATCTGGTTTTAATCAGGGTTGATTAAAACCACAACCCTAGTCCTAACACCTATTATTTTTAACATACTCTTCGCCGCTCTTTCCGGTCGAAGTTTTTAATCCCGGACGCTTCGTAAGGGGCCCAGGCCTCTAGCAATTCTAGATGTACCAATTTACTTGACAGTATATCCCACGCATTCACGTCACCATTCACAGGCCTTTTCAACTCCCACGTATCAATTATGTCCGCCGGAATTTGACGGAACCGCATCCACGCTCGCACAAAGTCACTTTTGATACACATAGCATCCAATTCCACTTTACAATCACTTATGAACGTGTCAACTTTACACTTGTCAAATTTGACGGCTTGGGGGTTTTTATGCCCTCGCATAAAGTCCTCATATTGCCTATTAGGGATGTCTGGTGGAATTTCACACGTGTCGATATCCGATTTCATTTCTGATCCTACACCCAATGCCGACTCGTTCTCGGATTTGCCCGGGGTTTGATCGCCTGCCACTTGGTGCGAGTCGACTAACGCCGTCTCCACGCACAGCGGCTGGTCGCGTTATCCCCGTCTAAACAGACAAGGGCCGCGTCACTGGCAGGTTTAGATTCCCTAGTGAAGTTACGTCTAGGTTGGTTACTAGATGCCATAACACTTCCACTACATCAATACACAGCACAGTTACTGCACAATAAATCAGGGGCGGCATTATGAACTTTTCCAGTCAGCCCTGCAGTGTCAGAAAGATCGGATAGGTCATCCCGTAAGAGGCAACGAATGGACACAGAAAAAGGCATTGTGGATATCCAAAAACAAATACTGGACCAGCTCACCGAGCTTGTTGAGGTCCTCTACAGTCAGAGCTCTTTTGCTGGCACTGTTAGGTTGCATATCCTCGCGCAGTAGATCACATAACTCCAATATTACGATTTTTGGCAAACGGTATATTCAGCAATAAGTTCTCGATCCGTTAATTGCAATGGATTAAGGCGATTTTTGTGCCGCTTTCTGCTTTCCCGCACTGCTAAAAACGCAGCCATCATTAGCGGCTCTTCCAAAAACACGCATAGCGAGCAGTCACAGGCGCACGTAAATTAACGAGGGCGTCTGCCAGGTTCGGCTACCGAGAGTGTAGTTCATAATACCAAATTTCGAGTTACCGAGCTCGTGCGTCAATAGCGAGCTCGTTAACGTTTGCGAGGAGTGTTCATAATGCCGCCCATACGGCCCACAGCACAGAATAAACTATATACTATAGTAGTAGTGTTTACGTTGAAGCAATATAAACGCAAAATCCACACACTAATCGTAGCTGACTGGTTGGCACCGATATTTATCAGGAGAAAGAAAATTTTTGCTCACAGTTTCGTTCAGGTTATATGCAGACGGAGACTTTTCCAATGTCCTTTCGAGTTATAACGAGCTCGTGCGACAATACGACTATAGCGAGCTCGTTAACGTTTGCGAGGAGAGTTCATAATGTCGCCCCTACTCGTACACGGTGGATATAGTTGAGAGGTTATTGCAACGAATGGAAATCATCACAGTAGACTATTCGGGACGTAGGACAGACAAACAATAAGGGCCAGAACAGGGTAGAGATCGAAATAGCCACAGAAGCTAACTTACCACTAGAACTTTAGGGTTTCAATATTACAAAAATTATGAAAATGTTTGCACGGATAAAATGGCTTGTTGTCTTTGGAGTGATACTCTGTCTATTGTATTATGGATCGATTCACTGGTATGTGAGTTTTTATATCAAACGCTATCTATCCATCTATTTGCCGTTCATTTGTCATTGCTTGGCAGAGGTAAGGTAGGCTTATACTTTCTTCGGTCCATGACGTCAGTAGTTCAACGTTTCAAATTGCCCCAGGTTCATGCCAAACATGTCGAATGATATCTTAGTTAACCCAGATGGACGGTCTGCGCAACAAAGATGGTACGGGTGCGCCAGGCTTTGATAGAAAATCGGCAACAAGATATTGATCGATAATGATATGTACAATCTACTTGTGGTTATATTACCGTGTTGTGATTTGTGTGTACAGAAATGTTATAACAACCTTCCATCCTCTTTATCCTGACTTTAGCAACAATTGTCCGATCGACACGCTCCCAGATCTTGACCATACCACCTATTTTCAACGTAAGTAGTTGGCCTTACTGTTACACTATACATAAAAGTTGTGTGTATAGTTCTGAAGAAAACACTGCTTCGCTAAGCAAAAATTTAGCATCTGAGGCATTTTATGGGGCAAACTAAATTAGTACAGTTCTGTATAGATGAACCGGCCCCATTACTATCGTGTATAACGCATCATATAAATCACATATTCCTAATATATTCCCTCGCCGTATGTGTAATAAACCAAAGAAGTATATAGGGGTGCACAAAAGAGCACACAGCATTGTAATATCTATCATCTATAATATTGCGTGTTTCAGGTTTCCAACTAAGCACTCAAGAAAAGGATACTATCTCATGTCGGAAATGAATGAATCGTTGATTCGATGCAGAGGTAAGCTGCTACGTCTGCATTACAACTTCTCGCTGATAGGCTGAAGGATATAGTGTAGGCCTAGGGCCTTTTACGACGTATCCAATATGCTTGCAGGCCTCATCTTTTCCACAGACAACAACTAAGGCTCACGTACTGTCCGTGACTCACCAGGACATCAAGGCGATAAGAGTCACTAAATTAATTTTACACTACAGCATATGTTGGCTAAGCTAGTCAGCCTTGTACGACCCATCAAATAGACCAAATCGCTTCGACAAATAAAGACTAACGACCAGTCCGTGATGCACCTATCCAACTATTTGATACGCGTCACTAAATTAATTTTAGTCATTAGACTTTCTGGAAGGAAAGTTTTAATTTTTCACTAGCGTACCCATGGCCTACTAAAGTACTTTAGTAGGCCATGGCGTACCTTATTAATAATATTATTATTAATAATAGTTTATTATAATTATTCTAAATAATATTTTCTGCCCTCTATGTGTACGTTCCACACAATACAAAGCAAAGGAAGGAAATAGGCATAGTTGCTAATCTTTTAATTATGCAGCGTTGGCGTAAAAATTGGACGGATACCCTACCTTAAAAATTTGGGTAAATATAGCCTATACCCTTTTCTAAAGTAAATGAGCTTTTCTCCTAATACCATTACGTGCCTGGATGCCGCGTGAGCAATTCTGTTTTCACTATTCTGCAACGGTATATAAAATTTCTGAAGACCTGCAGAGAGAGATTCTTGCCAGACGAGATATTAGCCCATAACACTTATGCGCACAATTTGTGATTAGATGATGGAGTAGCAGAAATTTGTTATAATTGTGGTGAAAAGTAAATTTGAAAAGGCCCCCTGGAGCCAAACGCTATATTGATCGATATGACTCATATCTAGAATTTGCGTCTATTACGTTGGGTCTCACCACGCGCTCCACAAGTAACAGCGATAGAGCTTTGGGCTTGACTGCAGAATTTGGCTTTATATAACAGTCCCATTTCATGATCTTTTAAGAGTAATATTTCAACGGGTAAATGGTCGCTTTGAACTTTGCTGAGGGATTGTACTTGCACGTCGCAATATCTGGCAGCCTATAACGCCTCTACCTATATTTGCTGCGTCGGATTTCAGTTGCCGAACGATACGTCGCCACCAAAGAATTCAGTGGGAATGAAAGGAAGCTTTGGTGACTATTTTCGTTCCGAATTTACGACTTTCAGCGGCGAAGCATCACCGAAGAGGTTTTACGGTTCGTTAGGGTACACGTGAGTATGTCATGGAAGTATTCAAGGCTGCACTGCACATTCAGACAGAATTTTCGATAGACGCATCTACCGCGTTTTTGCCGGGCGTAAAGCAGCCCTACCTATAATAATAATAAAACGGTTGCTTACATTTGAAAACAAAGCATACACATCTGGGATGTTCTGTACCTTTCGAGAAACCTATAGCAAAGTTTCGCCAGATTCAATTGATGACAGATAGTAGGGTGGAAATGAAACGACAATGTCTAGAATGGTGTTACAGCAGGTAAGCTTTAATGAGACCTCATAACGAATACCCTTGAGCAAAGATTCAAGGACGTATACATCAGCACTGTTAACCTGAATAATTTGCATTCCACCCTCATGATCAAACGGGTAGCAAACGAAACGAAGAGATAAGCAAAAGGCAGAGTGTCATCGTCAATGTACCATTGACGCTGCATTTACGTTAACACTCATGCGCCCGCCTCTCTCATGTTCGGGCATTTACCGTTATAGTTATTGCTTGGATTTATGGCGATTTCAACTAATAAAGCCATATACGTCAAATCAATGCCTAGTAAGCATATCTAAACTCCAGGCCTACAGCTCCGATGACTGTCACAATCTCAACCCTCCGCACTCCCGCGACACTGACTGTCACAGAGAGGGGGACTGGATGTAAATTTCAACTTCTTTAGTTTGACACGTTCGGCCCGGAACCTCCCGATCAGACTGATCGAACCACTCGACTAACTGAGCGGTGTTCCGTTTGTAAGAGGCCGCAGAAGATCGAACCGAAAACTTTAATTGCTTTTCCGTTTTCCGTCTCCTCTGTTGTGTAGGTTTCAATATATTGCCTTCATGCCGCATGATGCATGCGCTGTAATGGTTAGCGTTTCAGTTTGTAATCCCTACTAGTCTCAGCTTCTGTGTATTAGTTTAATACAGCCTACGTTAGTTCGTTACACCGTTCAATTGAAATACTTCCGTATCAGACACATTGTAGTGATTGGACCTATAAGGCCAGATGTAATGATTGGATATAATTTGTTGTGCGGTAATGGAAATCGGTTTCATGATGACAAACCTACACGTTGTATGAAAAACGCAAACAAATAGTGATGTCTTACAGAAAAGACCTACAGTACGTGTGAAGAGGGACGCTCAGACAAACTTTGGGCACCAAAAAACATATTTAATTTTCGTCCCGTTCAAAAAAATTACGACCTCTTGAACTAAATTGAGGACCTCAAAATTAGTCCCCTAAATATTGGATGCATAAAAACGGCGATCCCTACAGTTTTTTGGCCACCTAAAATAACATTGAGTGTCAGTCCATGGCCTACTCTAGGTACTAAAGTAGGAACTAAAGTAGGCCATGGTCAGTCAATTAGATTTTGAAAGTTTTACGGCCCATTATAGCATGGAGGCAGAGCCCCATCCTTTTCCCTGTAAGTGTCCCTGCGTGTAGAAACTCCAGTCTTCTTTAATCGAGATATAGGCTATTGAAATTCAAGTGTTACTTCAACCATGGCCTACTCTACTGAAGTGGCGGAGAGTATGCGGGCCTCGCTATGAATTCGGAAGCATGTCTATGCAGCTCAGGTATCGAAGGCTTCATATCGCACACGAAATCGCAACAGTGGGCGGAGAGTAGATGGCGATCTTGCGAGAGTTGCAAAGCTTCTATCAGCTACGATATTTACCGAAAAACAGGAAATTGCGAAGGAAGTGAGTAGATATTAGTATTTTTACGCAACGCCAGATTTTCCTACTGACACAACTTACTTGCCATTTGCCTGGGCCTCGGCTCTTTGGAATGACGATATTTTTTCGACCATGTTAAATACGTAAAACGCTGTCCCCAGTTGCCAATGAACCCGAATTTTTAATGTGATTTAAATTTCTTCAAACAGATATCACAAAATACGTGGCAGAACAATTGATCGGATGGACCAGGATTACTTTCGGCGAAACTCCTAAAAGGAATGTTACAATTGGAATCGTCAAATGTCACTTCTGAACAATGTATCTTTAACTGTGAAAGTAACAATTATGAGATCGGGATACCTTACTCAAGAAAGAAAATTTGCTACTGCTCCGATTTTGCTTCTCTGTGAGTTTGAAAGATGTGTAGAACAATAGTTTGATTCACTTTCAATGCCAGCTATTTACCACAAGGACGACCTCGCTAATTGTCGGTGTAGTTTGAAACTTACTTCCATATTGGAGTTTGATAGGCTGATAATTTCATGTTCTAAAATCTAGAACCTGTGGTTCACGTTTTTGATGGCTCTATTCCTTCCTCTTTTTTTCATAAAACCCTTCAAATTTTCGTAGCCACCACTGATTGACCGACATATTTTGGCATGATTGGCTACTACACATGTGTATGATTGATTTAGACAAAAGATTTGGCAGTGGATATTATGCCAGATGACTTTCATTCTGCAGCCCTCCCACAATTCCCCGATTTGTATAATAGTAGTTTGATCGCAAAGTGAGCGACCAGAGGAGCGAACGAAGCTTACAGTCATACCAGGACTAAACGACCCCCCGGGCAGAAAAGATGGTGTACCGACACCGGGATATAAGTTTAAGCCTAATCGCCCCAGACAGCAAGGCTATACAGGTACAAAAACGGGTTTGTTTTTGGAATGCACGAATCGCTAAAATGGCGCTGCCATCGACCGAAAAAACCTAGTGAGCGTGTGTAACACTCGTTATAACTTACTTTGACAGGTGTCATTCGCAAAGTATTGTATACTGTACGTCAGAACCAACAGGAGCGCCCAATCGCGACGTATATTTTACAGATCTATCGATAGATGTTTATATAGTTGCCAAATTTATCGTAATCTTTCATTGTTAAGGTATACAAAGAACGTATTTACAACTCTGGGATCAAGCTCACCTCCATCCACCATGTTCAGCATCCCTGTATACCGAACGTTGAAGGAAGATCCTGCTTGCACTGTAAGATTTGGCAGTCTCACCACCAGGGGCCCAATATCGCGTTAACCAGTCATCCTGGTTCTGGGAACACTTGGATAAGACATCTACTCGAGTTATCAACCGGAGTATATACGGAAAGTGTCTACACCGACATGAGTTTGTATAACAGAGGTATCAAATTTTTTCTACCATTTCGAATTCACATTCATTCCGCAAAGTTACCAACGAGCGACGTGTGCCTGTTGATATTCGGCGACAAACAGACAAACAAGCTAAGGCATATTATCGCGTAGGGCTTTTGTATATACATACTTTGAAACTAATAATATGCAACGTGTATGATACATTGAGCTGTATTATTTATCTTACCCGTTAACATGTCGCCTTTGCAATGGGTTGTATAGAGCCGATATTTTATCATGTTGACGAAATTCTCTATCTGATATTAAACGATAGAATTGCATATATTTCAATATCCCTTGTTATCGTACAAGTTATCACGAATCCGAAAGTGGGCTTTTCACCTGAACATAAAATATATGCCCTACGAACAATATGATTAGTCAATAAATACGTGTTCACTGAAGTAGTTCAATAATTCGGTGAAATATTCGCGATCGTGAATATGAGGTATAGACTATAGACGGACTATCATAACTTTATATATTACATGATTTAACAAATTGAACACTTTGAAGTCACGTAATTCGCGCAAAGTTAAAGAGATAACACATGATCAAAGGCTGTCATATGCGTTGACAGTCATCTCTCATCGGTATTTGACACTGTCAGTTGAGCTTGGCATACTCCCCAAGGAAATGTTGCCTACTTCAAATATCTGGCCGGATAAAAAGAGCATATAGGTCACAATTTGCTGGTGAAACCGCGACACCAATTGTAAATAAGTGGGCTCTTAATCTACGATGGTTGACGCGGAGAAAAAGCGAAATAGAATCGTTTATATAGTTTGACGCAGAGGGCGGTAATTTGGACAAGGACGATCAAAACATATTGTACTGGTGCCATCAAGGAGCTAATGAATGTATGAATCCTTCCACCTATGCCACACGTTAGACTTGATCGTTTGATGAGGTGTTGTGAACATGAAATGTCTAAAAATATCGTAGAGTAATACCGCAGAGAAAAGGCTGCATTGTAACTGTAATAGCATTGATGAAACCCGTGGGACAAAAAACTTTACGCCGGTATCGTGGTGTACTACACTGACTTATGCTATGTGGATGTGTTTGAACGGGATGTTAGCTAACCAGATTCACCAAGTAATAATACAAACATATCCATTTTAAACTACAACGAATATATACTATGAAATTTCGTTATCATCGTGGCGTATTTGCCAACCTACACCTACACCTGACTGTCGGTCTGTCTGTCTGTCTGTCTGTCTGTCTGTATGTATGTCTATCTGTCTGTCTGTCAGTATGTATGTCTGTAAAAGTATGTCTTTGCACGAATCAACTTCTTTATTACGGAAGCTACCGCCATAAGATTTTACAGAGATGTAGGGACGGACATTATGCGTGCGATCAGGTGGTTTTTCAGCGCTTCCGACATGTATTTCCTTAGTTATACATCGCCCAATGCTGCTACTTCCACTTTTCGCCACGCGGAAATGTGAGATGCACTTTCTGATAGCTTCTGCCATCTAGCGGAACCATTTCTTACCTTCTAGTCGCGTGCGCTAGCCTAGCTAAAACGTTCTGCTTATGTAGGCCTACTGTCCTTCGGTTCGGCGTCTTAGATATATTTCATACGGGTCTAGATAATGCATATGAGAATTGAATCAAGGAGCCATTTCCTTTCGTCAGTAGAACAGCGGGAAGCTTCTCACCCAGGAATAAATGGAGGTAGCATTTTTCGTGTTGGGCTACAAGTCTACACCGTCTTATGCTGTATCCCCCGAGTGAAACCGGGAAAACCAGCTAGTCTATATAAATTAAAGAGCCTGTTTGTTTGTCTGTCTGTATGTCTGTCTGTGCACGAATCAACTCTTTTATTACTAAAGCTATAGGATTTTACATGGATGTAGGGACGGACGTTATGCGTGCGACCAGGTAGTTTTTTAGTGCTTCCAGGGTGTATTGCGTAAGTTATACATCGCCCAATGCTTCTATTTCCACTTTTCGATATGCTGAAATCAGAGATGCACCTTTTAGATCGCTTCTGCCAACCAACGGAACGATTTTGCACTACTTCTGGTCGCGTAAGATAGCTTGGCTACATCGTTCTGCCTACTTACGACAACTGTCCTTCGGATCAGCGTCTTGGATATATTTCATACGGGTTTAGATAATACAAATAAGAAATGAATCGAGAAGCCGGTATCCTTCGTCAAGAGAAAAGAGGGAAGCGTCTCACCCACGATTAACTGGAGGTCGCATTTTTTGCGTAGGGTACAACATCATAGGCTACAGTATGTTGTATCCCCCGAGTGAAACCGGGATAACCAGCTAGTTACTCATATAAGCGCCGAGACCAACTTAGAAATTATTCGAAATGCCGCCGTATCCATTACGCTCGCATGAATAACTGCGCTAGCAATTCTAGAAGATCCGTGTTAGAAAGTCTAATATGCATGAGTCAACCGTGCGTGAGATAAATGCATATACATTTGGAAGTGGTGAGTGGCAACAGGAAAGCGCCAAACTGACAACAGCGTTCGAGAAGCGGAATATTAGTAATAGCAGTTTATATCTCTCTTCGACGCAGGTTTTCTAGGTGAACTTACGCAGAAGATGTTGGGAAAGGGTGTTCCTGTAAAAGATCATCTACTAAATTTGCATATCAGGCCACAGTATAAATCTGCAATTTTATTTGTTCGAAACCCACACGCTGCAATATTAGCTGAACGCTCACGAAGCACGTCTAAAAGCCATGTTGGTTTGCCGGCGGTGAAAGTTTTCCGCGGTAAAGGTAAGCACCTAATGTTTTAGTCAAGTCTGCGCTCTTCGTCGAATCCTTGTTTACCCACTGTCAAGTTATACTGTATAAACACAGCAATCGGGTATTTTTTTTCGCAAGGATTAATATTGATCATACCGAACAAACAGTCAATGTCACGTTTAGTTGAAGTAGCCTAATATATTGTTGTCAAGTATACAATCAGGAAGTGTGTCCTGCCGATACTGTTTAATGCCTATCGTGCCCGGCAATCTATCTGAACGCTTTTAACGAAAATATGCCATGGCATTCGGAAAACGTGAAAATTTTGTTGGACTCCGGTCGCTACATGCGCGGAGTTTCGATAGCTTCCATATCATCTCAGCGGCCATCGCCGTCAAAACTAAAACTTTGCCCAAAACCTTGTCCATAACTCTTCTATGGAAAAAAACTTCTGCAATGTGTTATCTTACCTACTATAATAATAAAATAACCTAAATGTTGTTGTAATGTTTCGGGACCTTCGCAGATTTTGAACGATTTGCTACTGACAATGCTAAATGGCTGAAGCGTATCACACTTGCTTTGAAACACAAATGGAAGCTTCTACTGATATATTATGAAAACCTTCGTGAAAATCCCGTACGAGAGATGAGACGAGTTGCTGAGTTTCTGCAGCTGAATTCAACAGATCACAAAGAAAACTTCGAAAAACGGTTGATATGCATGCAACTCGATATTACTGGGAATTTCAAACGACCTCACAGAAAACTAGATTTCAATCCGTTTACAGAAGGTCCACAGAAAGCGATAAACGATGCAATTAAGAAAGTAAACAAGACTCTGGAAGAGCTTCATTACCCTACTCTGCCTAGTTCTTATTCGTCAATGAGTCCCAAGTGAAAAAGTAGCGATGATCACGTCACATCCGCCGATAAAATTAGAAGTTTGCCGTAGTATGGTGGCCCATCATCACAATATTTAGTATTAACTGACCGGATTGATTTCATTTTAGTTTAAATTCAATTCAAACCAGAACTCATCTCGATTTTATTTTATCTCAAATTAATTTTAAATGAATTTTCATGTGATTAATGCAGAGACACACATACATAGATAACATACATAGACAAAGACAAACAGGTTATTTTATTTATATCATAAATCCATAGATAGTAGTTGAAAATGCCATAAATTCATAATATCGACAACTTTTCATACGATGCATATGTAATATCTTTTAATTTTAATTTAATATCGGCTTGATTTCATTTCATTGATTTCATTCCAGCTTCATTTCAATTTTAATCTAAACTCAGCTCGATTTCATTTCATCCTAGAATAACTCAAGCCACGCCATTACCCTTCCCGTAGCACCTTAGACTTATCTCAATTCTGACCGACCATGCTAATACAGTTTCGGTCGGACTACTAGGAAAGTTCGGGAATATAGCACATTTGAGGAGTTTCTTCGTGATACAGAACTTGAATATACTATGCAGTACAACATTCTTGGCTACAAAATTGATTTAATCGGAGACTTTTCGTCTACCTCTATTGGCGATCTACGTATTACTCAATACTTCAGATATTGTAAAGATGATCACCACAGATTTAGTGTCCAACCTTAGTTTATTGAGAATTAAAACATTCACTAGAATCGGAGCTCCGCTCCTTCATCAGGTGCTTTTTTTTTAATTCTCAATAAATTAAGGCTGGACGCTAAATCTGTTGTGATCATCTTTACAATATCTATTGATCGTGCGCCATCGGCTCCACTAACTCTTCAATACTTCAGTTGATTCTATAATATTAATCGTTGTTCAAGTCAAGTTTTTATTTTTATTTATTTTATTATGATAAGGAAAATGGCGCTTGTCGCCCAAGGGCCTTGTGCGCCACGATCAATACATATACAATTCAATACCATACACAGCATATACAATTCAATACAATACATACTCACATCGCACAACACAACACAATATATAAAATGACTTGAGCTGTTTCACCTATAGTGGACGTTTGCAACCAAAGGCGAAGTCGATAACGGGTCTCGCCATGTTAGGGTGGTTGTTGATTGTGTGGCAGTTGATTGGATTGGTGATTGTGTGACAGTTGATTGGATTGGTGATTGCGTGAGTTGATTGGTTGATTATATGAATGTAGAGAGCTACCGTGAGGACACGGGCATTCTATTCTATTCTGTTGCTGCTCTAGTGTGGATCATAGAATAAAGTACAAACCACAGTTGTGCGTGTTATCCTTTATATTAGAAGACTATACAAGGCACGAACATGGTGCCCCGAGTGAGGAATTAAAACACTGTTCGGTGATTAATAGAAAGAAGAGGAAGGAACAAATTGGAGCTATAGACAGCGATATTTATCAAGCTACGAAGCTAACACAAATAAAATACAAGAGGAGCATGAACGCAGAATTTTTAGCACCGAAACCTATTCAAGATGGATCGGATCTGTCCAACCAATGGTCAAGATTCAAAGACGAATTTGACCTTTTTCTCACAGCAGCTGAGAAAAGTAATGCAGAAGATAAGGTCAAAGTAGCCATCATGTTGAGATGCATTGGTCCAAGAGGTAATGACATATTTAAAACATTTACATTTACCGGTGGAAAATCGAAAGACAAATATGCCGATGTTGTCGAAAAATTTGAGGAATTCTGCAAACGAGGAACAAATAAAGTTGTCAAACGACATCAACTCCTATCCACCAAACAGAATTCAATGAGCGTTGATGAATATGTCACATCTCTGCATAAGATTGCCCGAGAGTGCCAGCTTGACACAATGTATGAGGACTTCATGCTGCAAGCACTACTCCTTGGGATTAATGATGATCAGTTAAGAAGGAAACTGTTTGATGATGCTAGCGGAGATCCTGGCTTACGCCTAGAGGAAGCTATCAAGAAATGCCGTGTAGCTGAAAGTTCAAGGAATGATATGGCAACAATCCGTTCTGATGAATCGGTACAATACGTACATCATAAGAGAGTACCAATTAAACGAGAAAATGAGTTTGCAGCAAGATCGAATCCGGCAAATAAAATAACTAAATGGAGATGCAGAAACTGCGGACAGTCACATCCGCCGAGAAGGTGTCCGGCATATGGTCACCAATGCTCTAATTGCAAAAAATATAGCCACTGGGAGGATTTCTGTCGATCAAGAAAACAAGTAAATGTGGTGGAGCAAAATAGCAGTGAATCGGAAGACTCCTTATTATGCATCCAAGTGGTTCGAAAAAACAAGAAGCTTATGACTACCATCAAGACCTGCGTGAATAGTAACCACAAGCAGATCCAATTCCAGATAGATACTGGAGCATCCTGTAACATTTTGAACCATAAAGATTATGTAGATCTGGGAAAACCGGCTCTCGACGGAAACCAATCAAAGCTTAGGCAATTTGACGGTTCCATAACTCGAGCATATGGAGGATGCACATTAGAAGTTGGAGGAAAGAATTTATACTTTCTGGTTCATACGACTCGAACTCATAGCTTATTGTCTAGTGATGCATCAATCCAGCTTGGTCTGATCACTATCAAGGACGAATGCGTCAACCTGATAAGTGATGCAGATTTGGATGACATTTTGGGGAGGTACCCCGAAGTGTTTAAAGGTATTGGATGTCTACCGGGAGAATATAACATCGAGATAGAGAAGGGAGCCATTCCTAGACAAAGCCATAACAGAAAAACACCACTTTCAATGGTGGCTGATCTCAAGAAGAAACTTGAATCCTATGCAAAATTAAGAATTATAAGCCCAGTAGACTATCCGACTGAGTGGATTAACAACCATGTAGCAGTTAGAAAATCGAATGGGACATTGAGAATTTGTTTAGACCCCACCAATCTAAACAAAGTTATACATAGAAATCATTTCCCTATGCCGACGCTAGATGAAGTGTTATGTGAGCTGGACGGAGCGAAAGTTTTCTCCTTGTGTGACGCAAAAGATGGATTTTTACAGATAAAGCTCAGTAAAAAATCAAGTGATCTGACAACGTTCTGGACTCCATTTGGAAAATTTAAGTGGTTGAGGATGCCTTTTGGGCTGTCGTCTAGTCCCGAAGAATTCCAGAGAAGACTCTCTGACGCACTAAGTGGTCTGGAAGGAGTGACAGTGGTAGCAGACGACATTCTCATTTATGGAAAGGGAGCAAATCGGCATGAGGCTATACTGGACCATAATCGGAAACTTGAAAAGCTGCTAACAAGAGCTCGAAGAGTTAATCTCAAGTTAAACAAAGATAAATGCAAATTCCTGTTGGAGGAACTACCATACATTGGGCATTTGATAACCAAAGACGGAGTCAAGCCGGATCCCAAGAAGATCGAAGCAATAACACAAATGAAAGCGCCAACTAACAGTGCAGGAATACAAAGGTTTTTAGGTCATGTAAACTATCTTGCCAAATTTATACCTAATTGCTCTGCTGAGTGCGAGCCACTTAGAAGACTTATAGGAGTCAGTGACGAAGACTTTCAATGGTGTGAAGACCAAAATACATCTTTCAAAGAAATCAAGAGACTTATTACTCAAACGTCGTCGCTGAAATATTTCAATGTAAACAAACCAGTTGTGGTACAGACGGATGCAAGCACAGCGGGGCTCGGTGCAGTGTTGTTGCAAGACAGCCAACCAGTGAGCTATGGGTCTAGAAGCTTAACAGATAGTGAAAAGAACTATGCTCCGATCGAACTTGAACTTCTGGCAATAGTGTATGGGATGCAAAAATACGATCAATATGTCTTTGGGAATCCTGATGTAACGGTCCATACCGATCACCGACCGTTGGAGTCAATATTTCGGAAGCCTCTGAATCAAGCGCCAAAACGTTTACAATCTATGCTACTAGCTTTGCAGCGATACCCAATGAGAGTGCAGTACAGGCCTGGCTCTGAACAAGTGACTGCTGACATGCTATCCAGAGCTCCTGTGGATGGCCCGTCGAAGGGCGATGTGAAGGATCAGATATTTACGGTAAATCAGTTGAGGTCCTTCATGTCAGACCTGACTACGGAAAATCTGAGGAGAGATCTGCCTGTATCGGAACCCACGTATCGCACAATTAAACACCAAACAAGCAAAGACCCAGTGATGCTACAGCTGCAATCTCTGATAACGTTAGGGTGGCCTCCACATCGTACAATGCTTCTGGATGTTAAGCCATATCAGACATACAAAGACGAACTGGCGGTGTTGGACGGAATTATTTACAAGGGATCCAGACTTGTTGTACCTATAGCTGCTAGAGCGGAAATATTGAATAAGTTGCACTCCAGTCATCAAGGAACTGCAGCGACAATCAGGAGAGCTCGCAGTGCAGTTTTCTGGCCTCAGATGGCTGAAGATATCAAGAGAAAAACCGAGAACTGTGTGGTATGTGCACTTGACTCACCTGCACAACAACATGAATCACTTCATAGTCATGACATACCAGACGTCGCCTGGAGTAAGGTTGGAATGGATATACTAACTCACAAGCATAAAAATTACCTGGTGTTAGTAGACTATCACTCCGACTTTTTTGAATGCGAGCCATTATCAGATATGCAAGCGCGATCAGTGATTAAAGCTTGTAAAAAAACCTTTGCAAGATACGGGATTCCACATCAAATTCAATCAGATAACGGATCCCAATTTGCAGGTGCAGAATTCGCCAAGTTTAGCACTGAGTGGGGTTTCCTGCATACAACTTCATCTCCAGGACACCAACAATCAAACGGAAAAGCAGAAGCTGCCGTTAAGATAATAAAGAGAATTTTGAGAAGAGCAGAAGACCCTTACCTAGCTCTGTTAGAATATCGGAATACACCCACTGCTGGAATGACATCGTCACCAGCTCAAAGAATGTTCGGACATTCCACAAGATCAATTCTTCCTACAGGTAATCTACCTGTGAGGAATGACGTTGTGCAACAGAAAGCCGCTAAAAAGATGGTAACGCAGAAACATTACAATAAGAGAGCTAAAGATCTTTCACAGTTAACGATTGGCTCACCAGTGCTTCTTAGGGATTTTGCCGAAAAAAAAAACCTATGGCAGCGGGGTCGAATAATTGACCAATTGTCTGACAGATCATACCTCGTCTCTAACAATACAACAGATCAGGCAGTTCGAAGAAACAGAACTGATCTGCGACCACTACTTGAACCAGAGCCTCAGCAGTCACAGAAACCGCCAACAGAGGCAATCACCGAGTCAAGCGATAGCCCAACATCCAACCTGCCTGTCACTAACAACCAGTCGGAACCAGAGATGACAACGACAACATTGCCAGAAGCTGAACCCAATTTGGAACAGCCCCAGACAAGGTTGCGAAGTTCAAGGACAACCAAACTTCCCGCAAGACTTAAAGATTATGAATTATACTAAATCGAAAACGATAGCACTAAGCCTCCCGGGTGCCTCGTAATTGTATGACTCTATTGTAACTGTATTTTTGTATATTTGATGGACGTTCTGGTTGTAGATTTCATTTCATTTTTCATTGCTATAAGACGATAGCCTTTCAACGTTCTGTGAAAGGGGATGTTGATTGTGTGGCAGTTGATTGGATTGGTGATTGTGTGACAGTTGATTGGATTGGTGATTGCGTGAGTTGATTGGTTGATTATATGAATGTAGAGAGCTACCGTGAGGACACGGGCATTCTATTCTATTCTGTTGCTGCTCTAGTGTGGATCATAGAATAAAGTACAAACCACAGTTGTGCGTGTTATCCTTTATATTAGAAGACTATACAAGGCACGAAGGTGGGTCAGTACGTTTATTAAGGTTGGAGAAAGATGATTGGAAAAGAAGGATCGGAAAAGACTGGCCCGTTGTTTACGGTATTTAAGGCAGTATAAAATAAAATGTTCCACTGTTTCTGGGCATGGGCAGGATTCACAATTTGACGAAAGGACACATCCAATTTTAAATAAATGGGCATTTAACTTGCAATGGCCGGTACGCAGACGGAACAAAATACTGTCACTAGTGTGGTTTGAAGGTGATGGTAGAACGGTCTTCACAAATCTTGAAACTGCTTGAAGTGAGCTCTCTTTTCACCCATCGTGTATTCGTGGTCCCACTCATCAAGGCACCTTTTGCGGAGGACTGATTTTGCTTCTCGCAAGGAGAGGAAAGCAACAGTGTTGTTGCCACGGCTGTCCGGGGAATTATCCGCAGCAAGACGAGCCAACCGGTCTGCCTCCAAGTCAGGTTATTCATCACTGCAATATAATTCGGTATATACTTGCACTAATAAAAGAGATCTGACTGGTCAATTAATACTGTATCATCAGAAGGTTATAAAGTCGAGATTCCCGCGCTACATACTCAGGGACGTTTAGAGCGCCTGGTTCCGTATTATCTGACTTCGAGCGTCAGCCCTCGAAGGACATTGTCAACAGTAGCTGGAGCTAGTGCGCATATACGTCTCCGTAACAAGGTTGGTGTCTCAGGCTGCACACGGAGAAGACAGGCATATTTAAGTCAATAAGTCCTGAGCAACAGTTCCCTTCTGTTACAATCTAATCGTTCGACAAGCAATCGACGTCGCGGTAGACAGCCAGGCAGCTTTCCATTCCACCTTGTTGCGTACCGTGGTGCTGTTCCAAGGCCCCAGGGTAAGCGTGCTGTTGCGGTCTCCAAGTATAGTGATTTATATCTATGATTCTAACGTGGCAGGCGATGCAACAGTAGGCCTACTTTATAGGTGGGCTACCGGTAATGCTACAATCTGCAGTATCGCGGCGGTAGTTAAATAGACTCAAACAGGCATGTGAGCTGTGAGGTAGTAAATATTTAAGCTTTGAAATTTCGTTCGCTTCGGGTATCGCTGATACGCGGGTACTGGGTACGTTGTGGAGAGACACAGTAAAACGATAATCGTAGGTGCGTAGCCTAATTTTACACCCAAAAGGCAGTCCATGGCGTGGGCAGTCTATAAGATGAAAATCCATATGATTATACGAAATATATCCTACTGCCCACTGCCTACTGCCATCAGGGCTATCAGAGATCGAACGATTTTCGAGTTTTGGCGGTAATTGGTATATCGGCGCAATCATCCAACCGATATAGTATGCCTATCAATAATACGATTAGTCGGCCAAATGTCAACAGTCTGCCGACTCATTCCCACTTGAAACCCGTTCAGTTGGCTCAGCCGTTTGTGGACATTCCGGCGGACAGTATCTGCTTCTGATCGGGAGATAAATTTCCGGGTTCGGTCGCCGACCAAGTCAAACCAAAGACTTTAAAATTGATATCCGTTCAGCTCTATATGCTTGGCAGTCAGTAGGCCTATCAGAGGGTTGTGTTTGTGATAGTGTTCCGGGCTGTAAACCGGAATTATCGACATCCGTAGCAGCCTACGTATTGCCGCTAGTAGCAAACCCTTGCTTTTAGCGTGAATTTCACTTGACACCCTTTATCACGAATTTAGCCAAGAACGCGATGAGTAATTTAGCATAGCCTGTTGCGCGTTTTGCTTGATTTGAATTTATGCTGTTTAGCGAGAATTTAGCCGAGTACGGCCGTGTAGTGTAATTTAGCTTCGTGTGTCAGCGCGTTTACGTGATTTTAGCTTACCCTGTTTAGCCTAAATTTAGCCTATAGCATGTTCACGCTTTCTTCACCGTCGATATCATTACAATCGTCTACGAAGTGGGCCTACTGTAGATAACAATATCTTCGTGACGTCATTGTACGAAATTACCGTGACTTTCAACTTCATTGGTATACCAATGGTATACCTTAGTAGTAGGCCTACAGCCTATAATTGACTATCCTGCAACAATGAACAGCTCTGCTTTATTGGTGCAGGTTCGCTTCAACAAGGCGATCAATAAATCAAGGCGCCTTGCAGAAAATATATGATTCTCAGTGCTGTTGCTCCGTAGAATGGTTGGTTGCACCATTCTATAATCATTACATTCTATAGTTGCACGAATTTGAGTTAGCCAACACTTCCTTGTAGCGGATTTTACTCTTTATTGTATCCGACCGCAAGGTGAGAGCAGAGTTCTATTGAGGGGTGTCTTGTTTGTTTATTTACAGACCGTGTGGTTCTGCTGGTGCAGAAGCTACAGCACAGGAGTCAGTGTTGTCATATTAGTGGGATTCCCACCAGATCTAGAGGGTTTGAATCGGATTTCAGGGAAATCTAGTGGGAATAGTTTCCGTAAAAAAATCTAGTGGATATCTAGTGAGTTCGAACTAGAAAATCTAGTGGAAAAATCCATTAAATTCCAAACTTGCAGAAGTATTCACATGGTCGTAACCTAAGTCTTTATTAGTTACTCTGCTCGCAATTGCAGCCGTTTTCACCATGAGCAGGGGTGGCGCGACCGGGGCAAGAGCGACGAGTGGCAGCTCAGGCATGTCGGGATGTCGTTACGTACTTCTTCCGGCCTGATCGTAGGTCAAGCGCCATAGATTGTCTTGGCTGCTCAGTGTGTATCTTTATGTAGAATGTTTTAACTTCGGGTTTTGTCCTATACATTAGCTCTAGCATAGTGTATGTCAGTTGAGGTTACCTACGCGAGTGTCCCACTAAGCTTACCCGGCCGTCGTGATGCCAAAGCCAAGAGCAGGTTATAAGCAGAAGTACAAAAAAGATTGGGAACTGAAAGTTTATTCCAAGGTATATGCCTATGACACATTAATGATAAATGATGAATCTGATGATGATATCGAGATTGTGGAATAAGATAGGGCCGACTTGACTGATGTATAAAGATTCTCATCCGACAGTTTTTTGGAAAATGTTCATTCCAACAAGATGACGATCCATGGATTGTACCGATAGGGCATCTATTGCATAGTCTGTAAGCCTACGGAATGAGTAATCGTGTTTTGGTTTATGAGAAATGTATATGTGAAAACCTAAAAACTCGCAAGTTTTCAATATTTGTATTTTTAGATACTCATCATTCTAGGTATCTAGTGAGAAATCTAGTGGGAAGCTGAAAAATTCAGTGGATTTCTGGTGGGCTTGAAGTTTAAATCTAGTGGGAAAAGATTTTTTGATCTGGCAACACTGACAGGAGTTCTGCGTTCTGCCGCTGTTCGGTTTTTCCACCCAGGACCCTGGTCTTCTTTTATTGAACCTCCTCGGTTTTTTGGTCCAAAGTCTACGCGAGTTTGATGCAAGTGTGCTCGTGAGGTATGTAGGCTATACGTATAAAATATTGCGGTATGACACAACTCTAGCTACGCCGGTGCATTCAGGCACTGGTCTATGGCCGTACTTGAGAGCAACAGCAGGAGGGCAGCGAGCACTGCATTGTAGGCTGTGGATATACCGAGGCATCGTAGATCTCTCAGGTTTCGCATGTATCAGAATATATAGATTAGCCAGAACCCAGGTATCACGGGCCACTCAGACTCGCATCAGGTATCAGGATCACCCAGTCCATCTGCGAGCAATTTCCAAAACTGACTTAATGTTGTATTCCCCACAGAAAAAACCCTTTCCATGTCCAGTATATTTAGTTGTGTCGGACAGGGTCTCAGGCCTATGGTATGGCACCAGGGGCAGGCCTATGGTATGGCACCAGGGGTAGACCTACACAGAAAATAGATCGAACCTACTTACTACTGTCTGTACTAGGGTAGACTATTAATACTGGTACCATAGCTGCCATATGTAGGTATGTTGGCTAGCTTAGGCATCTTATCTTTTTATAATCATTTCCAGATTTTACCTGCTTTTTTATTCTATCATTGCATCCATATTAACAAACAAAAATTACGACTCAACTTGTCACCTGAAAACTTAAATTAACCTTACGATAACACCACAGAAGTTAAAAGTCACTATATCAAAAAGTATGTCAAAGAGATCAAACCCGTTCAGTGGAGGAGCTCATCAATTTAAAACACACGTTGGTGTGATGGAATTCGCCAAAAGCACTTTTGGTCAAAACACATTGGCAAAAATTGAGTCCAACACAATGCAGTGTTTGTGGGATGGTGCAAAGAAAGTCTATGCTGAACAAAGCAGAAAGCAAACTCGTGGCTTTCCTCAAAATGACCAAAGCAAAAGTATGAACAATCAAGCATTAGTAGCAGGTAACTCTTGTCCAGATAATTCTCAGAAAGCATGTAAATCTTGTAACAATCTTGAAGTAATTTGCAAGTGTTCATTCTGCGATAGTGGGTTGTGTTCCATTTGTTTTCGCCAATGTTTATCTTGTACCTTTCTCTTTTGCTCTTCTTGTGCTCTAATAAGTTATGACAATACATTGGAAAGAGCATATTGTCTAACCTGCATTAAATAGGATGAAATTTTCTCAGTAGGACTACTTGATTCTTGGTTGACAAATTATTACAATACCAATCATATCATAGTCTTAGAGAACTGTTCTAGGCTATCACCCTGTGGTTGTTAGAATTTATGTGGTGGAAACAGGTAGCCTAACTTATCCACCCTTTTCTAAATTTTTGCCTTTATATTTTGCGTATCACATTCTACAAATCTTATGCTGTGAACCGTTTTCGTGAAAAAATATTTGCATTCGAGAACCAAGAATTGAAATGAAATCTGACATCACCACATACAGTATCCCACCGTCAAACAACAGCGAGGTTTTTGTATATGAATCACTGCACAGCAGTCAAGGATATAATTGTACCGATAATGGTGGCCATTGTCTAGAAAACCAGAAGCACTACCCATCTTACCCACCTACCCTATACAGGTCTGGTCTGTAGGTCTAGGCATATTGAATAACAGTTTCATGTTTGAATTACTGCTGTTCTTTATAGTTTCATTTACTGTATCTATCAACATACCAAAGGAGATGAGTATTTAGTATATATAGGGTCACCACAAATTTACCGTGAAACATAGTCACTCGGAAATAAGTTCACAAACTTTCAGAGTCCTTCACCTTCATTCATGGAGGTTCCAGTTTGTACCGTAAATATTAAATACCATTTCACCAGATCACAAAGAACACCGAAACCTTTGTGAACAAATTTTTAAATATGCTTGAGGCTTGATGCTGAATTTGTTGTGACACTACTTTGATCTCAATGCACCATGATAGTGACAGATATTGGGTGGAGTTTTGTGTTAGTACTTCGCATATGAAATCGTGTAATCTTGGTTTGATCACTTAATAAGTTTCGTATCAAAGTATACTTTAACTAAACTGGTGTTGATATATTCCACATTCTGAAAGGACAGTAGTGAACGGTTTTTTTCGTCAGCGGGCACCTCTTGTTACGATCTGTTCCGACATGACTGTTTTTATTGTTACGCCAAAATTGACTTTACATATTTGGGAAAGTGACTACATGACATCATCGACTGTAGTCGCATGCCGTGGCTGCGGATTTTAGAGGCGCACCGAACCGCCTACGTTCGATTTGAGTCGCCACCGAATATTCCGCTGAATCAAATACGCAGTTCTTGCCTATCCTTTCCGGGATATAAATTCGTTCTGTCGAGTAAACGGTGTAACTACGCGGCATTATTATGCTCTTACCATAAACCCACGAATATATTGGGATAATGGCTTCAAGCTATCAGCTCCGTCTTCGTCGGTGGATAATGTCGTGGTCATGGCCATGGCGGAGCAATATGGCCTATACGGGTTTACAGGTCACACATCTCTCACAAAGCTAGGCGTCCTTTACAGAAGAGCTGGATGCCAGTTGTGGGTCATTTAGTGCCTGAAAGCATGCTAGGAGCATTTCGAAAATACGAGACTCTGGACAGCCCACGTAATCCAATGAAAATCGGGTGTTGATACTCGCCCGTAGGCTAAGCATAAGTATGGCTGACTTTTATTCGATTTCATTCAACTGATACCGAACCCCGTCAGTAACAAGCGTCTGAGGCTATACCGGTGAAATGGCTCCGTTGAATACATTTTGAACCAACCGGCACAGACTAATTAACCTTGTGATCGGGGTATCCCGGGCCTGATTTCTTAACGCCTGTTCGGGGTTGCGTTTTTTCGAGGTCTGCTCGGCAGTCAGCAACAGATTGGAATAGGCTACATGAACCAGTAATATTTTACACACGCGTCCCGCTAGTAATGCTGTATTACCGGAACGTCAGATCTTCACTTATGACGAAAGATATACTGTATATACACTTTAATAACAACACAATTGTCTTCAGTCACAGAATTCCAGCCCACAATCGGTGTGGACACACGCCTCAAACAGAATGTAAAAACGAGTGAAACGTGTAGTGGAAACGCGTAGGCCTACAATGGAAACGTACAGTAGAAACAGTAATAAAAATTTACTTCAGTATGTTGGAGTGAGAGAGTTGTGGTTGTCTAGGTAAGCTAGAGGTAGAAACCGTAGGCTACATAGACCTATCGAAAAGTGTTTAGTGTACCTAGGCTACTGAAAATTGATCTGGCGCATATTAGCCTACAGCCTACCTATACATTAGTCTATAGCCTAGCATCTAGTTGAACACGCATTAAAATAAAAACAAACTTGAGGGTATGAGGCAATATGACCTCATTCAAAGATTCGCAGCCTATGGGCCTGTCCTATCGGTATTAAAAGAGCTGATTTGCCGTGAAGAACTTTTGAATATCTCGCTAATGGCCTGTGTCCAAAAGCCGTAGGCCTGTAGCAGAGATGAGCAGACTTACCCAGAATGCGCCCATACAACGCGGGAGACAAGTATAATTCAAATTGCAGAATGTAAAAAAAACATTGTGTATCAGACGTGCCCAGAATGAGCTCAATCGAAAGCGATATCCGTGTAGCTTAAATATTCAAAGATAACTATAAATGTTCTTGAAATTCAATTTTTGAACTAGAATCTAATACTGCTACGAATTGTTAACATATATAACCATTTAATTCTACGAATGAGTCACATAGGCCAATATTGCGTCTATGGCCGGACTCCCTGTTTATCGCGGGGTTGTTGTTGTGGGGAGAGATATCGTAATGTAGTTGAACTCCGCGCTGATCTGACTCCAAACTGCGTGTTCGAAACACCCCACGATAAACGCCACGTCAGTGACGTACGCTTCTATAGAGCTCTTCGTACAGCGATCTGTCTATATAAATACTGTTCTTGCACGAGTCTTAGCTGAGACAGAATTGATGCCGAATTGATGATTATATTGAACCAATATTCCAAGTCACTTCGATTACACGTTCGTACGATGAAACAATATTAGTAATGCCGAATAGACAAGTCGAATGGTGTATTTTCTATGACTACATGTCTACAGCGCATGCGTGCTCCGTTGCGGCAGACAACCAGATACTGAATGTCGGAATAAAAGAATCCCGATTTCGAATTCAAAACGTGGCGCCAAATGTCATCACGTGGTTCGACCACGGGAAAAACAATCCCAAATTATGTCAGCGAATTATCTTCGCATGGCTTGAAATCCTCCTTGTAATAATAACAGCGGGAGTTTAGCGATACTGTTATGATCGGAACAGCAGGAGTGTATTTTGTTACTACTACAGTAAGCCAATTATCGATTCCATGTGCTATATGAGCTAGTTAATTATATGTCTTGTTTGGTATAACCCACTAATGGATAATGCTCTAAGAGAATTTAGGGCATGTCCGAGTGTCCTAGATACGACAGTTGATGTCGCGTATATACATTCAGAAATGTATATGCGACACACCTGGAACTTTGCTGGTCGTTTACCGCGGCAAAATAGTCAAAACACGACTCGTACGGGTACGGCATCCAGGCACGTAATGGTGAAAGAAAAAATCGTGTCGAGACGATAATAGGGAACAGAAATATATCGAATATTAATAATAATAATAATAATACAATACACACACACACAATAATAATAATAATAATAATAATAATAATAATAATAATATAATACTATAAGAACGTGAGCAAAAACTCAAAACTCCCCTTTCCGGGAAGTCTAATAAAGGAACGTGAACAACTCAAAAGTCTAATTATATATCGCTGCTTTGTGCTGCGTTCAGTCGGCATTGTAGCAACTGCCTCTGAATTTAACACTTAGTTGGCGCCCTCAAAACGAAAGTCATAAATCATTCTTGTCCCGGCGGGATTCTTGATGGTCCTGTATAGTAGCGCAGCTGTTATAGATTCCGAGCGTGAGCTCTGTTTAACCCTGGAAGATGAACAGTGTGACGCTGTTCACTGCAATCGCTGTCGGTGAATACGCATATTGCGGTAACGATTTGCAATAATTATCGCTCGATCTGAAATGTTGATTGCAGCTGATAGCCGACTGGTATAACCAATACGTTGCGGAAATTTGTTCACGATTGTTCTGATGCTATGGCTAATGTTTGACGGAGCGGGATTCGCAAAGTTTGTGAACTAAAAGTTTCAAAAAAGTTGGCTGGATATAGACCTACAAATCAGGCTCAATCAGGATCAGGGAACTTGAGCAAAAAAAGAAATATAGACCGCTAGGCAAATGAAATTATGTGGAGGATTGTCTGCTTTATTAGTCTACTGCTAACCGGGCAGCCGTCTTACGGTATGAGAAATCAAAGCGACGAAGAGAGAGTGATGAAAAATGTTTTGCAACATTACAACAAGCATGTAAATTTTATGTATTCTCAAATGAAATCGAAGGATTTGCAGTCGCAGATATTTTACTGTGACATTGTAGCATAGCAGACCGCTCTGCGGTGGTATTGCGTTTTCTTGCCTCAGCCTTACATCCCTATATTCAGCCTTGGGTTTGAGACCGGTACAAAGGCGGATGGTTTTTTCTCGAACCATGATCTCTTACGAGACAAGAACCATCTAATCTCCCAAGGATTTAGATAGAGAGACTCCGTAGGAACCGACGGAACATCACGTCGTGGTGTTACGATCCGCGACAATTTCTATATTTTGCATGCCGCCGGTCTATCTCTACGATGCCCAATATAATGCGTATAGCCTAAAAGGTGTAGGCCTACTCTTTAAGTGATAGTTATGATATCGTATAGATATCCCATGTGCATCGGCCAAAATACATACATTAGTGTCTATAATGATTACTCATAAAAAGCCCTTCTAACTCTTGGCATGTAAGTGATATAACTGTAGATTTGAGGATTTATTCAACCGCCGTGTATGTAGACCGCCTCATGGCGTCTTGATCAATCTGATGAAAGCTCACTCATCTAGTAGTGTTCTTGTTCTTATAGTCTACTACAATTCCTGGTGTTTCAGGTCCCTCCCATGGATGCAGCTGTACAACGGGCCAGAGTTGGAGTGAATATGAACCTTATTCAGATCATTTCGATTGTAGGATTTGAATACAGTGTAACCAGTTCTTCTTCGTAAATACATACCTTTTCAACTATACAGAGTGAAAAGAAGGAGGAAATGGCCACATCCGTGTTCCTGGAATTGACTTGGAACGACGAACGGCTAAAGTACAACGCCTCAGAATACGGAGGCGTGAATGTATCTCGTATACCTGCTGATGACGTATGGGTTCCTGACCTAATCTTGCAAAACAGGTGGGATTCAACTTTCAGCACGGCTGTGACTGTGGAACCCGAAACTAGAGCTGGACCTGAAGCTACCTTTTTAGTCGATACTGATATCACCGATATTTGGCGTTTTGGCCGATAAAGCCAATACTTTTAGCCGCTATCTTGAGTAGGCCAATGGCCCATGGCCTCGTAGTTCAAAATGAAAGTAGCCCTATACTGCTACTAGTGTCCAACAATCCATTCCTTTTAGTAAAGATAAGGATAAGTTTGACGTGTCGTTGAGAACCGATGTGTTGGCTTACGACACAGGCAAAATGGAATGGCTTCCACCAGCTTTGTATGCAAGTTCGTGTGAAATTAATGTAAGTACCAATACAATTATGTTTTACGATGCCATAATTTTCACAATAGCAGGTTGGATGTTCGAAATTCAAATTGGACCAGTCCCGTCAAACCTAAGAAGTGAAAATGGATGGTCGCAGTTTCCCCCGTCAGGCTCCCGGCGTTATATTATGGGCATTAGGGCATAGCTGGCGTAGAATGACGGTTAAGCGCGGCACGGTCACGCCAGCACCTGCTTACCAGTGCAAGCTCACACGCGGAATCGTCGCGTGTAAAAATAAAATTTTGTAGACAAGGCTGGTTCAACCCGGAGAAAATAGGGAGGATTGCGGTAGGAAGGGAAACCGACGTATCCAAAGACTGTTGGTTCAATTCACTGTAGCCACTCGATTATTGACGGGGCCGAAAGGGAGAAGATGTAGTATATAAAGATACTTCTGCCGTATTCCAGGTGGAACTTTTCCCGTTTGATACCCAAAATTGCACTATGATATTTCGATCAATATCGTTATCGTCTGATGAACTCTCTTTGTTCTGTATGAAGGGAGAGGTTTATCTGGACAAATCAGGTAAATATATAGGTATAATCATGGCCTACTTTAAAGTAGGCCATGGTATAACAATAGGGCTACTGCATATAGTCTTCACACTTCACTGTTTTGATATGCAACCAATCAGCGTAGTTTGTCAAGATAAAGATAAACAAGTGGTGCTGGTCACCGTTCAGTTGGCCGAGTGGTTTAAGCTGTCCGCCTTTTGATCGGGAGGTTGCGGGTTCGATTCCCGACCGAGTCAAATCGAAGAATGTAAAATTGGTATCCGTTCGGTCTTTGCTTGGCAGTCGGTTTCGTGGAAGTGCAGAGAGTAGTTGTGGTGGTGGAGTAGTGGTTGTTATTGTGATCCGGGCTATAAACTGGAAGTATTTACCTGGCGTAAATGATCTTAGTGCTTAATAGATGAAAACGCCTTAAATTTCCAATAAACAATAAACAAACAAAATGATAGCAGTGCCTACAATTGAAATTGTTGGTCAGAGTTCTGTTAGCACTAGTCTGCCAAAATTATTGTTTCCCGAAAAGCAAAATTGGAACTCAAACCCGTCATCACGTATGAGCATAGCATATTATATCCTTAAAAGTTAGTGTAATGTGGCGGTACAAGGGATTTCGATTGAAGGAGCTTCCATGGCATTACAATTATTATTAATATTATATGCAAGATTTTCAGTGGCGCTTAGCACCGGGCGGCGTTTTGCACCACGAACAAGACAGTCTGGAGCAGATACATGAATATAGTAGCCTAATCGTGATGCATGATACACGAATATAGCAATCGTGTCAATACCTGCTATGCGGAGTATAGCCCAGATCACTATTACAGTCACGGCTCTCCGCACTTCCCCGATACCGACTGCCAGGCAGGGAAGGAACGGATACCAATTTTAAAGTCTTCGATTTGACTCGGTCGGGAATAGAACCAGGAACCTCCCGATCAGAAGGCGGACAGTCTAACCACTAGACCAACTGAACGATATGACTGCAAATGTTTACCAGATGGGCTATCGGTATCCATACACAATTATTATTATTATTAGTATTGTTATTGTTATTGTTATTGCTGTTGTTGTTGTTGTTTAAAAGACAGAGTGGCGCTTAACAGCGATGATGTCTGGCGCGCCACGGACATAACACTAGCGACTAAAATGGCTATAGGTCTATCCATACACAAGTAAGCATACCATATGCCTATTTCAAACAGGGATACGTACTATCCCCGCTTCGATATCCCTGATTCCAAAGTACGATACATATACAGTATCATCTAATGTTTAGTGTTCGTTCAAAATGGCGAATGGAACCTGGTTAGTAGGCCAGCGCGGGCTGTCAAAACGACTCGTGGAAATGTGGAATATGATGAAGTAACATTTCATTTCATCCTCAAACGAAAGCCACAGTTTTATATCATGAACCTCATAGTACCCTGCATTTTGATGATGACATTTTCTTGCTTCACATTTTTCGTTCCCGCTGTTTCTGGTAAGTTTGTTTTATTTCACAGTCTCGCTTAATTGATGAAGACGTTGATCTTGCATGTTGTAGGCGAGAAGATGACTCTGTCTGTTTCAACGCTATTGGGTGAAACTGTGTTCCTTTTTCTAATTGCACAACGAATGCCGGAAACTTCAAGATCTGTACCACTAATCGCCGTGTATCTCATTTTTTCACTGGCCCTAATTATACTCTGTGTTGTGTTAAGGTAAGGAAAATGTATTCGGAAATACTGCATCGAAGGCTGCTCAAGGGTCACTACCCAGAGCCTACGTAGAGAGGACAAACAATTTCAATGATTGCTTTTAATTGCCTGTGTCGCTGTCTGGACTTAATTTGACTATTGAAGCTGTGATTATTACTGATTATTATTATTATTATTATTACTGTGATGACGAGAAGTATGTCTATGATGTAAACATCATGATCAGTAGGCCTAACACAACCCACAGCTGCACCATAACCGCGATCAAAGGGATGCTTGCGATATTGAACAGCAGAGGCCCATAGTTTACCGTGTAAAGCCACAAAATAACAAATGAGACTTCCTCCAGGATCAAATCATTGTAAAGATTGTCCCTCCATCTTCTACCTCAACTTTCGGCATCACCATTGCCTGGTCATAGTGACTACGACGGAGCCACAATCAAATTAAGTCTGATTTTCACACCATATTATGAGATGACCACAGCAGCATTCCCCATTTATCCGGACTTTCGACCATACGACTTTTGTAGCCTTGTCCTGTCAGCATATCGTTTAGCACAAGTGATCTGATGACTGGCCAGAGAGGTGCTTCACACTTTGGAAGAACGAATATTCAAAATTATCCGATTCCCCGAATACAGGCGGAGAATAAAAAACTATTTGGCGAATATAGATATTGGCATATTCCCGAGTATTCGTCCATCCCTCATTGAAAATGGACATAAATGGTGTGGCACCACTGTAGTGTTGTGAGATTCTATACGATTCCAGTTCGAGACCCTATTTACTTACCTTACCATCCATTATTATTCCTGTAACACCGAGTCTCTATACAGGCCTCCATCTACTGACGTCACCTGACATCAACAACCGAGCGGAAGGTTGCCTGAAATCAATCGCCCAAACCAATTTTCTCAATTCATTCGCTATTCACTAGTACGGTATTTCTGACAAAAATGACCGATACACGTCGTCCCTCTCTCATCTTAAACCCCTGCATGGGCATCTTAAACCTCATCTACAGCATTTGGTACATACAACCATCTGATTCAATACATCATGTTTACAGTGTGATTGTCTGCAACGTTCATTACCGATCATCGGCGACGCACCGCATGCCCGAGTGGATTAAAGTCTATATCTTAGGCCATTTAGCATGGCTTCTGCGGATGGAAAGGCAAACGCCATCATCACCATGGCAAATAGGTGAGAGAAGAATATCTCGTCTAGTCAAAAACTATATCGCATGATGTGAAGGATGTTTTTATAGCGCAACAAAGACGCAAGGATCGTACAGAGGAGACGGCCAAAACCAACCAGGATCAAGGAAATTTAACATGGCGATCACCGAGTGAACGACTTTTTGACAGTCAGGTTTGCACCTATCTGTCTCGCTTTGGTTTTGGTGGCATCTTTACGGCCTATACTAGCCTGTGGGAGTTGGTTTGGTAATGAGTGTCAACTTCAACGACATCATTCCGATTTACTGTGCCTAGCCACGTAGCCAGACATTGCCAACAAATCTCTGGGCTCGTTGAAGAGTTTTCCATGGCCCCTTGGATGACATACTGGCAATCTAAAAATAAGACATCACTTGATCCTGTGACCTGTGTCTTATTTTATAGGGCTACGGCCTATGGCGCCAAATCGTCTAATCAGCCTACCTACAGGTCAACAAGTACAAGTACATAATATTTGGATGATATCGCTTTCCGTAAATCAAATATCGTCAGCCGCAATAGTGATTGCTGATGAGTCAGGCGTGGCGTGAACTGGCTGCGCTAGCGTATCAAACCACCAATGAACCCCTGTTGTGTTATTGTTTTCGATGGCATGGCAGAGGCTGCATTGTCGAGTTCGAACAGATATCATTTAACTATAAGCTATATGCCTTTACTGCCACGCCTACCACAAGTAAATACTGATTGTGTTAGTTAGACATGATGGTTGAATTATTACGAAACACTGAATCGAAGATGTAAATAATAGGCTATTAATGTGATCGATAAAAACTAAACTTAATATGATCTTGGCGTTTAAAATATTCATTAATAAGGTAACTCTTTATAGTAAGACAGATATTTTCAATTCTGCGATATATCGTCATTCCATATGGGAGTCTCGACGCTGACAATTGTTCATTAACATCAGGCATGGTAAAACAGGCAGGCCCTTTCGCTCCCGACCGGACGTTGAAAGTTTACCCGCATGCATTTGTGAGACCGCGGTTTATAGAAATAGGACGTTGTTTATTTCTGTCATTCATCTTTGTTTTATGCTGTATTTAAACGCTTTTCACATGATACACACACACACACAGATTACCGTTACAAGCATGACATTGGCCAGCATCCAGATGCACTGTACAGTGTGTGACGTACATACATGCATGCAGGCTGGACAAAGGGGCGCCGAAGCAGCCGGCTGAATACTTGCAAGCATCTCCCTTCGAACTATCCCGAATGCGCTGGCCGTTTAGCAAGGAAACTACCGTTTTTATCATCTTCGGTATGATGCAGTCTCGGGATTTGATAGTATAGGCCTTTGCCTATAGTAAATACAACATTCTTCTAATTTGCCTATTCTTTGACACTGATCACCCGTAGGCTGACAGGCTGGGGTTCCGACGTCGGCATAATGAAAATCAAACAACGGGCTTCACTGACGTTAGTTATGCGGTGTCTGGAGCTGCTGAGCCGGATACCATTCCCTCTCCTTTACTACTAATACCGAGGGATTACAAAGACGCAGTTAATGGAATAATATATGTGGCGCAACATGTGAAAAATGAAGAAATTAAAGGACAGGTGCGATACACAATAATACATAGGCTGCACATGCAAAATACAGTATTAATATATGGTTGCAATGAAGCCACACCTCTTGGCCAAATGTTGTCGGGAACTTGTCGCGCATATTTTTTGCAACCCGTGAGTCCAATCTTCTTTTTAGTCAAGCGATGATTGGCAATACTGTGCTGCTATATTGGATCGACTATTTTTCTGGATCTACACATCAGTCTATATCATCGGAACGGTTGCTTTCTACGGACGGGTGGCATCAGTTTCGTTTTCATAGTCTGAAACTTCGCGACAGGTAAAGAGACCTTCACAGAAATTATACCAGTTTCAAATTGCTGAATTGAGTTGGGTCGGCTAAAAATCTAAGCGGGCTACCACGGCGACTTGTAAAAAAACTTGTCACAACTTATCAAGCTATATAAGGCTCTTAATCGCAATATAACGAAAACTCAGAATCATACATGTCACTATGTAACGGGGGTTAGTAATAACTGAACAGTGTCCCAGGCGCCAGCAGGATCGGTCAGAAAGCACTTTCTTCTGCAACACTCTGCCAATTATAGCCTATACACTCGTGCTGGTGGTGGCGATATGTGCGGAAGTTCATCTTGCGAATATGAGGCCTGCAAATTTGTCACAGATATTTTCCAACACCAAAGTGAGAGAGTCTGCTTACGGAGGAAGTCGGGTGGAACGAATAAAAGTTGTCTCTGTATAAGACGGTGCAAGCAATCTCATCGGATCAAGCGGTACTATACTGATGTTTGATTTGATCAATTGAAATGTGTATTGCAAAAATAACATATCATCTGGAATATTGTCATGAAGATTAGATGAGGCAATGGGGCCTACCAAATTTAGTATAGACAATGGATAAGATTTACGCACTTGATTTAAGGACGCCTTTTATATAGGATGGCAGGATACCGAGATTCGAGGGGAGGCCTACATTCGGCCGAGAATGACTATACATCATCAATAAAACATGGACGAAAATGACAATAAAGACAGTACCGACAATATGGACATTGTGGTATAGGCCTCTATTACTGTAGAATGGGCATGGGCCGAGGAAGCCATACGGGCAACACTATAATCGACAGGGGTTTAACGTGTATCGCATATACATTTCTGAATGTATATACGCGACATCGACTGTCGTATCTAGGACACTCGGACATGCCCTAAATTCTCTGAGAGTATTATCCATTAGTGAATTCTACCAAACAAGACATATAATTAACTAATTCATATAACACACGGAATCGATAATTGACTTAGTAGTAACAAAATACACTCCTGCTGTTCCGATCATAACAGTACCGCTAACCTCCCGCTGTTATTATTATGAAGAAGATTTCAAGCCATTCGAAGATAATTCGCTGACGTAATTTGGGATGGTTTTTCCCGTGGTCGAACCACGTGATGACATTTGGCGCCACGTTTTGAATTCGAAATCGGGAGACTTTTATTCCGACATTCAGTATCTGGTTGTCGGCCGCAACGGAGCACACATGCGCTGTAGACATGTAGTCTTAGAAAATACGCCATCGGACTTGTTTATTCGGCATTACTAATATTGTTTCATCGTACGTACGTGTAATCGAAGCGACTTGGAATATTGGTTCAATATAATCATCAATTCGGCATCAATTCTGTCTCAGCTAAGACTCGTGCAAGAACAGTATTTATATAGACAGACCGCTGTGCGAAGAGCTCTATAGAAGCGTACGTCACTGACGTGGCGTATATCGTGGGGTGTTTCGAACACGCAGTTTGGAGTCAGATCAGCGCGGAGTTCAACTACATTACGATATTCGCAAAACCCACCGACAACCAATTCTCTCTCCACCAACAAACCCCGTGATAAAAACGAATGAGGTAGCCGTATACGTCCCGGGAGCCTGGAGGGTGAGCTGCACTCCCAACTCAACGACCATATTCTCTACCAATCACCTTATGGGTGGTACATGGCCTACATGGCCTATTAAAGTACGCCATGGGTAGTATTATATCATGAACCGACGCATACGTGGTTGAGGGAAACGCTCATGGTGTCAAATTTGGTTAGATAAGCTACCTATAGGCTAGATAGCCTACCGGATGTTCAATTTTCTTTATGAAAGTACCCTCCAGTAATTCTAAGACTGCGTATTCTATCACGACCATGGAACTTCCTATCTATTAGGAATGCTGCAACATTTAGGAGAGATTTATTGCTGCAGATTGGCTCTGGAAAAACAGGACTTTGGCAATGCTGCGTCATGTAAAGAAAAATCCGATTTGAAGTGAAAAAGTTTGCTCGTATTTGTGACGTCATCAGTTCAGATTCAAATTGCACCCAAAGTAGGCTACATAGCCAACACGTGTTCGATAGAACACGAATCGCCTGTATATAAATCCCGATGCTAGCATCGCAGGCATATATGCCTGTCAGCTTGCCACTTAAAGTGGCGTATGCAAAATCGTAAAAATTGACCAAGACAGCTTGCTAACGCCTGATGACACTTCGAGTCGAGACATCGATCGGCGTCTGTAGAAGGCGCCGGTGGACGGACATAGCCTAATCCATCGCTACCGGCTACCACTGGCTTGATTATATGAGATCGAATTTGCCACTTCGCTCGGTGTACATGGTATCTGGTCGCTCCGCTCCGACTTGTGCCCGCCCGCCCCGATTTGACCCAAAATGCCAAAAGGTTTATTTGTCTATACAATAATTATGTACAGTAGAGGGATTTTTGTTCGGAGCCGTTCCGCTTCGATGGTTTTGCTCTTCCTGCGTCTTTGACGGTGGTCGTCTTGCGTGTTTATTCTTGGATAGATTATTGTTTTGGCACTCTTTTCCACCTTTTCCATTATTGGAAAGGGCGCTGGGCTATGCTGTGGGGCCTGTTCTAGACTCCTGTTTTTACTGTTTCCCATGAAAACATCAAGCGTGCAGGCGATCGGCTATTGACCTAATGCGCATAGGAATTGCTACTGCGCTTATAATCATTTGATTGCAATTGAGCGCAGCTGGGCCTGAAATATTATTATTATATTATGAAATAATTAATCAAAGATATTGTCATTTCGACGTTGTATGGTCATTTGCGCAAGAAATTGACAATTTTTAAATTTTAAAATCTTGACTTGCGGTCGAGTTCGGCGCTCGAATTTGAGTTTTATAAAATATTTATGACGTCATCAGTCATGCTACATCACAGTGATTCTTCCCTTTGGTGCCGGATACATGACAAAGCCAATCAAAGATAAAGCGTAAAGTGTGTAAATATCAGTGTAAAGGCACCTGCGACACCCCGTAGTTGTTCGCATTAGAGTTTAGAAATATGGCTCACAGACTACGATGATCATCGAACCGACATTTCACGACTGCAAAGTAGAAACCAATGTACAAAGTGGCATAGTACACCAAAATAAAAAATCGACAATTACTCTCGACGTTTCTTACCCGCGGCCTCTAAAGAGACGCACTTGAAACGCGAAGAAATGTGACACCTGGTGTTGGATTCGGATGTCGAAATAATGATTTCGTACAAAAGTGAGACCAAACCAAATTTTTAGACGGACGATTTGGCTATAGATTTATGAATTAATCACCGGTTACATTAGATTAGAAAATATCCCCGCAGTTGATTTTATAGCCACTGAGCACCATAGAGCACAACTTGGACGAGAGGACTTGCATATTACCCGGAAGTTGAACCCGGTAGTAGACTTATATATCACGCGGTTAAAATCCGATGTAAACGAACCACTCATACTCGAGGTTGACCGTGTAGCATACGTTGCGATGGCGTCCCCGTATAGATCTCCTTGGATATACCTTCCCGAGAGCGATGAATACACCCTAATGAAACAAGGCAAAAAGCGTGTTGGACTTGAAGCAAATAAAACTTCACCTTTCATATCAGCCGAAAGAATTTTTTCAGGACAAGCTTGTGCGAAGAACTCGGAACAAAAGGTTTCTGCCAATGTTAGCAATGGAGTTGTAAACTTACATCCAAGTACCATGGAATTATGCTCGATGAAATTTGGAGCGGCAGTTTTGATCAGTGCAAATTTTTCTGCAAATATACACGGTCGAGTAGCATCTTTCAGAGTGTTGCCGTCAATATCGGTCCCACCAGGAAAAATATCTTTATCAGGCGATGTCATGTCAACATATGGAATTGAAAAAGATGATTTTATTCATGTATTTGGCACAGTAGACCAACTGCAAACTGTTGAAACCGTTAATTTGTATTCAAAAGATGTTGAGATGTTGCCAGGAAGTTCGAGGTATCGGTACATGGAAGAATATTTATCTCAAGTATTGCAAAACAGGTATTTCATCCATGATCAACTTACGACAGTTGAATACTTTGGCAAAAAATGCCAATTTAGAATGCACGTGGAGAATGGCCAAGCTTCGATGAATCACGATGAATTAGACAATTCTAGTATCGTTGAAGATAATTGCAGAAAACTGCAAAATATGTCTTTGAATGGTTGTTCGGGGGAAAATGGGATTTCTCTCGATTGCTTGTGTGCAAAAGATTTTCAAAATGTCCAAGTATATCAGGTAATCAACAAAACCAAGGTACACATCAACAAAAATGAGCCCTCACCTACAAACCTATTGAATCATGCTGCCGAATCAGTTTCATATAAACAATTAGGTGGACTTACAGATCAAATACGCAAAATCAAAAATCATATAGAACTGCCTTTAAGCCGACCAAAGGCTTTCAAGAAATCTGGGGTTATCCCAGCAACAGGCATAATCTTGCATGGGCCACCAGGAACTGGAAAAACAATGTTATTAAAATCTTGTTCCAATTCTGTAAACTGTCAAACTGTTGATATTGATGTTGCTAAGCTTTGCTCAAGAAATGACAGTAATGTGGATGAAGAACTACTCAAATATTTCAATTCAGCTATGAAATTGCCACCAACTTTGGTACTCATCGATAACATAGACATAATTTGCTCGAAAAAAGATGCCGCACGAAGTGATTCTGCAAAGCGACTTGATCTTGTCTTGTGTAACTTGTTAGATAGAGTTTCAGCCCACAACAAGGCTACTCATAATTATGTTATACTGCTCGCAGCGACAAATACTCTTGAAAGCATAAACCCAATGCTTAGGCAAGCAAAGCGGTTGGAATATGAAATTGAAATCCCGATTCCATCCTCATCAGATAGGCATGAAATTTTTCGAAAAGAATTGGAGTCTTGTAGGCATCATCTCAATGCGACTGATATCCGTGCACTGGCAGAGAAAGCACATGGTTATGTTGGTTCTGATATAGCTGCTATATGTAAAGAAGCGGGAAGAATTGCAATCGACCGATGTGTTTTGACTTCTGACAAACTGTCAGAACTGTCTGTTCAATCATCCGATTTGGAAATAGCACTGAAGAGAGTACCCCCAAGTGCCATTCGCGAGCTGGTTATTGAAGTACCAAAAGTATTTTGGGCAGACATAGGAGGGAATTCAAAGGTGAAGAAAATGTTGGCACAGACAATAGAATGGCCATTAAAACACCCTGAAAAATTGGAAAGATTGAATATTAAAGCCCCAAGTGGAGTACTTTTATATGGTCCTCCAGGGTGTTCTAAGACCTTAACAGCCAAGGCACTTGCAACAGAAAGTGGTCTCAATTTTATATCAATCAAAGGGCCAGAGTTATTCAGGAAATATGTTGGTGATTCTGAACAAGCAATAAGAAGAATATTTGCGAAAGCTAGAGCCGCATCTCCCTCAATAATTTTCATTGATGAATTGGATGCTTTGGCTGGAGAGCGATCTGGAAATTCCAGCACCACCAGCGACATGACTACTAGGGTGGTTGCTACTTTACTCACAGAACTGGACGGAATTCAGGCAAGACAAGATGTAATAATTGTAGCTGCAACTAATCGCCCCGATAAAATAGATAAAGCGCTGCTCCGGCCTGGAAGAATTGACCGCATGGTTCATGTACCCTTACCAGATGCTGAAACGCGGCGGGATATACTGAATATCCAGTTCAGAGGGACTCCTGTATGTCATAGCATTGATATGAACTGGCTCGTTGAAAGAACGGAACAGTATTCAGGTGCGGAAATATGTGCAGTATGTCATGAAGCTGGACTTGCTGCACTAGATAGGGACATGGATGCTACTATGCTGAACTATTCAGATTTTGAATTTGCCCTTTCTATGGTTCATCCACAAACAACCAAGGATGTTGTTGAACTGTATGAGAGATTTGCCAAAACCTCAATGCCAGATATAAAGTAGGAAAATATCTTACTATCGCTGATTTTCATTTTTGTCAACGGAAATCTTACTTATCACAAATGGTCACTAGCCTGACGTCTGGGCTAGGGCTAAACTCTTTTATATTGCAATAAATGCATATACGTCATTATGGTTCAATCGTTGTGACACCACGATTTGTGGACATGACAACGATGAAATGAGCGGATGGAACAAAGTTTCAAAACAGTACCATTCTCAATGGTTAATCTGTGGCGCCCTCTCGCGACCAGCAGTAAAAAATAAGAACCGCACTGGAGGACAGTACAGTTATATAGCATAGATAACTAATCCTTGTAGTTTTGTTATCTATAGTTATAGAGACTACGTAGTCTCTATAGTAGCCTACAGTAAACCAAAGTATCTTTAGTTATCCGGAACATCTTCGGGATTGTGATTCCTCATTCGTTTCGTCGGGTCTCTGGATCGGTCTGGGTCCGCATCTTGTAGGCTACAAGACTTGTTTGCCGTGGGGATGTCACAGGATCGTTCTCGAGAAACTGTAGGAGCGTAGGAGGCCGTGACGGGTGGTAGCTGGTAGGCGCAGTTCGCAAGATTTGTAATACAATTGGCACCGGTATACAAATTGGTTTACATATCGGTAAGCCGGAACCGGTACCACCACCAACCTATAGTCAATAACCAAAAAGTTCAAACCGAAAGGTCCGCTTTTGTTCCACGTAATTGAGTGTTGGGGTCATACTATTTCATGTGTTTCGTCCTGATGATCCTAGCTATAGTTACTGTGTTTGTTATGGAAACTGTAGGAGAGGATGAGTCTGACCTTCATCATCACATTATTGTGGAAGGATCTGGCAATGAACTGATATCGGATGGAGATGTTGTAACTCATGGTAAGCAATTAACTATCTAGATGCAAGACACAAAGAGACCTTAGCCAATTATATTCAAATGTTTTTATGTGCTGCTGTCTTTTGTTAATGCGATGTGAACACCTGCACCACTCAGAATGTATTTTACTCAACTCAACTGTGTAGAAATTACCTTGGTGGTATATAATGACAAAAAAAAATGGTGTCCTATTGGTACGCTCGCAGAACTCTAATTGCTTGCAGTAAAAATTTCGTATCCAAAAAATTTCAGCATTGGGTAACTTTTTCGGAATCGAAATAAGACTAGTTGGAAGTACAGTGGTGACCTGCTGAGTATCATTAGTCGATGCAGTTTGGGCTCCATTCCATTTTTCTATCGGTATCCATAATAATTAGGCCTATACTATCATATTAATAGCACTTGACCGTAAACCTGGTTGGGCCTGCTGATTTGTGGGTTGCCCGAACTCCAGGTGTGTGGTCAGCCCTCCATCGTTTTTTTGACCTAAAAAAATGATAAAATTTGACGTAACAAAATTTTGCTGTGCTTTATTGTTGTATTTCAACACACTGAAAAAGGCCAGCAGACGATTCATGCTATTGCAGATTGTATCGTCGCTACAGATTAAATAGTATGCAGTCTGCTTATTTGGGAAAAAAACGTAGGCTACGTGTTCTGAAGCTCAGATGTAAAACAAGGTAGCTACTGTCCAATACATGACAGCAAAACTATCAAAAACTACAAGATATTGTAATATTCAGTCAGGTAATTCTGGGGACAAATTCCTGTCTTTTCAAAGACGTTTTCCGAGAAGTGAGAATGAACGTTCTACAGAGGAAGACGTTGGCTGGCAGCACTGTATCATGGCATATAGGACAGGTGTTAGGTGCTGATTCTTCATAATTTATATGAACGATATTTTTGACGTCACAGTTTATCAAATGAAGGTAACCACAGCGTGACTTGACGCTAGTGCAGATGTCACGAGTCAGTAGGAGTTCTGAATAAGTAGCCAACTCGGAAATTTCGAGTCAATTTTGACAAATGCTGACTTTATTTAGACATGTCAAAAAAAGCCCTGCTTATCAGTAATTTCTCTGGTATGGGTATGCTGTCTGAAAGTTAATTAGATTTTACTTTTTAGATTTTCTTAAATCTTCTGTTGCTGACGTGATCGATGTATCTGGTACTTTTCCAATCCTCAATGGTTCACAACAGAAGCAAATAGGTGATATGGAGGAAAGTGACACACATGAGAAGTTAGCGGGATTCTGGACAAAGCAAATGGATGAGGTTCAAAGTATGACCAACGTAAGCACGACTTACATGATATGTTGCTAGAGGCTAGTGTGTCACTTATTTAGCTACCACCTATTTTTTGTTTTCGAAACAAGAAACTTGTATCCAGGGCTGGCAGTCTAATTTACCAACTTGTTATTGCTACAGACCTACAGTATATATAAATTATTTTCCGAAACAATTTTACTGTATAAACGTATCTATTTCTAGTACGCTACCAGGTTGTTTTTGCTTAGGTACTGGTAATATTTATTGACATAATAGGATAGGTGTATTTATGGCTTTTTCCATAGAACATAAGAAAACCCAAAATCTGCTGTGGCTGTCTCTAAATTTGATGATAAATTGAAGAATACAGTGGAGCGGAGCCGATGGCAGATGATCAATAGATATCATAAAGAAGATCACCACAGATTCCATCTTCACCTGATGATGGAGCAGATCTCCGAAAGCTTGTGATATAATTCTCAATAAACCAAGGCTGAACGTTAAATCTGTGGCGAATCGTTAAGATCGTTATATTCTTTGGCCCTTTCGCATGACAAATACATGCTGCCGCCCGCAGCCAACGGGATGACAAATTTTAATCGCTTTTGTTTTTTCTTGGTCTTAATATCGTCATTAATTTCACAGAATGACTTCAAAACACAGGATCTCCCACTCGCACGGATTAAAAAGATAATGAAAATGGATGAAGATGTAAAAATGATCTCTGCAGAAGCTCCCTTACTCTTTTCCAAAGCAGCACAATTGTTTATCGCAGGTAGACCTAATGGTACTATGAGGTTTTTCGTGATGCAACTCCTATTAGAAATGTCTTGACCTAGATTTGCCAGTGATTTTTATCTTGATTCTACAGTCCTACCCCACTCCCTATTCTTAATTGTTTGCAAGCTAAGGTTAGTGCCTAGCCATCGCTGTAGAGATTCGAGCACAAGGTTAATGAAACAACAAAGGAGCAACTCCCCACATGACTCAAGTCGTCACAGCACTGCTTACCAATACTGCCATGCTTACGTCTATATCTGTTCTCCTGAGTATAATAATATGCCTAGTAGCCTATGATAAATGTGACTCTTCAAGTCTTCATAAATATATAATTACTGATTCACTGTTGTCATTTTTAGAATTGACCTTGCGGTCTTGGGTGCACACGGAAGAGAGTAAAAGACGAACGTTACAGGTTAGTGTCAAACACTGCGTATAAAGGGAATTTGATATATATATAAATATGATATAATCTGCAGAGAAATGACATTGCTGCAGCCATAAGCAAGTTTGATCAATTTGATTTTCTCATTGATATCGTTCCAAGAGAAGAGGTGAAGTCTGGAACACCAAAGAGACCGTTTGTAAGTAATCGGATTATTCTTGAAGAATATAGGGGAGCCAATGATGGACGATCAATAGATATTGTAAAAAAGATTCACCACCGATTTAACGTCCAACCTTGGTTTGTTGAGAATTATAATATTCACAAGCTTTCGAAACTCAGCTCCTTGATCAGGTGACGAAAATATTCATTTCCCAGGAAACTTATTACATTCCGCCCCGCTTGTGTGAAAATCCATTACTTAAACACAGCAGCACAGAATATGCATAAGATCGTGACCTCGTGTTTAATTAAATGTAGCAAATTAATTTCTCATGGACGTAAAGTGATTTCCTTGGAAAGAGCTTCTGGGCTTCCGCAAGTCCGCATGCTATCTACCGAGGGTCCTGTTACCTCTTCTCAAGTAGTCATGATGTATGAATAATTTGACCACCACATATCGTTGCTGTAATTAACGTCAACGTCATGTTGTTTGTTTTTAGAGTGGCGGAGGACATCTTGACGCGCAGCAATTGGTTTATCTGTCACATACAAATTCTTCATCTAACAACCCAACTGCAACTTTGGGCCAGGCCCCGACTCAGTTGCCTGGTATTAGGTCTGGACAATTACTCATTGCTCAACAAAATCAATCAGGACAACCTTTAACACTGACACCAATCAATATCGATAATACACAAATTTTGCAAGTACTGCAACAACCTTCTCAGCAGGTGAGGAAGAGTGGAGTAGAGCAAGCTTTGGGTTCTCTGCCATTATCTTAGAGTTCTGATTGATATGGTCGGTGTAGCAGTATTGCAATATATGGTGTGGTATAGTAGAGTGTTTACTTACGCTGTTGTGTGCTGTGAACAAGTTGCTGATTCTGAGTTACAAATCAAATCCAGTCAGTGTGACCTTAATAAGTCCAATTTCAGTCTTAAGTCTTTTAACATGGTAAATTCAAGTCACTTATAGTTTGTTCTTTCAGAATGATATCTGAAAAATGTTTGGTTCTAGAAGTAATTTTATGAATTTACTTAACTGATAAGAGTTAAGACTTCCATTAATTTAATGCCTAATCTCCAGAAACGTCTCCACATCCATTTCCCCCTAGTCTCAAATCATGTCGTTCATCTGGAGTGACTCAGTCGAGTTATGTCATCTGGAAAATGTGACTCAGACTGACGAAGTGAGACTATGAATAATTCTTGAAGTATGACCCTTCATTTTCACCGCCAACCAGGTTTTAGATCAAGTGATTTGGCAGCTTTTTTACTTTTTATTTCCTTGTTCCCTACGGCCTCGCAATATCACCCGATCCCCATTACCTAGACATACTGTAAGGTTCCATGTTTAGATCTTTTATGCCTATTCAAGCCCCCTTGAATTTGGAGGGAAGGGAAATCAATAGCATTCCTGCTTGATGCACAATATTGACACACCACACTTATTACAGGCACAGGCTGTTCCCCAACAAGCACAGCAGCAACAGCCACAAAGTCAGCAGCAATTTGCCCAAGGAGTTGTTTTGAACTCAGCACCAACGGCAACTCCAGAAATAGCTGAAGTACAGCCTTCTAAACAAGTCCAAATCAATCAAGTCGTTTCTGCCGCTGACCAGACTCAAACTTCACAACAGCAATCCCAGCAGCAAAGTATCCAAGCTATTCTACAACAGCTGATTGGAAACAATATCTCAACGGGTCAAGAAGTACATACGGTAATTTGATAGTTCTGTTATAAATGCGAGTGGGACTACGTGCTCTCCGTGAGGTTGGATTCCCACCAATCCCATCAAACCCAGGATGCAAATATATGTATTCACAGCCAAGGATGTGGAAGCAGAGCCGCGGAATGGCAGAAATTCCACCCTTCGTCCTCCACCCACAGTAAATCATATGCCCACAGATTCTCATGTAATGATTTGCAATAAGAGCAGCTGGCAGGTAGCATTGATAGTCCGATCCTCACTGATGCTGAAGCAACACTATGATATTTAGGTATCTTAGTCGCAAGTAGGGTGTAGGGATGAGCAGATCCAATCATTTTTTATTTCAAATACGAATTGAATAATTTTTTCGAATCTAATCAGGCCCTTTTCAAAAACAAAAAATAGGAAAAAATCAGCCCTTTTCAAAAAATAGCTGAAGACCATTGAGAAGAGGCCGAGCAAGGAGTGTATGACAGAGAATGAGGAAGTGAGCGTCACAGAAAAGAGTTTTTACCTAAAAGATTTGACGTCCGCTAGGTGGTGGTAATAAGCCCGATTCTAAATTTGCGGTTGAATCGAATCAATTTCAAATATTCGATTGAAGTTGCCCATCCCTAGTCGCAAGGGGCTGTGTTCGTGCTATATATATACAAAGTGGTAGGTGTGGAAAAGGAATTCATTGAGAAATACCCATTTCCTTATCCCTGTTCATAGCTTTTCTGCCAGGCTTCTGGCGCCAATGTCTAGTCCCTTCTTGCTGATGTCTATGTGCTTTCTGCTCAAGCTGTTCACAATTTGGTATGCAGACGGATGATGGTGGTGGCAAAAAATGAAAGTTTCCCCCTCTCCCAAGCCCTCGGCTGAATATATACCCTTGTGATGAGATGTCCATGACCCCTTTTTCTTTGTAACAGATACAGCTGAATGCACAAGGGCAACTACAGTTGGTTAAAGTTCCAAATCAAGTTTCTCATGAGCAGGTCTGTAGTTCAGTACACTTTGTTGATATTTCATGCTGATATGATATGTGTGTGATATATTTCATCTTATTTTTCTTTGTAAACTAAACACTGTAACGAAATGAATGCCCAGGACTCGTTGACTCAAGATAGGCCTGTCTTCGATGTGCACAACCTGAGTCACTAGTCTCGTCATCGAGACGTAAGCGCCCCGTGAGCCGGCTACTGTTCAGTGAGCATTGACGCATGCAACTAGGCATGTAGGCAACATTCTTCAAGTGTTGGGTACAATATATACCGAAGTTAGCATTACTGAGCTCATATTGCATCCGTTCGTTCATAGAAAGCATCTGAAATATCCCTACTGCCTATTTTGATCTGCATCTGCAATTACAAATTGGCTTGCGAGTTAATGTTTCAGATAGCATTGGGCAAGCTGTATTACTCTTCATTCTTTCATATGGCAAGATGTCAGGGCAGCCACTGCTTGATGGCTTCATCCAGGTTCTTCTGACCAGTCACATTATTGGGTGGCTTGTATCTTTTTCAGGAATCGATAGATTGCTTGCGATTGGCTCCTCTGCGCCAGTCACATGCCGTACTGGGCGCGAGACCCAACTTATGAAGGGATGACCTGAAGCCTCCCAATCCTGTTTGGAGTCGGTTGAGACGTGGCCCTGCAAGTTGCGTAGGCTCACTATACCGATTCTTCCAGCCCAGTGATATCGAATAGTTTCATGTGGTGAATGTAGTGCTTAACAATTTTCAGATACAGTCTGCTGCTTCAGAACCAGCCAACTCTCGTCAACAGCCGAGTGTCAGCAGTCAACTGTTCGACTTATCACCGGCAATGGAAGCAAACTCGGGTCAGCCTTCGTTGAGTACAGTGTACATCACGTCAGACCCGTGACGATGATGCCTCACTCACGTTGATGAAAGATCGGGAGGGTGGCATCACATCGCATTGACCATAGCAGCCCGGGGCCGTTGGCTTATGACAAACACATTAATGCAAGTGCATCGGATCATGTGATTTCATGTCAAGCTACTTGAAATGGGCAATGTTAGTGTTCTATGGTCAAATCCTTGTTGTGCAGTCATAACCTATTTACACGTTGGTTTGCAATTTGTTGCAATTCGGTATTCATCAGTTCCTAGCACTTCTTAAAATGTTTTAGTGTTTCAGGCACATCTACAAGATTAAAATCTTTTTAGTTTTATAATCGCTCATTCTGTGGCATTATAATTATCAAGATGACAAGGTGCTGGCGCCGAGTTGGAAAGGATGTTGGGCAGGACTAGGTGTTGATATATTGTACTTGGTCTCGTTTCCGCCTAAATTGTCAGGGATTTTCGTCTCCAGGCGTTTACCACCTCAGAAGTAGCCTTCCTAATATCATGTAAAGTAATTACGATTTCACCGTTCAGTTTGCCTTGTGATCGGGAGGTTGCGGGATCGATTCCCGACCGAGTCAAATCGAAGACTTTGAAATTGGTATCCTTTCCTGCTTGGCAGTCGGTATCGGGTAAGTGCGGAGAGCCGTGATTGTAATAGTGATCCGGGCTGTAAACCGAAGGTATTGACACGTATACCGTGGGCATCGACCTGGCGTAAATGACCATAGTAGTTGAAAACGCCATGTGACTCGGACAGTCTAACCCACTTGGCCAACTGGTGTCCCGCTATTCAAACCACCGCGGTATAAATATGTCACTTGCTGCTGCACACATGCGTCAGTAATGCGGTCGTTTCCAAGTGCACTACGATGAGCACTTCGGTAGATTATTCACAGCTGATTGCACTGCCAGGTGCTAGCCCGAGGCATAGGCTGTGCGGAGCTCGGCTCGACTGCTGCCTTCTTATCGGCAGAGTCCTGGTTCGATTCGAACTAGAATCACTTCTCCTCTGTTTGGCGGTCAGTATCGGAGGAGTGCAGAGTGTTATCGCTGAAAATCTTCTATATGTTAATAATATATAAACTGCAAATGTCGAGATCGCGTAAGCATTGACCTGGCGTAGTTTACATGTAGGCCTACTGTGCAGATGAAAACACCATAAATCCAAAGCAACAAACACACTAATTGATAATTTCCCATGGTACACCCAACAACAGCTTGAGGTAGGCGTACACGGCCAGATCGCCAGTAGGTGCGAAGGGGTGCCGCTACACATAGCGGCCTACGCTTACAAACCAGAAAAGCATCGGAATCGAGTATGTACGGGTACGTAACGGCTCGGTTTACACGACCGAATCGCCGTAGGTAGCCTAATTACGAAGACCAAATAGGCAAACACCGAACGTTCATGGGCTGCGCCGGCCCTGTGACACGAGATAGCGAGGCTTAAACTCCCTGCCTGACTTACAATCCGGCAAATGTCCGCTCATTGATGCAGTGCAGAAGGTAACAAATATAACCAGTACAATGAATCTATATTTATACAATTCATTCAGAAATCACATGGTATGCTATACGATAAGCTATGTATGTACTTAAGATTTCGGGAATGCAAGAAGTGCAACGCAGTCACAAACATAGTCCAGTTAGTCCAAGTCTAATCCACTAACATCAGACAGGTCCCTTGTGTTAGATACCCCTTTGGTCAAGCAAATTCACTGACAGATTTGAACTGAATATAAGACAGCTTTAGTCTAAAAATGATGATTCTTCAAGTATAATGGTAAGATGTGCATCCAGTTCAATTGTGTATCGACTGGCTTGCGATGCCTAAGCGTCTTCTGCACCATGCTTCAGAATTCTCGTGAATTCAACATAGTTAAAATCACCAGTTTTGGGACATATTGGAGCTTCCCTGAACATTTCATCCACCTGGTCGTGCGTGAATCGATCTCCCATGGTCGTGAGCAGTTCGCGAAGATAATCTTCGTTGATCTTTCCTGCGATGCAAAACATTTTACACTGCAGTGAAAGCTCTCTTCATCTGGAAGGCTGACAAAGGAGCAAGAACTGCAAGAGTTTGTGAACTAAGTTTCCAAGAATTTTCGCATGGTGGTGGACTGTAGTGACTACTGTAAGCGGAAGTACCGTTAATTGTCTGCCGTTGGCTTCTACTATCAAGACCTACTCTTGTGGCACTTCCTCAAATACTCACAGAAATAGAAAGCAACCATAATGAGCAGATATAGATTAAAAGAAAACAGAAATATACAAGGATTTGCTTGTGTGAATGTTGATTGAACCCCCACTAAGTTTCAAACCAAATATGTGATAATACATTACGTAGGCCTACAGCGTACAGCATTCGCATAGAATCTTTGGTATTATAGGGAAGGGATAGTGTGTGAAGGAGTGGTGGAGCACATTGCACTGCACAGCCATTTCTGCATGTTTGCACTGTTCTCTGACTCTTTGTACAGCCAGGGGATGCGTGATCATGGGCAGAAATTCAACTTCACGGCTATCAATTACATTCATGCACACAAACTACTTGCAAAATTTTGCCAAAATGCCTGCATTCTGCATTGTGCACCAGCCGCCGACCACCAACTAAATATATCCGGTTTAACAGTCAAGCTCAGCGTCACAACCAACAGGATAGATTTCAATGATCACACATATCAAAATACGACTGTCACTGTCTTCAAACTAGCCTAGGCCTAGATTGTTTACCTGTATTTTCCTCGTCAAAACAGGCAAATGCATTCTTTATTACTTCCTCAGGATCGGTTCCAGTCAGTTTTTCCCCAAACAAAGTCAAAAACATCGTAAAATTTATGGGACCAGGAGTTTCGTCAACCATTGCTTTAGTAAAAGCATCAGTCACTTCTTTACCTGTATAATTAGAGTGAATAGGATTGTCAGATGTTTCAATTAACTGATGGCATGTATGTCTTTTACAGGCCACACAGACAAATTTTTGTCCCTGTCGAAATACTCAACATCCACCACAAAATTTGGATTCATCCAGGTTTTAGCCCGCTAAAAATAATGTTCAGCCTACTATTTTGAGAATTTTATGCCCCCCCAAAGGCACGGACCCCAGTTTCCAACCTTCCTCTCTCAATGTGTGAGTCACTCAACTCTACAAGACGAGACCAAATAAATCGTGACATATTAAGCAGGAGACACATTTGAGATAAAAAAGTTAAAGAGGAGTTGTGGATAAAATGGGCTCGGTATAATGGGAACAGGGGTGAGATCCTGACATGATATATAGACCTAGTTGAAATTGGCAAAAAGTGAGCGACGTTAGAGCAAACAGAGTTCAACCGAAGTTCTGCAAGATGCCAAGATATCGATATTGTGTGCTGTTTACGGAAGTATTATTAGGAATCCAGTAAAAATACTGCCTAATTCACATGTAATACTGATGACACCAGATTGCTGGTTCGGCTAGCTGGCGTAACTTGAAATATCCTTCTACTTTTCCCCTATAGCCTTCGCATTTACACGCATCGACCGATAGTCAGACACGACAAAATGCCGCGAACTTTACTTAACGATCAAAACACCCTTATCATCAAAAGTGTCGATCGAAATGCATGAACATAATAAATTCGGCTTAGTATAGACCAGTTCATGGAGTAACGCCAAATATAGGTTTGAAATAGTGCACCGGTATCCCTATCTCACAATCTTCTGGCAATTCCAAGCTGAGCTAGCGCAAGCATTACAACTTTTTCAGAAATACTACTCTCCTGTTTCCCTGTTTGATTCGCAGATTAACAGGAGTCGTATTTACTAATGGTTGGGCCAATCTGAATTACTAGCTTTCTCATGACTAAGGTCTTCTTTGCTGTTTTTAAGTTTGCTTATACCAGTACTATGAATGCGTTTCAGATGAGGTGTCATTCTGTTAAGCCTTACAACGGTATTTAGAAATTTACTGGAGTTTGCGTGAGGTAGGCCTACGATACAACAATAGTTCATGTGATACCCTATATCGGTTTGTTAGTTTGCGATTTTTACTTAGTCACACGGGACGTCTTGCAATCTAGTTGCTACAAGTCTAGTTTTGCACTAATTTATTGCTTCAAATATTTCAAAACAGAACACAAGGCAATATTAGATGATACCCTGCCGACGACTGCCTTTTAAAAATTGCCATTCCTGCTATCTCCGCCTTTTTGTGTTGGGCCCCCATTACCTCCGCCAGCCATCCTTTCATTATTAAGGTTACCGCAAGTAACGTTGATTGCACTTTGGATAAACCCCATCAAAGCATCAACTTACCCAAAGAAGCATTCATGTCCTTCAGGTCGTATTGATCAATGAATCCGTCACGATTCTGATCGATCATATTGAACGCTTCCTTGAATTCTTGGATTTGAGCTTGGCTGAACATTGCGAAGACATTTGAGGTTGCGCGTTGAGTACGCTTCTTACCAGTTTTCGAAGTTTTGATCTTACGGTTCGACATCTTGGATATTTATATTTATAACTATTCGGTGTACCGGTAGACCTATTTCGTATCTGCAAGACAATATCTTCCAGCATCAATAATGACATGTACATAACCAATGCCGATATTCCGCAATTTGAAGGTGTTAAACAAGCAATGGTTGAAGCAACTTGTAAAACTAGCAAGAGTCAAGACTGAGCTAGATACCAGTAGCAAGTCCTTGCATCGAGCCACGGGTGAAATATTTATGTGGAAGCATACAACTTCAATACAATTCTATATATAATAGACAAGATACTGCCAACCATTATCACTGGTTAGATAAATGGCTACCGTAGATCATATGAAATGCCCAGACAGACAGATTAATCGTTTCAGTCATATCAACAAAATTAAAGAAGCAGAAAGTTCTAAGAATAACTATATAGGCTGCAGCGAAGCGACCGGGCGATCATCAAGTCAGCTGCAGCCTATGAAGCATTGATTAACAAAACACAATATATACTAACCACTATTTGAACATATTGATTTTCTGTGTAAGTCAGGAACAAATGACAGCAACAGAAAAAGCTCAATGTTTTAAATACCAATTTTACATGCAATAATAAAAATGACGAGCCCATTTGATAAAATGGAATACGAGCATTGGTTCTATCCTAGACTACACAATATCATATGATAGGCTACAGGTACACTTACACTGCCCCAACCCAACCGCACTGAAAACAAACAGGTTGACAGTCAAGAATCACAATTCTACTGAGCTGAAAATTAGAGGAGCAATTTTCCACCAATGCTTACAGACGCCATAGCTATACTGAGCCAACCCTTATACTGCATAATTATATACTTTGCATTGCATTGATTTCGAACTATTGCCACTGAATACGGACCGAGCAGTCTTTGCAATACGAAACGATGGACTTCAAAAATTGTTGGGAGTCGCCCGAACTTAGCTAGAGCTCCGTTCGCCCTTCCGTGTTATCTCATGACAACTGTGCAGCAACCTTAATAGTAACTCCTTTGAAATTTAAGGTATAGCCTACCGTACCGGTCCGTAAGTCCGGTCGCCGTTTAGCATGAACTCTCGTTAGATAATACAATCGTATCTGTACGGGGCTGTGGATATACCCAGGTATTGCATATCCAATGGACTGGTGTCAGCCAGCCGGACAACCGCAACACATAATTATATAGTGCTGGTACCGGTACGATACGGCACCGTACGTAACCAACGATGCTATAAGCTACCTTCGCCCCTCCCAAACAACGAACCCTCACAGTCACTCGAAAGAAACCTTCAATCTCAACACTCCTCGATAGGCGAATACGACTACGATAGCACACCTTTCCTGCGCTTGAGAGTCGATCGCTTCGAAGCAGAATGACTAAAAAAGAGACTTTGCTTCGACGCCCTCCATATAAGGCAGGGTAATGACGTCATAGGATAATTTCACGCATGATCAAATTTTGGTATGAGAATATTGAGTTAGTCTCTGCGACAGCTTTGTTCAAGTTTCAAGTTCACTTCACACATCACAAGTTTGAAGGCGAAGCCTTCGCTCTCGTTTTAGATGTATGGCGTATTCTAATACTATACGGTACGCCAGGTCAGTGCTAATACGAATAGCGATAACTCCGATTTAAAGCCCGAATCGCCGATACTGAGCGCCAAGCATAGACGCAGCGGAAAGATTTCGCTCTTCTTAGGACTCGAAATTCACAGTTCTATGCTTCAATCCTAAGTATAGAAATTGCGATTTCATCACTTTCTTTACATACGCAAAAGTGAGAGGGCTATTGTAGCCGCTTTCCTCACGTTTTTGTTTAGACTCTGTGTGGTGCGCATGCCACATTCTCAATCTGCAAAAGAAGCAACAAATTGATTACTCCTGGTCCTGGCCGACTGCCTCTTTCAACCTACGACGGCAGGGCCCGATGGTCTTGTATGGGGCAAATGTATCAGCATAAAGCATCAAACTCACTTTTACTGCTCAAATACGCACCACACATTCAGATATGCTATATAAATATAGGCCAACCATGGCCTACTTTAGTACCTAGAGTAGGCAATGGTCCAACACTCAATACAAAATTCGAAAAAAAATCCAAATTCAGATCATTCCACTTCTGAAACGACTTCATCCCCCAGCTGCGTTGAGCAAGCTTGCACAATGTTATCATTTTAAACTTCCATGTAGCTTGGACTCCTAGTCTGCTCTGGAGGAGTAAGGATGAGGAGTAGTAACCAAGTATCCAGTGCAGAGTGCAGTATGCAAAACGATCAGACAGGAATTGAAGTCCTTGGATTCCATACAATGGCACTTCTAGAGTACAGATATCCCGGTCTTTCATAACTCACAACTATTCCGGCCAAGATTTACTGGTGCAGTATACCAGAAGCTGGCAAATTTGCCAAGAGAGGCGCCGTACATAGTGATACGGAGGCAACACAACTATGGAAAGCATTTGCTGTCTCTTGCACGTTACACCAGACTCGAGGACTAACCACTCAGACTCTTTTCATAGATGAGGGCGAATCACATCGTGATTAGAACTGAGACGATCTTGAAGCGTCATGCCTCATTGGAACATCGACTTCTGCTTCATTTTTGGAAGTTTCATTGCATTCCGCCTGACCTTCCTCCTTTCTTCTCGATGCTGCTTCTGCTCCTGGTCTCTCTTCATCTGGTTATCCGACTAAAATCATTTTTCTCACATGTAAGTTTCATGGCACTGTAAATAGCAACAACGGAAAAGAAACAGCACAGACCTTTTTAGTTTTGAAGGAAGTTTCAGTCGAGCTCTTGATTCGCTGGTTGTTTCTATTTGTGGCGTCACTTTCAATTCGATCTTCAATGCTGGTCCTAATACAAACAATATCATGTCTATCATAGCAAGTATAATTTGTATATTATGCACTGATGTGATCTCCTACAGTCAGGGCCGCACACAGTAATCCTGGGTCAAGTCACGATTGGGCTTCTTCTGTTTTAATCCCAATGTGTAGGGTGGGGGCTCCACCCCCAGAGTCGAGGTTCCAATTCAGAATACAGTATATCTGAAGTGATTCATAAAATAATTTCGAGTAGCCCAAAGTTTAATTAAAACTGTTTGAGAAAACCGATCAGCGTTACTCACTTCATGATCTTCTGTTTTTTCCGCAATTCATCTTTTTTCACTTTGCTCAAATCTTTCAAAGTGTAGAACTCTTGATCTGATTTCAACTGATACATTTTGGTCCCACCACTTTTTGTTTGATCCTGTTTTGACACTTTCTGGAATATATATGAAATACATGGTAATACACGGAATGCGTTGTGACAACCCGAGTCAATGACCGGACTTGAGTAACATTCTTTAGATGACTTGAGACTTGGGAAATGAAAATTGAGTCTTGAAACAGGACTATACACTTGACTTGCATTAAACTTTTACAAGTCATAATGCCATGATCCCCACTCCCCAAACAAAAGAAGAAGATGTCAGTGATAAATTTGTTTTGTGGAATTTATCGTACTATTTCTAAGATATTACAGTCAAATTTAGTTTTTCTTCAAATTGGTAAGCCAGCAAATCTCGCATCCTTCTCCAAATTCCACATTTTCGTGGCAAAATCACTTTGATGACTAATTGCGACTTGGACTTTCTTAATATTCCAAGACCACCGACCAGGACTCCACTTGGACTCGGTCTCTCGAACTGGACGTGATTATGTCACAACACTGGCATATACCCAAACAGGGTAATGAGCGGTTTCAAATTTTTACGGTAATGAGCGACGCCAAATAATATAATAAGTAAAAAAAAGAATTTCGTCGGGGAAAAGATGTGTAATGCGACTTCAATACGACAAATGCCAACTTCGTTTTGGTGACCCTGGCCTTCACGAAAGGAAGCAATCTATTTTACCAGTTGACTTTGTTTTCAATACTAAACTTTTGTTTGAAATTATTTGAATTAGCTTTTCTGTCAATGAATTAGGTAACCCGTTCGCGGTAAGGAGGTGGTGGTGTGACTTTTTGTCTCCGAGCACGAGTTCACTCGAGTTTCGCAAAACACAGCAGCACACGAGAGACGGAATGTGGGAAGAACCAACTCGGGTTCGCTCAATGTTTTTCCGCTGGTCCTGGACTATTTGCTCTTCGAGAAAACTCATCCACAAAATAGCAGACGGAACCAGAAAAGGATGATAAACTGTCGTAAATATGTGTATCACACAAGATCATTATACATGACCATGAAGCAGCGTTGAGCAGGCATTGTCAAATGCGACTAGTTTAATTGCTGCGGCGTCTAACGAGGGGTGGAGCTGAAACTAGTCGTGAACTTAAGACAGGCATAGGGTAATCCTACACGAGAAATTTCGACGGCCGCATATATATAACTTTCATGCTATTACAAAAATTTTGAAGTATCGCCGCTCATTGCCCCGTTTGGGTATGCGGTATATACGAGTATAATGGTAAATAATCAAAATTTCAGCACTAAAAAGATGGCGACCAACCTTTGCATTATGCTGTATCCATCGCGTTGTACCTTCATCTTCCGAAGAATCATCAGACCCCTTTCCTTCTGGCTCGCTCTAATGAAGAGATGTAGGTTTTATGCTCAAATAAAGCCATTTTCACCTAACTCTTAATTCAAAAATAGCGTTTAAAGCTCAAACACCAGTCGATTTGAGCCTCGTTGAAATTGCGGGTCACCAGAACTCCAAAATTGGGGTGGTGGAGATCTACCTCAAGATGGCTTCATTTTTCGCAACACTGTCGGGTCGTGCAGGACCAAATCACTTGTTACTCATTCAGAATGTGAGAAATAGTGGGGCCGATGACCGGTCGATCAAGATAGTAATAGATAACAATATCTGGCGATTTATTCCTATCTGTTACTGTTCATTTAATACCTTGCAGAGAAGGTAAATATTACAACTTTACTCCTTCTGGAAGGTTGAAAAGACCTAAAGATTTGATGAAGGCTATACTACGACAATTTCACATTCACATTATGTGACTTTTTGCTACGGTCTCTTATCACATCAAATATATACGGAACATGTCATGTCATTGAGGCACGATTACTATTGATATGAAAGTGAAGTTTCAGCTCTATCGGTTCAATATACAAATAAGTTTTGTCCAAGAGGCGATTGCATCATTATGGGGCAAATTTGTTTATCTTGTCGCCGTCCGAAGTAGTACGTAGACCTACACAGCTTGCCATCATTTTCCACTCCAGTAAGCAAAAATATGCTCAGTGCAGTAAACACATTTCCATAGTTGGCGGAAAATGTTAATGAAAGATCTATGTACCTCCTCTTTATCGGATGCGGACGCATCTTCAACAGCTGCTGCAACCTTTCTTTTCATTTTTTCAAATTTTTTAGTGACGACAGGATTCAGTAGCTGGAATTCTTCTGATTCTTGATTAATTTCAAACTCCGGATTCTCAAACATAGCTTTAAATCGATCATCACCGAGTAAAGACTCGGCCTCTTTCTAAAAATAAGAAATAGAGTATTACTACAGGATGCAGAGTGTATTCCCCAGATCACTGGATAGCACTTTGCAGTTGTACCTGAATCACAACATGCTTATTCATGGGACGTAGCATCTACTGCCTAGGCCCTAGCGTATCACACATGGCCTCTTGGAATATTAAATACCATGATCGCCTTAAATATTGTTGGCTGACTAGATATTTCAAGGAAAAGCTTATAATAATAATACTAGTTACAGCAGTGTTTTTTGGGGGGCCACAGTAAAATTCTAAAGAAGTAAAAATCCCTCGGCATACCATCATCAGAAAATGTGCTGGTCCTGCTATCCAAATCACAGCAGTGGAAAGGAAAAGGCCGTTTATATTTGTGCCAATTAGAATTTTGCTGCATTTACACAGAATCACGCGATATAATATACATGTACGTCATGCAAATATGGTGCGAAATGCACATATGCAGGCTGAACAAGAAGTTGCTGAAGGAGTCGGTAGGCTATCGAAGTCAAAAGTTTTTACCTTTTGTTTTTTCTTCTTGCCACTTTTGAGTTCAGAGTCAGTCGATTGACTGATCAATTTCTCCGCAAGACATTTATTGACTTTGGGTAATTTCTGAAAGTACAAAGAAGGAGATATATAAATATTGAGTGGCTGACCTGGCAGCTAACAACAATCTTGGATGTTCTAATACAGAAAGAACAAATTCCATCAGCGACGCCAATTTAGCGGAATTCCATCTTTCTTCAAATAGACACAAGCTATACAATCTTGTTTTGATAAAAGTTGTTATTGTTCATTTGTTTAGTCAGATAAATGTACTTCCTTCAGTTTTAACGACACAGACTTGACATGAACTTGAAGCCTTGGTGACAGCCGACAGTATAAATAACTGAATTGAGATTTGGAATCGGTGACTTGGTCTCTCAAGTCTCAACCACAACTTGATTTGGAGATTTACGAAAATGGACAATGAACGCACCCTGATTTGGACACGGCTAGCCCTCGCTTCTTCAATTTTCTCTTGGATTTTCTTTTTTCGATATTCGCTGTATGCGAATGGATTGGCAATGGACTTGGCCTTGTGATATAGACGTATATCCATAAAATATCCATGCATATAGGCACGCAGTAGTTTTGATCCAATAAGATGTGATAGACCTTTTGAAGATAAAAGTACAATGATATTTAACGTCCAGTTTCAGTTTTATTTAGAATAAGTCCACCGACTTTCGAAGCCTACTACTTCATCATATGAATGAAATAAAGTACATAGAATACAGATACACTCGACAGGAAGTTATTTTCATCCTTGTTGTTGATTTGGACACACAAACACTGCTAAAGCCTCCCTAACGCCTAATGCATATTTTGCATCCATGATTTATACATCCACAGTTGCAAACTCGACAAGGTCTCGCCATAGAAGCCGATAAGCAATCTAAGCCTTGCTTGCACCCCCTCCACACTATCTCTGTCAAAATGCGGTTGTCGTGTAATTTACGCTTGTAGTATTATCTGTATTCGCAATTTCCACTGATTACAACTGATCATGATTGCATGACGTCATAGTATGTAGCTGTCGTATTACTTGTATTCCTCACTTTGGAGAATACCGTCATTCTGTGTTTTGCGTTGTGTGTTCGCGTTGGCTGAGATTTTGTTAATATAAGCCAACGGTATGTTCACGGCAGCAGTAGGGGTTCAAACTAAACCTACAACCTACAAGTGTTGGTTATGGCATGATTACACCATGATGTCAGATTCCAGTTAAACAAAAAACAAGATGACAAATAATTAATACCGAGGCTTTCCAATTCTTTTACTGTCACAAATTTGTAATCATCATACAACTCTTGGGTTGGGTTTTCTTCGAGCTCTTCTGTAAGGCTGTCTAAGAATGAAGCCCATTTCGGTGCTGGACCGAGCATCTGAATAATTTGAGAAATTTATGACGTGAAACATTTAGTTCAATAGCAGAGCGGCCGATTAATGAACGTATATAATATGTGTACACACTTAGCAGATGACTTGGGCCTGTGTACTATTAATGGAGTTACGGATAAGTCTAGGATCCAAGCCAAGATTAGTGATATCAGGGCTCTGGGGTGGGATCACAGTATATAGGTATAATTTGGGTGGAGCGAGCGATGGGAGGAGCAAACAAAGCATTTGTAAATGATTGAACCGAGTTGCCAAAGATGGTGTTCCCAGCAATTAGTAGAAAGAGCAGAATCATCAGAATTCCAAAATCATTAGATAAAGAGCTCACCGGAATGAAGAATGTTTGAATTTTCATGCCTTCACTTGCAAGAAACATCAATCCAGTATCCTGTACGATGTGCATATCATTAATATCATTAGCCGGTTCGATCGCAGTTACAGCAGCTCCCTATAAATAAATAACTGTCATAATTACACCGCCAAAGAATATACCCCTAGATGAAATACTGACGGTATTCTCTTCCCATAGTTTAACACACCGTTGATCGGACGATATCACGACGTTATTCTCATCATTAAAAGCGATCGAATGGATAGGATAATCGTAATAATGGTCCTTTGTAACATACGGTTTGTTGGAGCGAATATCATATAGAAGTACCTGAAAATAAGCAAGCAATGATTAGGCCGATTCTACACCATCAGTTTGTAGTGAGCATGTGGCGAGTGAGCCTTTTTTTAGGAGTTTCTTCCGTTTTCCCTATTTAAAGGCCAGCTTCTCCTAATGAATAAACCTTTCGCACTAAGCATTCTGCTGCTCACTGGAGTGAGTGAAATGCATTGCCAAGCTGTTCATAGTCCCATTTAGCATAATGCAACAAGTTTTGTAGCGCGAATTTTTGAGTGAAAAAAAATGTTTAGTGCAGTTGCTGCATAGAAAAATTAATTTGTATAAGTTGTTGTATAAAGCAAGGACAGCGATTTATCCTGAGATTCACTGAGATTAACACACATATTTAGCGTGCTTGGTCATGGAGACACCCTTCTGACACCAGCTCATATCTTGCAATCATTTGCAAGGATCTGGTGGCGCGGGATTCAGAGCAAGGAACCAGTTACTAAATTGATCAGATATAATAAGTCACCACATATTTAACATCCAGAGTCCAGTTTATTGGAATATAATACACGAGCTTTCGGAGCTCACTCCTTCATCAGGTGAAGATGGAATGGAATTGATCAGTTCGCTGCAAACGCTTACTACAAGTCAGTAGTGCAGAATCGCCCTTATGACTTAACTATAGTATTTAGGGTAGAAAAAAGTTTGACAGAACATTGTTGCATCATACCTGCCCCTTGTCAGTTCCCACTGACATTTTCAAAGCTCCTTTAAACTTTAACGCTGTAATCTCGGGACATTCACACATTCTGAAATACACATTTTTATTGGAATGAATTATCCAGAGACCAACAGATTTTTCTATCACTGCTAACATTGGAAAACCCAGTGTCAACACCCTTATGTATCATCAATAGTCTGCACTCTGCAGTACCAGCAATAAGTGAGTGCAGAGTGCTGGAACTGTTGTGACCTCATATGACAGTGGTCACTTACCACACCAACGTTTGTGTAATCTTGGCAAACACTAGGGATCTGCGCATCGAATCGAAATCAATTTGAATCACCACAGATTGGAATTTATTCAAGGGCAGTGTCAAATCAGAATTTATAGAGAGATCTAGTGTTTGTTAAATTTTTCTTGGCAGTTAATCAGACTTGGAATAATCTACACAGGTATGTAGGCCTACGTGATTTACGACAGAAACAGTACAAATCAACAGATTTATTTTAAAATACTCGGCTCATCTTAAAATGAATGGTATTCAACAAGAAAATTCGTACATTACCATAAGCAGTGTAATATTACAGCACAGGTAATGATTCGATTAGTTGGTTCGATTCAAAAAATTGATTGGTATTCGGAATCACAAATGATTCGATTTGATTACCTTTAGTTAACCCTTTGGAAATATCTAGATAATTATGTTCCTGCTTGCTTGTAGATAGACTATGCTATCAGTTATATGTACATGGTAGGATTCACTCACTCATTATTCATCTTAGCAATATTTAAAGCGCAATCAAGAACGCCAACCCTTTGTTTCGATCTTGGATCCCAACATTCCACTTTGCCATCTGTTGTTCCGACAGCAAACAAGTAATGTTCTTTGTTGAGGTCACAAACATTGATTTCCCTAGATGAAACATTATTGTTAGCCATGTTCACAGAGTCACGGTAACGATCATACTCACTTGGCATCGGTAACAAAGGACTTGAAGAATCGTCCATGACTTAGATTGAGACGGTATATTTCAGGTCTGAATGCACAATAGATTCGTTCATCACTAGTTGGTAACACACGATAAAACTTGATTTTAATAAACAACCACGTTCATTGTTATGCCCATAAGTAAGACAGGGTAGTAATTCATGTATAACAAGCGTGGCATCGCCAGAAATAGTCCTAGACTAGACAAGGGGTTGGCAACATAGATTGCAAAGGAAAGTAGGCTATATAAAAAAAATTTGGGGGTCGTTCGTATTTGTAGACAACCTCATCATTTTGGTAGCATGAGCATGCTATGCATGTACTATTAGCTGTAACCAGTAAGTATAAATACTTGTGGGCATATTTACCTTTTACTGTTCGTGGCTCTAGGCATATTGAGTTTTGAATTTTGAATTTTCTGAACCAGTATGGTTCTTTTTTAATATTTTGGTTTGCCGACACCTGAACTAGACTATTAGACTAGACCTACCACAAAGACTGTCCTATGAGCTTACCCAGCACCAACGAGATATAGATCACAGTTCCCGGGGTGATAGCACAAATCCCGACCAAACTTTGGTACCCTGGTACGGTACCAGCGTCCTTCTTGTGAATGAAGCTCTATGTGTCGATCATTCAACAACATGGCAATCTGTAACAAATTATAACGTCATTTCCAATGAGATGCAAGTATTCATAAATATCATAGCGTGATTTCTACTAACCTTGGAGTAATCGTTTGATAGGATTTCAAATGCAGTCACTGAAAGATACAATGAATGTACCTGTACAGTATGATGACGAAATGCTCAACAAGGTCAAAGCTGGGTATAATGGATTCCAGTCATTTCTGACCTTACCGTTTCGGACCAGCAGTATGCTAAGCTCCCATCTTGCAGGATACCACATGACCGGCAGAACTACATCTTCGACCCAAACCTTATCAGAATATTCTCCAAGGTAAACTCGTCAATGGTGAGGGCCAAAATAACAAGTTCCGAAATGACTGCAAGTCGGTATTATGATACAGGTTGCGGTAAGGACTGGGCTATGCAGTGTTTTTTGGACTAGTCAATGAGTTATATCAGATCAGGAGTAGCGAACAGTGTATGCATATACAGTCTGCGTAATATCAAATACGATTTATATACAGATAAGTCCGTCCTCAATTTGTGAGATGACAGTTCAGATGATCATGATCACTGAGTGAGCAATGGGGGCTGAGCGAACACAGCCTGTGCAGTCACAGTTAACAAACAAAGTACATTTTGTGGGTTGACATAACCTAGCATAACTAGGTGTATATATCTTACCTTCTGCATCAAGACATCTTTCGAATTTCAGAGAGAGATTATTCACATCGAAGCATTTAATGCGAGGTTTGTACGTTCCTGAATCAAAAGATAAAAGCTAATAATCTTGTACGTCAACTAGGTGATTAATACCGTACCAACAATGTTTGGAAATTGCTCGAAATTATTGCCTAGGGGTTTTCAGTATGCAAACAATGGCGTATTTCTGGAACATGTTCTGTACGGCAGCCCCAAAAAGCAGAAATGTGTGCGAATTAGCAGCTGGCTGGTGCAGAACAATTGGCATTTGTGCACCTTAGGTGTGAAAAATATGACTTCTGGGAGTTCTGGCACACAAATATCGACCTAACAATAACAACAACAACAGTTTACAGTGGCCACAGAATCGATGACTAACATGGTACGATGGTAGCATTGCAAATGACACAGGATCGTGACATATTTTTGTGCGCGACTACTTCCGGTTACGGGAATGTTCTGTACTTTTCCGTGGAATTTTGAGGGTTTGCTGCGGTGTTCCGTGCGACCCCGGCCCGCTTTGCATACTGGAGGGCTATCAAGGGGTTCACTACCAAGAAGAATTTGGCATTTCTAAGAAGATTTTGTAAGATTGATTCTTTTGCTACAGTCCCATTTGGTTCTTCAAGCTTATATTGTTCAAGTCAAAGCTACAGCTTCTGTTCAACGGTATGTTATTTCAAAATCAAAGTTTAGAAATTGTTGTTCCTACTTTACGAGCTACATTTCTATGAGTGTGTGGGGGGCAACAATATATATATATTTAATATATATTATATTATTATTATTATTATATTGTTATATATATATATATATTGAAATATATCATTCCTTCAATCATATAGCCTATAAATATTGATTTACACTAATAAGGTCCATGATCAAGAAATGTTGACTCTATGGATATTTTCCAACCTGCGGCGAAAATGTAATTTCCATCCGGTGTGACTTTAACCCTTGTGCTTACAGTTGGCATTGAGAAATCTTGTATGAGTTCAATCCTTCTACGCAGTGCGACATCTTTTTTCAACAGAGCCCGTTTTTTTGCATCTGACAGAAACTAAACAAAAACAGTGGAACTTGATAAATTGACAGTTCAGTATTTTAACTGAAAAAGAATCGAGTGACCCTTACCTCTGGCAATGACTTTCCTTGACTCAAGTTGTAGATTTTTACGTTATTTGCATTTGTCACTTGCATGATGTCGGTTTCCTTATATTACCAGCGCTAATACAGATATTAAAGAAAATTTTTCACATGACAAGCAAACCAAAATTAAATACAATTCACGACTAATTATCAAATATTTTATCAAACTAACATCAACACACCTTGACCTGACACCTGACACCACCTGCCTGACACCTGACTCCACCCGCCTGCCAAGACATGCACCCCCGACGGGCACTGTCCTGTTATGCATAGGCGGAGGGTGACGGTATATGGCACCAAAGGTATCATGACCCATGCGGAGAAAAGCGGACCCGGGTCATTGAGTCATCATCATCATGTTGAGTCATTATCGTAGTAGCGATACTAGCGTTTAATGCTTGCGATACTAGCGTTTTGATTCTTGCGGTACTAGCGTAGTAATGATACCAGTGGTACAATCCGAAGTAGCAATACTAGTGCCTTGATACTTGCGGTGCTTGTGATGTAGTAAATCCACCAGGCCCATACCAGTGCTTGCAACAGTCTCAACCACATAGTAGCCCAGCGTTGCCAGACTAAAAAATTTGGCCCCAGCAAATTTAGCTTTCAATTTCATTAGATTTTTCAGGCTTGCCATATAGATTTCCCATCAGGTACCATGAATTAGAATAATGAGTTATAATAAAAAGACAAAAATATTGAAGACCTGTGCTTTGGGCATACACCTGAACATGTTAACTCATTTCTATGAGGCCATACAGATATATAGAGAAGGGTTGAGCAATAATGTCGGAAATACGGCAGATTATGTCGGAAATACGGTAGGTGAGTGTCAGAAATATGGTAGGTCGGGAAAATCACAGAAATAAGGTAAGTCGAAAATCCGGGAAAAGTAGAGGGTTTGTGCTAAGTGGGATTAGGCTTGAGGTTGGGGGAGAGAGAGAGAGGAAAGTATCAAGTACAAGAAATCATATTATTTGTATCCGGTATTAACAGGGTGGTCAGATATGATATCGGGACATGAGATTGGAGTATTTAACACATTGCTAGAACTTGAAAATTTTGGCAAATCTTATCAAAAGTAGGCCTTGGATAGAATCGAAAAACGTTGCTAAATTGCAAACCCCCATGTGAACTTGGGCATATTCACGAGATGTGTGGTGAAATGTGTGCCTCCGCTATAGATGGTGTGCCAATCAACTCCATGTACCGATACACTATGTCCTTATTACAAAACAGCCAGAAATCATCAAATCCCGACCGAAGGCTATACTGTATTGCAAAAAATTGTCCGCTCTGCCTGAATTTCCAGTAGGCTATATAGCTTAAATACACGGGATCGCAACCCTGGCCGACCTTTTTGTTGCTCTCCTACCCCAAACACCAGCCCTGCCTCTCTACAGATGTTTAAACTTAGTGTCCCAACCTAAAGATTTAAAGCCACAATTTAACGCCTAGTTTTTCACGGTTGATGCCCATCAAGGGTTTGATTTTAAAGCAGATCAAATAACGCTTTTGGGTTTGGAATGGATAGTTTTCGAACCCACTAACTATCAACTAGCTTTTTACGTCAGTTCGAACTTCGAACCCACTAATTTTTTTAGAGGAAACTCTTCCAAACTACATTTTTCTGTAAACTTAATCAAACCCACTAGATCGGGTTGGAAACTCACTAATCTGGCAACATCAGCAGAGTAGTGGAGAAGGGTTCGTCGCTTTCGGTGCATAGTAAACACACATGTTTCCACGCTTCACTGACCGTCTGCGAGAGACGAGAACATAGAGATTAGAGATAATCGCATCATAGTGAACTGAAACTGAATCTAAATTCCAAATTCAAAGAGGTCATCTACATCGAAAAAGACTAATTCGGTTCATTTTATAGAACATTTTGTGATGATTTCGGGAATGTACATCTTTCAACTCGAAACCGGAGATATCACCCTGCAAAATATCAAAATAAGTACATTGTGACGTCACATGGCATCACAACATGAACTTCTGTGAAAGCAATTATTTTTCTAAGGTGAATTTCGACTTGTTGGTTGGAGGTTGTCGAATCTCTATAACTATGAAATTTCTACCCCTCAAACGCTGATAAAGCTTTTTCGTTGAGACTTAGCACGAAAACGGGAGACAGCGACAAGCTCGGCTAATCAGCCATGTACGGACTTCGGTGGTTGGATTTGCGATTAAGTAAGTAGCCCACTATTTCCAGTTCTCAGGACCATTTCTATTATATATACAAAGAATTACCGCGTACTAGAGCATAAAAGGCAGCCAGAGTGAATAAAATGAGAGACTTTGAAGGAAGCTTAGTCTGTGGAGCCACGCCTTTCCTTATTACACGCTTGAATGATCGTCCGACACTCAACCATGGAGTTCTTAAGAACTCAGCGACAAGGTCCATGCACTCAACTCACGGCTCACTCAATAATTAAGAACGCCGTGCTCTCACCATAGAATGTAATGATTACATTCAATGCTCACACTATAGATACACATGGCGTGACTGGGAGTCGCACTATAGAGACTCTTCGAAGAGTTAAAATGAAAGGCCTCCCTGGTTCTCAGAACCCTTTCTCATCAAAGTGACTCCTAGTGAACAGAAAACGGGTTCACTTCACATACAACGCCCAGAAGTAGGCCTACTGGTCAAGGTGACGATCTGTGGAAAATGGATACAGTGAAATGGGGTTCACTGAAAGATAATAATGGTGGTGGGTGTCCAAATGAAATACATTAACGAAAAACGATGTCGTATAGCCTCTTAGCCCCAACCCAAAAATGTGATATTGAGCCATGCTGAACAACGGCGGATTTCAACTTGCGTATCATCGAAGCGACAAACCAAACTAGGGAAGCCTCGGCTACTTTTGCAAGATAAGTATAGCATCAGGTTGTCAAGTAGGCTAGCCCCGAAGCCCGGTGTCGTTCCTATCGCCGTGTATTAGAATGTCACTTGAAAGACTTGTGAATAAGCTATAAATTACATCTAACAGTAAGCGTTATAAGCGGGGTATAATGGTTCCACCACTGGAGCATCCTTGACTTGTACCGGTGATAGTAGCACCATCATCAGCTACCATAACGTCTCCAGACGGAAAGGTCAATGAATAGGCCTACTCATTCTGGCTTGTAGCAGCATATTCGACGTGTACGGCTGAAAAAGCACGCCACTATTTGGTCATAATACAGCTCATGAAGCAACCAATACGAAGAAAGTATGTTACCTTGTGACAAAACTTCTGACATTCGATCGTTATTCAAGTAAGCTGTCGCTTGCAGCAACATATTCCTCCACGGACAGTTCCGTCTATAGAATAAAGAGACGAAATTGTAAGAGAAAGTGAGGAACTGTAGCCTACATGAGAAAAAACGATAAGATAACGAAGGGCCTTACCCGACCGCCGCACCATTTTTCCAATTAATCGTATCTCCATTAATTCAAATCCTCGTTAACAGTTGCAGCGACTGTAGCTGGAGTTCCAGGACATTTTGTTATAGTATTGGTGCCATCAGACGGTTGGATCTAAGTCCAAATAAATACACGCTGAAATATATATGTTATAGTCTTGAACGAAGCTAACACGGGCCTCAGCCATATTCAGTGAAAGAGAAACTATATTTCGGCAACATTTTCATACACCGAAAGGAGTATTTTTGCAAAGAATACGAGTTTTATGCGTGTTGGGGTGTTGTTAATGGAGTCCCGTCCGTCAATCAGTAATGGAGGGAGGACCTGATATAGCCTAAATAACCAGCGCAGCCGTTGAAAACGGTGCATTGCCTCCATCAGCGATGAGGCCACTACAAAAATCTCACCTTCCGCGAGTTCTTCGTGGAGCTATACGAGGACAGGGCTACGCCCAATTTCACGAGCTACTACAGAGCGTACACTATACAGAGATTTCCTCAAATACAAGCCGGAATCCCTCAGGGCTGTCAGGGGCGTAACAACTAAGTGGCCGACTTCACCCCTTAGCTTAGATCAATGCACTTTTCCGCAGCATATAAGGTTTATGCGAGCTTGGCTGTCGAGTGAACGACGTCACTGTTAACTAAAGTAGGCCATGGTATTCTTATTGTAAAAAAAGATCACCGCAGATTTAACATCCAGCCTTAGTTTATTGAGAATTAGAACATTCACAAGCTTTCGGAGCTCCGCTCCTTCATCAGGTGAAGATAGAATGAATCGTGATTCGTAATAGCACGATTTGAATTAAAACAGAATCTCATAGATATTGTGACGTCATACAATGGGTGGATGAATGAATCAATGATACATTGATAAAATACCCGCGATAACGACAAATACGAGGAAAATACGCCGTTTCGCCATTCACCAGGCGCAAGAATCGTTTGTTTGTCCTCACTCGGGGTTGCGCAATCATCCAAATCAGCTGTTCGAGCGTGATTGGCTGTTGCGTGCACGACGTATGGACTCGCGCAAGTGTCTATTGGTTCATTCATCCACCCAGTCTATGACGTCACAATGTCTATGATAATCTGTTTTAATTCAAATTGTGTTATATTACGAATCATGATTCATTCCATCTTCACCTGATGAAGGAGCGGAGCTACGAAAGCTTGAGAATATTCTAATTCTCAATAAACTAAGGCTGGACGTTAAAATCTGTGTTGATCTTTTTTACAATAAGAATACTAAGAAAATATTTCGATTTTGACCTATGCGTTCGGTTACCAGCGACAGAGACGTGCCTTAGAGCAGAGGACAAATTTGGAAGACTTGTAATTTATTTTCGCAGATCGTCAAGTTGTTAGTAATAGATCAAGATTACTGATGTTACGTCTGACTTTGTTCCTTTATATTTTCGGAATCATCCACCGAACGAATGGACAAAGTGTGTAATGAAATATATATATATCATACAAATGGAATACCGGTACGCGGCAATAACGGTGACGTCGGTCACTCGACAGCCAAGCTCGCATAAACCTTATATGCTGCGGAAAAGTGCATTGATCTAAGGATTCTAAGCTAAGGGTGAAATCTGCCACTAAGTTGTTACGCCCTTGAGAGATTCCGGCTTGTATTTTAGGAAATCGCTGTAGTGTACATTCTAGCTCGTGAAATTGGGCGTAGTCCTGTCCTCGTATAACTCCGCGAAGAACTAGCGGAATGTGAGATTTGTGTGGCGGCCTCGCTGATGGAGGCAATAAATGCACCGTTTTCAACGGCTGCGCTGGTTATTTAGGCTATATCAGGTCCTCCCTCCATTACTGATTGACGGACGGGACTCCATTAACAACACCCCAACACGCATAAAACTCGTATTCTTTGCAAAAATACTCCTTTCGGTGTATGAAAATGTTGCCGAAATATAGTTTCTCTTTCACTGAATATGGCTGAGACTAGTGTAAGCTTCGTTCAAGACTATTATAACATAAATATTACAGCGTGTACTTGGACTTGGACCCAACCGTCTGATAGCACCAATACTATAACAAAAAGTCCTGGAGCTCCAGCTACAGTCGCTGCAACTGTTAACGATGTTTTGAATAATGGAGATACGATTACTTGGAAAAATGGTGCGGCGGTAAGGCCCTTCGTTATCTTATCGCTTTTTCTCATGTAGGCTACAGTTCCTCGCTTCCTCTTACAATCTCGTCTGTTTGTTCTAGACGGAACTATCCCTGGAGGAATATGTTGCTGCAAGCGACAGCTTTACTTCAATAATGAATGCCAGAAATTTTGTCACAAGGTAACATACTTTCTTCGTATTGGTTGCTTCATGAGCTGTATTATGACCAAATAGTGGCGTGCTTTTTCAGCCGTACGCCGAATGCTGCTACAGGCCAGAATGAGTATTCACTGACCTTTCCGCCTGGAGGCGTTACGGTAGCTGATAATGGATCTACTATCACCGTTACAAGTCAAGGATGCGCCAGTGGTGGAACCATTACCCCCACTATAACGCTTACTGTTAGATGTAAGTCATAGCTTATTCATATGGTCATCACTAGGGTGTGTTTGAAATTTACTCGTTAGGTCAAACTTTTTGACCAAAGCAAAATTTTTGACCCATAACACTTTCCTCCAGAATTTCATCGAAATTGCCGAGTTGGCTACTAATACAGAACTCCTACCTACCTGTGACGTCTGCTAAAGCGTCAGGTCACGTTTTGGTTTCCTTCAGTTGAAAATCTGCAACATCTAAAATATCGTTCATTTGAAGACTCAGCGCCTACCACCCGTCCTGTAGGCCTATGCCAAGCTACAGTGCTGCCAGCCAACGTCTTCCTCTGTAGAACGTTCATTCCCACTTCTCAGAAAACTTTTTTGCAAGGATAATTGCCTGACATAATTGCCTGACCGTATATTACAAATATGTTGTAGTTTCAGACAGTCTTGCTGTCAGACATATGTCTACCGTACAGTAACCACCTTGTTTTACATATGTGCGTCTAGACATGTACGTTTTTTCCAAATAATCATACTGCATTTCATTAAATCTGTAGCGATGCAACTACCTGCCATAGTTTGGATCGTCTGCTGACCTTTCCCGGTGTGTTGAAATTTATAATGCAATAATAAGCACACCGTAATTTCCTTATGTCAAAATTAGTCAAAATTCCAATTTGTCAGGTCAACATTTATCGTTTCTTAGGTCAAAAAACACGCCCTAGTCATCACAAGTCTTTCAAGTGACATTCTAGTACACTGAGATAGGAGTGACACCGGGCTTCGGGGCTTGTAAACTATAATAGCCTACTTGACAACCTGATGCTATACTTATCTTGCAAAAGTAGCCGAGGCTTGCCTAGTTTGGTGTTTTGCTTCGATAATACGCACGTTGAAATCCGCCGTTGTTCAGCATGGCTCAATATCACATTTTTGGGTTGTGGCTAAGAGGCTATACGACATCGTTTTTCGTTATGTGTAATATAACATAACAATTACATATTGTAGACTGCGACTTGAGTTATTATGGAGGCGCTGCGACCGCTGCCAACACTACGGATTGTGGATATGACTGTGTACGCGAATTTACGTGTACCAGCACCACTGCCTCTTCTCCGACGTTTTCATCTACCTGCGGCGAAAATGCAGAATGGAGTGTGGCTGGTACGGTTGTAGATCACTTTATAGTTTAGTAGTATATATATAGAGAATACGTTTACAGAGATTGGTATCGACTCTTGATTATGCTATGATGTTATGGACTTAGCTAGCGCACTGATGCTTTTCTATAGCCAGATCTTGATGTAGGCCTATCATATCTACACAATACAACAAAACTATATCCATACGTAGGGGGCATAGAAGATTACAGCGTTTGTTAATCAGCCAAACTGAGCTGTTTAACTTTATCTTGCACTTTAACACATTCCCAAGCATCTCTAGTTTCTTCTGGCGATCTGATAGGCATTTGTCATAGTCAGGCCTATGACTAGGAGGCCAGCCGAAGTTGAGCTCGATGTCTCTCGTGGTGGGTGCGACGGTAGGCGTACGTACGACGTACGACCGTACGGCCATCGACACATACTCGTGTTGCTGATGCGTTTTTCACGTAATAAAATACATTGGCATTATAATCATGACATTTTGTTGATTGGAATGCATTGTTGCTTAAGCTGCACCGTGCTCTGACGCAAGACGAGGATTACTTCATCTTGGTTTGGCGATACTATGCATTATTATCCTTGCAGCTAGTCAACTCATATAATTTGTGATATCAGAACAATGTAGCAGGTGAGTGCTAAGCAACAGAATATGATGTAGGCCTATAATTATATATGTTGGAGTAAAATATAGTAATGCACTCGGCCCTCTTGACGATTTAATATGTGCAGCCTGTCAAGGCCTATATGTCAGAGTCTCAGATATTCTCGTTGTGCCTTGAAGGCGGGCCCAGTTAACGGCTCTAGCCAGCCGCAATGATACCGCCACACGCTGAAAGACAGAGGGAAAGTTAAGCGCTCGCGGAGTTCTATTTCTGCGCAGGGTATGATCTGACTTGTCGTATCGATCATTCCTTGTCCCATACCAAATTCGCCTTATTTAATTTATGTTTTCTATGTCGCATATATGGAGCAGCTGTGTGAATTTTGGTTGGAAAATATAAATTATTCTCTCTCAGCCTGGGGTTATTTAAAATGTTTGTCTGTGTTTTAGTGTACTCCCTGTTGAACTTCGTCAAACGGACTCTGATAGGCCTAACAATCTGACAAAGATAACACATGACATAGTTTCGAAGGTTGCCTTTGACCTTTTTGCTTCCATGGAAAAAGACAATTACAGAAGCTTCAGTTCCCGGAATTATAACAAATATTTCTGTAATTGGGTAGGCCACCAATTTGGAATCGCTACAACGCATCGACCGTCATGCCTATTTCGTGTGTAGCTGAGAGCTATTTTGTTACTATTGATCATTCACTCCTTTTAGGCCCCATTCTGTAATCTACAGCGTATGTGTTAAACTTATAGTTGATAATGTGATATTTAATTCCGTGTTTGCTAGCTGCTTTTCTGCTGTAACATACGGCTATGGGCGAATGGACAGAGTTTTCCCCTGCTTATGTAGCTGGTTGTTTTATAGTTGTGCAAACAAAAGGTTTGAATCAATTGTCAATGATTCGCGGCGTTTGATGATATGCAGTAATAATGGCCCAGACAACAACAAAGAAAGGTTCCCCAACCACGCTTCCCGGAGGAAGTGTGGTCAGCACGGTAAACACGTATCAGTAGCATGATACTAAATCAGAAATCAGTGAACAAAGAAAGAGTATATACATGATAGCCACTATCGATTTTATAAGTAGCTAGGAGGTTCAATATCCATCGCTACATCATCATGTTTTACATACTCTCCGCTAAATGGGAGGCTACATATTGGCAGTTGTGTAGGGACTTGGGTTGATATGAATTCCCTATTGCCGTCCTTCCGCGGAGCGTGCCGAATACTTAACTTCGGGTATCTTCCACGGTCGCCTGATAACGCAGTTGGTAGCTAGAGATTCAACAGTCAACACAGACGAGTTGCGCAGAGAGATGATGTATTAACTAAGCCTAAACACAAGGCACCACACTGGTCTAAGTACTCGAGAGAGTAATGAGTCTCATAATCATCATACATGTACTGGTACAGCATTATATAGCGATAATACGAGAGAGTTCTCCTATAGCATGACAGGGATCACTATAGTGGGTTATGGTGAGGAGAGAAAGGGTTATAAGGGACTCTCATCCCTACACTTACCCCCGTTTGTTAAGATTTGTGTCTTGTTATAATGTAAAGTCAAACAATTCTTCAAACGAACCATAATACCTATTTTATGTCAAAGTGCTAATGCCTTGTTCTACCTACGTATTTTCCCCATGACGCTACCCCTTAAACTGATAGTCCGTGTAATCAAAGTTCCAGGCTCACAAAGCATTAAGTCAGGAATTCAACAACAAAAACATGCGATATTATATAAAAGGTTCCAATCGCATTTATGATACCAGCAAGACGCATCTTGTCCACGAGAGAGCAGTCTCCGTGTTGTCGAGATCTCTCGTTCAATCAATAAAATAAAAAAATTCTTCACCAGCGTACTGCTTGGTGAGAAAATCTTCTTTATAATCTATATAAATAAAAGAGCCTGTTTCTCTGTAAGTATGTCTGTGCACGAATCAACTTCTTTATTACGGAAGCTACCGCAATAAGATTTTACAGAGATGTAGGGACGGACGTTATGCGTGCGACCAGGTAGTTTTTTAGCGCTTCCAACATGTATTCCCCAAGTTATACATCGCCCAATGCTGCTACTTCCACTTTTCGCGACGCGGAAATGAGAGATGCACTTTTTAGATCGCTTCTGTCATCTAGCGAAACCATTTCTTACCTTCTGGTCGCGTAAGCTAGCCTGGCTACAACGTTCTGCTTATGTAGGCCTATTGTCCTTCGGTTCGGCGTCATAGATATATTTCATACGGGTCTAGATAATGCATATGAGAATTGAATTGAGGAGCAATTTCCTTTCGCCAATAGAACAGAGGGAAGCTTCTATGACCCACGATTAAATGGAGGTAGCATTTTTGGCGTTGGGCTACAACGTCTTATGCTGTATCCTCCGAGTGAAGCCGGGATAACCAGCTAGTAGGCTAATAATAAAAAAATCAAAGTTCACGGGTCATCAAGCCTCGCGTGCGGCATCTGGCGATCAGCAATTTAGTGTTTCGGGCTTAGGGTACTATGACCGTTTGTGCACGTGTACGGTTTTACTTCACGTGGCTGGTTGTGTGAGATTCATTCTTCCCAGTCCAGCCGCTTGTACATAGGGACCTTGTAAAATAATAAGTATCACCCTAGGACCTATATAGTTACATATGGCTCCAGGATGAGTGACAGGCTACTTTTTTGTCGCTACGTAGGGTGATACTTGTGTTATATGGGTCTTAGACTGATATAGGCTATACTTGAATCACCATATAGGTCCTAAGGTAACATACTCGCTTGAATCCCCTTGACGACACTAAGGTGATCCAGGGGCGATACCTGAGGTCATATAGGGTGCAATATACTTGAATCACCATATAGGCTAAGTCCGGGGGTGACGATACTTGAGACCCCATATAGGTCCTAGGGTGATGTTTGTTATGTTACATGGGTCCTAGGGTGATACTTGAGTCACCATATAGGTCCTAAGGTGATACTTATATCACCATATATAGGTATCATGCCTAACGTAAACAGTGCATGATTTATCACCAACCTTAGTCCGAATAACTTGCAGATTCATCAAATACGTCTTCCTCGCTACTGCTTTCCATTACCCTCGAAAATAAACCAGAGCAACGGTGCTTAGAACTAGTATATACTTCACACAAATGCCGAAATGCGTGTCAAACGCGCGCCTGCGTAACTCGACGAGTATTCGAGACCATTGAGCTGAAAAAATATAGCTCGGCATATCATTCTTCGCTTTGACAGCTGTCAGCTGATATAAACTAAGCCCATTGCTGACGTCACAATGAGTAACCAAATTTGACGTTTTTTTGCGAAAATCTCGGTAATTAGGCATTTTTTGAGTCGAGAGATATATATTTTCGGAATCAGCACACCTAAATCTACAAAATAAGCCAAAGTTGTTTCAACTGGTATATATGACCTATAAATATACAACAAAATCACAGTCAGCTTTTACATTTCTTAAAATAAATGAAAAATTAATGAGCGAATCCATTCCTGAAATGTAGCAGAAGGATGACGGGGTGGTCCATGGCCTACTAAAGTACTTTAGTAGGCCATGGGTGGTCCAAAGTATGACTCAATCTTCGTCGTCGGTTTGTTCACTTTCTGACTCCTCCGTCACGCTGTCTGCACCATCACTTGTCAAAGCATCTCGGCTACAAATTAAAAAAGTAACAATACAAATTAGTAAACGAGTTTGACAGAAGTTACAACACACAACACAATTCTTACTGGCATGTAGATAATCATCGCATCATCTGTTTGAATATGCAGCAATAAGGGCATGGCTTCGCCTTCGAACCAAACTGCCTTGTACGTAGCCTATCATGTTCCAACTTCCATCCATATTTCTCTGGGCTGCCAGAAGGAAGGTGCTGTGCAGAAATCGAAGCTGCCCATCTCCTAGCAACAAAGTGTGCACGATTCATCTTTAATAAAAGCACTTTTGAACAGGGTAGTAGACTATAGCATCCAACCTCTTTGTGATTTGTATTTATCCACACATATTTCAAATCGAACGCGGTCTGTCCGGCTTGTGTGTCTTCTCGATGACTGACAGCTTGTGCCAAAACCTCTCCATCAATATTATGGATTCAAGGAGGATTTGATCTTCCAGGATGGGATCATCTTGAAATGTGACCGGATAATAGTACCCTTGTCGGCTAGGCCGGAAATATTGAAACGCTTACATGGCAGTCACATCGGTATCCAAGGCTGCATTCGCCGTGCCCGTGAGTGTTTGTATTGGCCAGCAGGCATGACCAGCGATATAAAAGGACACATTACAGCTTGTCCTACCTGCGCTTCTCTACTACCCGGTCAACAAAAAGAGATATTAATATCATTCCCTGTTCCCACACGACCATGGGAAATCCTGAGTACAGATTTATTCGAATTTGGAGGTCGGAACTACCTGGTTACTGTGGATCATTATTCTGATTACTTTGAAATTGACCGAGTGAATTCTCAAACGTCTACGGAAGTGATTAGATTTTTGAAACAGCACATGGCAAGACATGGTATATGTGACAAATTAATATCTGATAATGGCCCATGCTACTCTTCTGCTGAATTTCGTGATTTCTCCAGACAATATCAATTTCAGCATGTGACCAGTTCTGCCCACTATCCACAATCAAATGGCAAGGCAGAATCTGCTGTAAAAATTGCAAAGAATTTGATGAAGAAAGCTACTGCAGATCACCAGGATATACATCTGGTTTTATTAGACTGGAGAAACACCCCTGGCCAATTAATCGTGGGGTCCCCTGTCCAGCGCCTCTTTGGGAGGCGTACAAAGACGCTGCTTCCACAGACCGTGAAGCTTTTGAAACCCAAGCTAGTTGCAAATGTGGTTCCCTGTCTTCGTAGACGAAAAGAGAAACAGGCTACGTATTACAACCAGGGCTCTAAAGAGCTATGTTCACTGTACCCGGGCCAATCTGTTCGATTTAAATTGAGTCCAAATAGCTTGTGGCAAAATGCGACGGTAGTAAAACGGGTCAATATCCGATCGTATCTGATCCGAACACCGCATGGTGCTGAGTATCAGAGAAACTGGCGCCATCTGCGTGTCACAAAATGGCCTGATTGACCTTTCGTACGGGAACCGAAAATACTTGGAAATGAATCAGAGTCTAATTCTGTCGCTGGTGCAAGGTCGGAGTCTTTGGCTGATGTGTCCAGACCTCGGCGTACGGTTCGCCTTCCTGCTTATCTGAACGATTATGTTAGAGAGTGAATTCGTTTATTATGTGTATTTTGTACCCATCTTTTAAAAGGGGAATGTTACGTGTATGGCATACTGTTATTGTTGTTTGTATTTGTTGTGTATTCGTTCATGCACGCGCCCCTGCACATTGCTGTGCTTGACCCACATCAGTGGTGTTTCTTTCATGTTCGTTTGACCGCTTGAGGTCGTATGCATCTCTGGCATGCCAGAGAGTCGAGTACGTCCGAGTTAGCAGCTCGTGTTAGAATATGTGATATTCTAGATTGCTTACGACATTATGGAAGTATTTATTTGTCGATTCGTTATCCTGCAAAGAGTCTTACTCTTGAATGTATTGCTTTAGTAGTACGAGACAACTGATGGTTTTGACCATTGAGTGATGATGTGCATTCAGCCATATCATATGCAACACGAGGTCATGGTTTTTAGTGGTGTGGAGAACGTTGTGGGGTAGTCTGTGTTGTTCTCGTGGATTGTCTGCTGGATTTTGGACTCGTTGACGTACGGAGTAATTTCAGTTGCTTCTGACTCTGCTTTAATAAATTGTAAATACATTTTACTGTTATCTCAAGCCGTTCTGGATTCGGTACAGACAGCAGTGTGGCAATTTACTCATCAGCTCGGTATTAACAAAATCATAATAAAGAGTTCTTCATAATATGTAGTTGAGCCGTCTACGTAGGACGTAACAGTAATGGATGAGAATCCAGATAGCTGAGGAATCGAGACAAACTGTCCATCTAGTATAGTGTTTTCCTTGTGTACTTCTGCTCGTGAATACTCTTTCAAATCGGCTCTCCTTGCTCCCAATTCTTTTTTGCACACTGAACAAAATGCTCTCAAAGGCTTGCCTGGAACTGGCTTTACCCAACCTTTAACCAAATCTGCGACCAACTATTACTCTTACGCCTACTGTTTAGTCACAGAAACAGGATAGCTATAGGCTACTAGACAAACTACTACTGAAAGCCCTCTTTGGCAAGCAACGGGTATTTTGATCTTTGTCCATGAAGTAGTCATACTACGGTACAATATATATACAATATATATAGGGCCTAGGCTCTAGCTCTTTATCAAGCTGTTTGGTCTGAATCACTCACGTCGCAACTAAGATAAGGCCTATCATTTATGTGTCATAAGCATATAGGCTACCTCGGAATAAACTTTCAGTTTCCCAATATTTTTTTTACTTCTGCTTATAACCTGTTCTTGGCTTTGGCATCACGACGGTCAGTTAAGCTTAGTGGTACACTCGCGTAGATAACCTCAACACTATGCTAGAGCTAATGTATAGGAGAAAACCTGAAGTTAAAACTGTAGTGTCGGTAATCATTGTACGCACGTTAATTGATTATTCCTTGCACGTTGATTGTTTATATTACCTTTTGTGAGTGCACCAACCCACGACTGCGGCGGCCAACGTGAGTCGAGCTGGAGAAGCGGTGCGGTGTGGACTGTGAGCAATTTTAAAAGACATTTTACCATTACACAGCTCTCGTTACAGATGGAGGTCTGCAATTTACTTCTAATGAATTTGAACAGTTTTGTACGCACTTGGGAATATGTCACATTTTGTCTCCGTCGTTTCACCCAGCATCTAATGGCGAGGCGGAACGCTTTGTCCAGACTTAAAAAGCTGGTTTGCTAAAAATTTGTGACGGGGAAGAGGGTGTCAACTCTGCACTCCAGAAACTCTTGGCTACATACCGGTGTACTCCACACCGCAGTGTTGACTGGAAGACGCCCGCAGAAATCCTGCATGGTCGCCAGCCGCGCAATTTGTTAACCTTTTGTTCGCCTACAGATAAAGCGAAGCCACTTACGCCAGCCAAACCCACGGCACATTTTGAACTCGGCTCTTACGTCTATGCCCGTCAGTATATAGACGCCGTCCGAAATGGGTTCACGGTGTTATCACTCAAATCATTAGTCGCGTAGTGTTCATAGTCAAAACCGACCACGGGCTCTGGAGAAGACGTAAAAATAAAAACCAACTCCAGCCTCGACTACTGGAAGTCTCCGAGGAAAGCTCTAATCCTGATAATGTGGCCGCTCCATCCCAGATCAATCATGATGACCAAGAGCAACGGGTTTTTAATAGGCGGTCGCCACCTCGTATACCTTCGGGCTCTAGTCAGCCAGCTGGTAGACGTTATCCCCGTCACGTTAGAAAACAAACTGAATTCTATCGTGTTTGAGTTTTCATGTGTCGTCTGTTATGTACTTGCTAACATCGTTTTCTCTTTTCTTTGTGCTTCGAGTCTTTCACTCTAATTAGTAATCCCTTATCATTGTTTTACTCCCGATTGGTAATCGGGAGCTCGTACATAAGCACGTAGCGCACGTGTGTCAAGCAGTCTCTAGTGTAATCGTGTGCTGCGTTGTGTTCTACGTGTATTTAGCTATTGTCAGCCTTTCGTCTGGTGCTGTTGTCTACGGTCTCTTGTTCGTATTTTATTGGTATTTGATGTGCGGTTAAACTTGGTGAAATAAACTCATCATACAATACAAAAACTTTAACAATTACCGTAACGTTACTGTACATCAACACCTAAATCCCACCCTTTTCACATAATTTACAATCATTTGCTTCAAGGTATAACGATACAGTTATAGTGTATATACTTTCCATGCCATATATTCGTAAGAAAACACGGTATTTTCAAGTGGCCTGTCTAGTGCCTACTGACTAGTCAATGCTCTTATTCACTGCTAAATACAGGCAACGTTGAAATGAACCTGTTAGAGAATTTCTGGCAATGATATGAATGAAAGTCATGTCGGAAACGTTGCAGTTGAACTAAAGTACTCTACTGGCGCATTGTCGGAACGCCATATGCCTACAAGTATATATGGTGGATGTACCGGCTCGGCAGGTGGACTATATCCACGATGTCAGCGACGATGGAGAAACGTAAGTATGAATTGTCCTGCACTCATTGACACAACAGCTTCCTGTAAACCTTAAAAGGCGAGGCACATCCTTCAACATCCGCCGTAACGCCAAATACGAGCAAAACACGCCATTCCTTATAGACGCGACAATCGTTTGTTTGTCCTCACTCGGCGTTGCGCAATCATCGAAATCAGCTGTTCGTACGTGATTGGCTGCTGCGAGCATGACGTATGGAGTCGCGCAACTGTCCATTGCACGCGCAGCTTCAAGATACTCTCTTGCGTCGTGTGGCGTTAGCCGGGTGGTTCGCGGTTCAGTCGGTACAACTCACACTCACTGTTAATATGGTATGGTATAAGAACAACGCAAGTCTAATGCCAATTGACTAAAAATGCAAAAGAAAATTGCACTTGCGCATGTCAATACGGTCTTATCTTGAACGATATCACTTGAGTTGATCAACAGTTTTATGGCAGTAGACCTGATTCCGCTAAACTTTTCAAAATTCTCATCATACCCATCCTCTTTGACAGATGGTACAAAGTCATCAGAATGTTGACCTCGGGATTACATGGAAGACGCTCATCATTTGAGTTCTCTGTGCGACGATGAACTTGGCAGGATGTTGCTCGTAACATTCGGGTGGGCTCCCGCTGTGGTTTAAAACGGAGTCTCATCGGCGGAAAATACATTGAATCGTACGTGGAGTACTTGTGATCTGTTTGCCTCAACTGGTCACCATAATCTTCCGAGTCATCAGCAATGGAAGACTGCTTTCTAGAATTTTACTCGGTCTGTCTCCAATTAGAATCTTTTAATCTTAGTACTGAACTAACCAGCAACAAGATCCTCCTTGTTTTCTCATCTTCACCGTTTTTTTGATGATCAGAATACTCTTTCAGTAATGTAAAAGCTCCTTCATAAATCTTAATGTCATCCTCATCGTTCGACAATGCATCACAGAGGTTAGCTCCGGCTAGCTTCATCATCTTACATACAAACGCCATGTTGTTATCAGGCTTGGAAAGCAATTTGATTAAAATTTGCCCTAATGATTTACCAAGGAAAGGAATTGGTTTTCCGTTGCTGACTTTGATGCGTACGAATACCTCCGCCATGAAGGTCGTAAACCCATGGATTTTCGCGATGTTTTCATCCATTTCCGTCTCAAAGCATTCCTCGATCTTATTCAATTCTTGGTTTTAGTGGGTCATGAAATGTGCGCAGAAGTTATTTAGTATTTCAGGGGTTGCCAATTCATTGCATAATCGTGCTCCAAGATATTTGAAGTTATCTTCCTTACTTGCTTTGCTAAAAATCATTTCGATCATTAATTCGACCATTTCATCAGAATGTGTGTGGTTACGCACTTGATTAATGAACACTGCTGATAAATTGTCGAAAGTTCCAGGTTGTAACAATACCGTATCTATCAACCTTGAAAGACTTGATAAAACAGCCGCCTCTTCCTGTTCATTAGCTGTAGTAATAGCGATACCGGATCTTGACCGTGGCACAAATTCCCTGGCCAATGCCGACAGATTGCTTCTTGCTGTCATTTTAGAATCTACAGTGGCATCAAGCTTTCGTTCACGGGTTCGTTGATATGCTTCATATGATGAATCCTTGGAATATCCTTGTTGACTTTTGTCTGCGTTTGCATTTGAGCAGCTGGTAGTAACTGGATTCGAAACGCTAACGCCTTGTCCATTTCCCGAGTTACAGTCAGACGACATTCTTTGATTAGTATTATTATAATCCCGGGTAGACATCTGGTAAAAAATCTGCATTAATAGACTAACATAGCGATGGCGGACACCAGGAAACATCAAAGCCGTGTAAAAGTTTCCGGCAGTTGATATTCAATGGCGCCAGCGCATTCAGTTTGTGTTCAATATTGGAAATTGCGGCCTAAGTTTAAATGTCCTGATTAGAACTTACGCAGTCCGCAGTTGCGCTGAACTCCCGCAACACATCGCACTCGATAATGCAACCTTAGTCAAGCCAAACCCACTTCCATTTTTACTGTGAATTTCGAATTCGAGAAATCCCAGTTCTACAGAATATTGGTAGGCCTATTTACACTGTTAGACTATAGCCTGAGTCTTAAGTCCCCCTTCCCCACCTGCAACCTCAACCTCTAAGTTTAGAATGGCTTTAGTTAGGCTATATCAAGTTTGTTACAAGGCGTTCAAAATTCTCTCAAATTATTGTATTATTTCTTTTCTGAATTTGTCTCTCGGTTCGAAAGCCCCAATCACGTGACAGATTATTATGAAGATTCTCTACCGCATCAAGTAATGACATTGCGCGGGGACAGCTACGGATCTGGTAGACGCCACGTACTCTCGGCATCACTTTGAGAGACAAGTCGGTGACAATCACAATAGATTCAATAACGCAATTATTATTATTATGTATTAATATTATTATTTTTATTTCCTGTCACACTCATTACTGTAACTTGAACAACCTCGTAACCCAGCCAATCCTTATTCAGTACGTATAATAGATTTTGTTGGCGCTCGAAACGGAAACCCTATAGAATATGTAGGCTATACTCGTGCCCACTCAATGACCGTGGCGCAAAATACCTTCGAGCGGTAGGTGTCACTAAATTTTTTCTTTTAAAAAATATGTCGGGTCGTCACGAATGGCGGCCGAGACCAATTTCAGGTACGTGGTTTTCAACTTGGAAAATTTAGCAAAGTAACACTGCGTACGACTCAACCCCAGTCCGTAAAACAAACTCGACAACATCTCAAACCATGAAATTATCGGCTTAGGTCGTGTGCTAAATTTTTCGAGATATGTGCCACAATATCGCATATCAACTTCAACACGGTTGAGGATGCCTCCTTTAGTGCGCTACTGACCTAAGCAGAATACTTTATTGAATTTTGCTAAAATTTGATACTCAATGACTCAAATGCAACTGCTGCGAGCTCGGCGCATTCGGTTTCCGTTCAGCAGTACAATCGCAATCTGGGTTTTAACGTCCTGATTTAGAGCTTACGCCTGCGTACGCAGGCCGCTGTTCCGCTGAAATCCCGCAACACATCCCACTGGATAATGCTTTCTTATAGGCAAGCCAAACCCCACTTCTATTTATACCGCGAATTTCGAATTAGCAAAATCCTAGTTCTACAGAATATTGGTATCTACACTCCTAGACTATTGCTTGAGTCTAAAGTCTCCCCACCTGCAACCTCAACTGCTAAGTTCAGAATGGCTTATATTGTAGACTTGTAGAGACTATGCAGTCTCAATAGTTATATCAAGTTTGTTATAAGGCGTTCAAATTTCTTTCACATTATAATATCTTTTTCTGAATTTCTCTCTCGGTTCGAAAGTCCCAATGAAATGACAGACAATTAAAGGAGATTCTCACCCGCTTTCAAGTAACGATAAAGTATTTTAGCAGATGACGGACAAACAATGGAATATACACCCCGCGGGTTAAACGTCCAATCACGATAATTACAGTAACTAGCACCTTCTTTATCACGCGAAAGGGTGATATTTGGTCACATGCAGCGACAAACATCCTGCATCCTTGCGCGAGGAAAGCTATAGATCAAGTAGACAATATAGCACGCATTAATCAATACCACTGTCCGTAACATTATTAAACCAATTAAATTTGTATGCCACTTGCTATTGTATGAAATATCCCCTATCATATGTGAGTGTACCCCTAACATATATGCTTGAGCCATAACAATTAAGCAAGAAATTGGCATATTGCAGGCTTGCGACCGATGCCGATATATCGCAAAAATTCGAATATATTGATACGTCTGATCTTTACTTTTTATATTACCATGATGGCCGACGCGACATTTAGGCTAAATTTTTCTTTTAAAAAATATGTCGGGTCGTCACGAATGGCCGCCGAGACCAATTTCAGGTACGTGGTATTCAACTTGGAAAATTTAGCAAAGTAACACTGCATACGACTCAAGCCCAGTCCGTAAAACAAACTCGATAACATCTCAAACCATGAAATTATCGGCTTAGGTCGTGTGCTAAATTTTTCGGGATATGTGCCACAATATCGCATATCAACTTCAACACGGTTGACGGTGCCTCCTTTAGTGCGCTACTTACCTAGGCAGAATACTTTATTGAATTTGGCTAAAATTTGATATTCAATGACTCAAATGCAACTGCGAGCTCGGCGCATTTGGTTTCCGTTCAGCATTACAATCGCAATCTGGGTGTAGTGAACACGAACGTATTGAACGACTATTTATTCGGTTTAAACAAACTAAAACGTAAGCTCTAAATAACACAAGATAGAAATGGTATTCCTATCAACTGCAGCTCCGGCAGCAACTAGACAACGTAACGGATAAACGTACAGTTATATCGGCCTACACTAGCAAGCAATCAATTATCGACAATCAGTAAGGCAACACAATCATTAGACGGGATCCCATCGTATCACAGGGATCTAATCACAACACACTGGGTTTTAACGTCCTGATTTAGAGCTTACGCAGGTCGATGTTCCGCTGAAATCCCGCATCACATCGCACTCGACAATGCTTTCTTAGGCAAGCCCAACCCCACTTCTATTTATACCGCGAATTTCGAATTCGCAAAATCCCACTTCTACAGAATATTGGTATATACACAACTAGACTATTGCTTGAGTCTAAATTCCCCCCACCTGCAACCTCAACTTCCCAGTTTAGAATGGTTTATATTATAGAAACTACGCAGTCTCTATAGTTATATCAAGTTTGTTATAAGGCGTTCAAATTTCTCTCACCGTGTACAGTAATATCTTTTTCTGAATTTCTCTCTCGGTTCGAAAGTCCCAATGAAATGACAGACAATTAAAGGAGATTCTCACCCGCTTTCAAGTAACGATAAAGTATTTTAGAAGATGGCGGACAAGTAATGGAATATACACCCCGCGGGTTAAACGTCCAATCACGATAATTACAGTAACTTGTACCTTCTTTATCACGCGAAAGCGTGATATTTAGCCACATGTAGCGACAGACATCCTACATCCTTTCGCGAGGAAAGCTATAGATCCAGTAGACAATATAGCACGCATTAATCAATACCACTGTCCGTAACATTATTAAACCAATTATATTTGTATGCCAATATGCCACTCGCTATTGTATGAAATATATCCTAGCATATACGAGTGTACCCCTAACATATATGCTTAAGCCGTAACAATTTAACAAGAAATTGGCATACTGCAAGCTGGCGACCGATGCCGATTTATCGCAAAAATAGGAATATATTGATACGTCCGATCTTTACTCTTTATATATTACCATAATGGCCGACGCGACATTTAGGCCTGTATACCGTCTGATACTCTACGCGCCTGATCTTGGTAGAAAATTGGATCTTTCAAATCCTATTTCTCGATACCGATCCATCGAATTTTATTTGAAGGGGTTCCGCCTTCATCTGGTCTCCTTCTTGGTTTTTTTAGCCTAGAGTATGCCATGTGTACAATAATGCATTTATTGATAAGTATATGTAGTCACAATCTATATACTAATTCTGGAGAGGGGTTTCTGTTCGGAGCCGTTCCGCTTCGACGGTTTTTCTCATCCTGCGTCGTTCATGGTCGTCTTCCTGCGTGTTTCTGGGCTACGTTGTCGTTTTCCCACTATTTCCTATCTTTTTGACATCTTCAATCGCGCGGGACGGGGATGTGGGAGCCTGCTAGAGACCCCCGTTTTTACTGTTCCCCATGAAATTTCGGTGATGCGCGTGAGCAACGAAATTCAGGCGTTGAAGGCGATGTACTGGCAGCATTAGCGCACTCTTGGTTCGGCCGCGGAGAGACAGTAAAGCGGATCTGGGATTGTCGTTCGATTCCGACGTTGTGTTGTTGTGCAGGTGTGCCCATGGCCTAGGCCATGGTGTGCCTTATCGCTGTTTCATACCGTGCTGTATTGCAATTTGCTTTTCGGTGGCTCGCAGGTATCATCAGTCAATGGTCAATATCTCATCCAGTTACAGTACGTATGAGTACCGTACAGGTACTGGGATTTCAAAGATAATCACCAATACAGCGTTTACTGATTTTGGCACCCCTATTTATTGTATTTCATTTCAGCACCTACTGATTTCATCACCTACTGATGTCGGCACCTCCCTTTTATTGTATTGTATATCTCGTTTGTTATATTTCATCCAGTCAGGTAAGAGTGTAGTTGCACCAATATAGAATGTTTTCGATTTCCAGAAGAACTCGACGTAAACAATGGCAGCGATCAAACAATGAATGTAGAAACCTTTTACTTGAGAGGGTGATGGGAGCGACTGTTCGAGACCCCAGTTTGTATTGTTCCCTGTTAAATTATCCTTCTGCGGGTTGTCTGCTCTGTAATTATTTACACGCTTTCGCTCTCTTGGTTTGGCCGTCTGTTGAGACACGAGTGTCGTAGAGACAGTAGTACGGATCTGGGATGATCATTGCGGGTTTCAATTGTTGGCACTGTGTTGTAGTGTAGATATGCCTTACCAGTACCAGTATAGTTGATACCGTAATGTACAGTCAGGTATATTTTACGCCGTTTCGCGGTGATTGCACGGGGCCTTTTTTTAGTGTTACATTTAATCCAGTCATGTAAGGGTCTGCACTGCAGGCGTGGGGCCGTGTATATTTGGGTGGGGGTTTCATGCTGTAGCTCACGGTGATGCTGATGTTTACTGTACGCTAGTTATATCATGTCTGTACCGGCATTTCATACTGTCGAGGTAATGCTTTGCACAGTTTACTATGCCATGCTGACCAGTAAGGCCTGGTGTAGCTCTGCCAATATTGAATATTTTCTGTTTCTTTTAATAGAATATAAGGTGCCGTAAATTTTCTTATATAGACTGTGTTTTACGCACTGCACATGCTAGTAGCCTACTAAGCACAAACTTCAAAAACAAGTCACTGATAAAACGAAATAATCACTTTGACGCGCTACCTACTGCGCTATCAGGCGACCGTGGAAGCTACCCAAAAGTTAAGTATTCGGCACACTCCGCGGCAGGACGGCAATAGGGAATTCGACATAAACCAGAGTGAATAAGAAACGACAGTGGTCCGTTCCATAAGCGCAATGATAACGAAAGACATGGACACAATTTTGTGTCTAAATTTGCGACACCGCTCCATTGAGGTAAACGGGGAATTGCGCATAGCGATGAGATAAATGCACTCCAGGGCCAGTTCAAGAAGTAATTCCATTGATTACATATCAATTTTACATTAACGAGAATACAGGGCGACTATCTGCACCATTGCATATATATATATATAAATTACAAAAGCTGATTTGTCAATGCGTCTCCGGCTCCGCCAATATAGCATCGTAAATTCGGCATCTAGCCACTTTCCTTCAAAATTCGAATGTACCGACAGCTGGCATTAATAGGCCTACACGAAGAAACGTGCGTGAGCGATTTGACCATATATCAGACTGACGGGTCTGCCGAACCCCGAACGTAACTGGTAGGACTACCGGTAGGAGCAGGACAACATCGCTAGGTCGTTGCTATATATACACTTGGGCCCTGTCAGCCCACCCAGGTAAAAGAAGATGCAACATTTTGCCAATGCATAGGTTATGATTTATAGATTATACACACGTGCAATTCTCCATAGGCCTAAAGCAAATCGAAACGTTTATTATATTGATTAATTATGGTGCAACACATTTCCAGCATATTGATCCTTCGACATGCATCTGTTGGAGTCCATGGACGATCCATATTCGTCTCCGCTATTTCCACATTTCGATACGCCGAAATCAGAGATGCACCTTTCAAATCGCTTCTGCCATCTAGCGGAAAAATTTCTTCACCGCTTCTGGTCGCGTAAGGTAGCCTGGCGACAACATTCTGCTTAGGCCTATGTACTATCCTTCGGTTCGGTGTCTTCGATATATTTCATGCGAGTTTAGATAATTTTTATGAAAAGTGATTCGGGGATCCATTTTCCTTCGTCAAGAGAAGAGAGAGAAGCATCTCTCTCTCTTCGCGTTGGGCTACAATGTCTTATGTTGTATGCCCTGGAGTGAAACCGGGATGGCCAGCTATACAATAATATTTCGGTAGGACACTAAACCGTTCCATAAGCCAACAGCACAACCGTGGACGAATTTAAACACAATGGCCGCTACTATGCCAGGTCGATATGCTCACGGTATACGCGTGTCAATACTTCCAGTTTATAGCTCGGATCACTATTACTACGACTCTCGGCATTTCCCCGAAACCGACTGCCAAGCAGGGAAGGAACGGATACCAATTTTCAAGTCTTCGATTTGATTCAGTCGGGAATATATAGAGTCCGGAACCTCCCGATCAGTAGGCGGATAGCCTAAACCACTCGGCCAGCTATTGAAGATACAGTACAGTAATATTTCGGCAGGACACTAAATTGTTCCATAACCCAACAAGCACAATCGCGGACGAATTTAGACACGATGGCGGCGACTACGCGAGAGAGAACGGACGACTTGGGTTTTTGAGCAACTCTGACTATAGATAACTAACCTACCACAAAATTGAACGATGGCGCGGCCGACGACGGACCGCCAGTTTTCAGACCACTGAGCTATGTAACTATAGGTATACGGCAATAGCTCCAATGGCATCGGCCACCTGTACACTCGCTGATGAAGTCAGCGTCTCAGCATAACACAGTCCTGCTCTATCCTACAAACAATTCTTATCCCGCCACTTGCATCACATAGGGTTAAATGTGAAATGATGAGCATAAGTCATTTTCCAAATACGAATACCATGCAATTCCGTTTATACACAATTTTCAAGACTTCAGTAACGAGTGGGCAATAGCCGGAACGCATTTAGCGGCTCTCAAAAAATAATTACTATTGTGAGAATCCAAACACAAAATATCTAGTACGCGGCAATTTCTTCTAACACACGTGGTCTGTCATTCACCACTCAATGAAATGACTACAGTGTGAAAACAATAAAAAAATCGAAATATCCAGCAATTTTTTTCAAATTGGTGCAATGAAAATAGTAGAACTCCATGACAAATGTTTAATATAAATGAAGAACATACCGTGTACATGATTTAGCAGACAGCCGTTGGTAGCATTGAAGTGATTAGCAAATGTCGATTGATAACTAATTTCATAATAGCATGTAGACATATATACTCAACATTCTTTTAATGGTAGATTTGCAATTGAACTCACTATGCAAGCTGAAGGTAGGAATGCATATTCTGTCCATATTCTCTAAGAGCCAAGAATCTGCGAGCGATGCAAACGACAATCTCCAAAGCTTTCAGTTTTGACTATAGCAGAACAGGTGATTTGAGCCTTGACAATGGCAGTATCTCGCAGATAACCAACACAAATTCACATGTCTGGTTCTGGTTCGCTACCGATAAGGCTAGGACCCGGTGACGGTTACAGGGATCAGGAGTGGCTTGATGGCATTATTTTTAGAGTGATTAACAGAGGATTAAATGGAGCCCAAATGGCGTTGGCAAATTTATCCAGCAGCATGAGCAACTTATACAAAGGCTCAGTTCAAGGCATAAATCACAAAAGGCTAACATCATCGGACTTCTGTTTCAACATATTGGCAATCCCATTACAGCAAAAGTGCTATATCAGCCAAGGACCACCGTGTTATAGAAAAACATCTTAGACACAAAATCATAGGATACAGAGGGTAGCTTCCAATAAGAAGCGCTTGCGAAATCACATACTGTGAAAGATAGACTGGTTGATGCCTGGCGATAAGCAGCGTGTTTCGATCAAGAGGGGCAAGAGAAGGCACCGAGACAGGTAGATCGCGACAAGCAGATGTATATTGTTTTAGTGTTTGCATGAACAATAATGAAGCAACCGCCTAGGATCCAGGCTGCATCAGAGTTCTGATCGCTTTCGGAGTTGACTCATCATTAAGATGCTTGGTAGTATAACGCAAAGCATTAAGAAGGTTGTCGATCATTGGTCCCTTCTGCTGATCTTTCAACACTTTTATGGCCCCCTTAATCTAAAAAGTGAACATGAATAGCCAATCAATCCTATGGGACAAGAGACCAGAAATAAGTTGCAAACATTATCTTGATACAATTATGATGAGCCTTCTTGTTCTATCTCTGGCAATCTGGTAGGCTTGTCCGTGTCTATATACTAATGTAAGAGTCCCCGAGTTCAAAAAAATATATCCCCAAAGCAGGCTTTTGAACCATTCCACAATAAATAAGGTGGCGTTGGTATAGGGAAATTACAGTCTTGATTTATTCAGTGGCAAAGTTATGAGCAGTTGTTTGAGAGCCTGGTGTTGGCCTGTCAAGTTGTGTAGCACATGCCTAATCAAAACTAAGATATGAAAATAATATTTGCCACTTTTGTTGACATAGAGACTGTGCTAAGGGGTGGCATCACAGTGATATCCAATGTCTTCTTTCCCAAGCCGCTTATCCAGAAGGCTGTCCAGAAGAATTGCGGATATACATATTTTGCCTGATCTGGCCGAACATCACTGATAGGCGATTTGACATACCCCTAATTTTACATCTTAGGTTTGTTGCATTCTGTGGGCATCAAGCCACCAACCTCACGAGCAAGCACCGGGTGCCCAACTGAGTGAGTCAACTCGCCCATCAGAGCAATGTTCAAGTCAAATAGATATTGTGAAGAAGATTCACTACAGGCTTAACAACACGCCTTGGATTATTTACGTGAACTGTTGATCGTCGCCATCGGCCCCACTATATTGTTAAATATTAGCCAAATAGGTAATATTGAAATGGTGAGAACATTTTCCCCTTACATCAATCCTTGAACCTTTACAAAAAGCTCCGGTCGGATGAACATGATCGTAGAGAATGATGACACCAACCATAACACGCAGACAGAAATGAACGGTATCTTCTCCCATCTGAAATCTCTGCATGTGGACACTGTGTAAAACACATATCAAATTGAATAATAATTTTTTCAAGGTCTCTGCCAAGGAAACATAGCTCTGAGAGAAGGGTGTTATGTGACCAAACGGTTTGGTTGGTACGCTATTCCTGTATAAACCTGCATATACGTCGAGAAATATACACCAGAAAAAAAGGACCGAAAGTCGAAATCGTCTTGTACAGGAATAATTTCTCATCAGAATTAGTTAAACTGACACACCAGCACTAAAAAGCATAGAAATGTCTTGCACGTATAGTTAATGAAGATATTGGAAGCAAAGGCAACATCTTGGATAGTTAGATGTTCACGATGAATAAAAATTCAGAACTAAGCCATATATTGTGTTCTAGATGAAGCACACACAGCCGTTCTCATCTTCGGCAGCGACTTAACGCCATCCACTACTGTCGTCGAGCTCCTGTAGTACGGTACTTAGTTTATGTGCTCGATCAAGCAATCGTTCCCAAGAATAAGATAGATGAAACATTACTGACACATGATATGGAATAAAGGCCCTGAAGGCTTAATGACAGCCATCCATAAGTCTACTGAGCGACAAGACATATATTTCCCAGTGTGGTGGGTGATCTGATACTTGAATAAGATTTTTCACCATTTGTCTCTGGCACTAGGGGAAGTCGACGTATACCGGTACACAAGTTTGATCCTTGCGTGAACATGATAGTCGAAAAAGATCGAGAAGTGTGGTGAGTGATGAAACTTTCAGGAAATAGTAAAAGTGACATATATAATGAAAAAAGCTGATTAAATTTTGGCAGTAATCCACTTGGTAGATTTTCCGTTTAGCCAACAAATGCTTCAAACTAAGACTTCATTTTCCGATTCCTTCATATTCCGGTAGGTCGTTTATGGTCATTGTCATGCAAGAACAAATCCTCTATTATATCACAATGAAATGTACATGACAATGATGGACAGAGGTCTGTCGTCTTTGTCTATGAACGCAAATTTTCCAATCAAACGATATCTTACGGATTCTCGAGCATCACTTTGCAGATATTGCCCATAGTACTTAATACTTCAGAAGTTCTCTCGGCTTCACTTGGTAGGTTCTGAAAGTAAAGGAAACTGTTTATTTTTTTGTCTTTATTTGATTTTTGCTGCATTAACACAGACTCAAATGATATACACACACACTACCGGTGCATACTGCATAATTATGCAGGCTGGACAAAGAGGCACCGAAGGAGCCATCGAAGTCAAGCGCCACCCCTCTGCGCTATCCTCAATGCGATGGCCGTCTAGCAAGGAAGCTACAGATACCATTTTTACCATCTTTGGTATGATGCAGTCTTGGGATGTGAACCCTTGACCTACTGGTTTCGTGGCAGACGACCAATAATATACCATTACATCACAAAGCCAGCACACAGAACCACCAGCAGGTACTATTGAAAACTTCAATCAGCTTCAAGGTGCAATGGCAGGGTTGCTGGACATGCAACCTGTAGAGCTGTAGGTCATGAGTAAGATAAGAGCCCCAACTCTATCATACGAAATTGTTAAAAATGGTATTGGCAACGTCCCCATGACAGTCAGTGCAACGGGGATAGCCCTCAGATTATATGCAGATCATGCACAACCAATCCAAGTTAGTCATGACTTATCATGTCTTGTATGTACACCGCATAAGTGTACAAACATGCAGGAAAACCATACACGGACAAAATTAAGTAAGGAGTAAGGGCTCGCAGCCAGCACCCATTGGCGAGCAACACCCACTAGTAATCAGTACTGGTTCTAGGCCTAGGTATAAAACAGAGGCCAAATCCTGATGCAGCACTTCAAATTCGTGCTGATACTTTGGCTACCATTTGTGTTACGGATGAGGGAGGGAAACTAATAGGTCAATTTGAAAAATGCATTTCCACCAAAACCAACTGAATTAGTATGAGACCCAATTTATTAACATTGAATCTCTAAGGGGTTTGGTCTTGCTTCGTTGGTTGGCACAGAACCCAAGTTCATTTGAGATTTCATGACAATATGCCTCAAATGCAGTGTGGAGTGAGACAGCTGGTTCTTGCTTCACAAGTTCGATGATAATTATTGATACTGAGAACGTGAACAGGCTCGAACCCACGGTGTCACTTGTATTTGTATGAAATCTCCAACAACCTTGAGCTCTTTGTCAGGTCAGCGTGAAGCCAAACCGTAGAGATTCAACATTAAAACAGTTCCCACACCTCCCCGCTGTTGATTTTGGTGGGAAATGACTATTGGCAACCAATATCACTTTCATTATTCATTATGCCATCATAATATTATTTTGACTAGAAGCCCGTTTTAATAATGACTACCTTTAGGTAGATAAGTAACAGTGCATTCATGAGCGATGTTAATTGACCAAAATAAATCAATAATCAGCAATGGGGCAAGTCTGTGGAAATGAAATGCAATGAAAATCACCTCGTCTTGAGAATAGTCGAGTTTCCTATTATCAAATATTTATGAAGCAAAGTTATTCAATAATTATGGCCGAACTGAAGGAAGCATGGTACATGAACACTTGAATAGGCTTCATGCACGAAAATCAGATAGTCAGCTTCACCACAATTGTGACGGCAAATACGTGGAATTTATGAGACAGAATTACTGCCATTCGGAAAGTTTGAACATAATTCTTACAACCAGCAAATATTTAATGGACATTTCCTCAATAAGCTTATGTGCCCCAAATTGCATCTTACTGTTCGCAATAACGGAAATGAAACAGATCATTGGCCCCTTACATTTCATTGACAAAATGAACACCATAGAAATAACAGAGGCGACTATATTTTACATTCATTTTGTCATGGTTTGATTTTTGCTCGATTTACACAAACTCGTACAATATGCATAGGCAGTTAGGCATAGGCACTACTGGTGCATAGTTGCAGTTGAGGTGTACAGGCTAGACAAAAAGGCAATGAAGGAGCTGGTAGGCTATCAAAGTAAAGTGTCCCCCACACTGCCATACCATCCGTAACTTCCTACTGGGGAAACTGCTGATATAATTTTTCACATCCTTTGTATGACTTGAATCAATGCCTAGGCCTACCAATTTCACGGCCGACAACCGTACTAATACACCACAAAACTGGCACCCCATAACTTGCCTTAGCGCAGTGACACACAGAATGCATAGAATACCAATTTGACTAATCATCCCATTCATCTGGTCCATTTCAGGTTGCCACGTTGAATGACACAATCAGGCTGAACTACAGCGGCACAGCAGACTGGACCGACAACAAGTGGAGGTTAGATGGTCAGAGTAGGAACGGAATAACACACCACTCCAGACTGCACCTCTACTTCCCCACCCTTGAAGCATCCCCGACCGGCTACAACCTACAGCGTCGAGCGCGGACGCATCTCAATCAACTCAGAACACGAGTCAGATGCTTCAAGTCATCATCAAGTCATCTTATCTTATCATTATCTTATCTTATCATCAAGTCGTCATCAAGTCATCTTACGCCCAATGTGGCATGCAAGCATGGCACAGAAGAGCAAACCACAGACCATGTCATCCATTCATGTACAATATACAAAATACCCAATGGAGTTACTGGCCTGAAGAACCCAGATGAGGTGACCAAACAGTGGATGCTCTATTGTGTAGTTCGAAGAAATAAGAACTATGTCAAACGAAATAAGAAACTGATAACTTGTCAACCCCAGGTAGAAGAATATAAGACAGACCTTGAAGGAGTAATTTGGATGCACTTAATCAAGGCACACATACAGAAAATTTTGAGTGACAGAAGAGGTTCGCACTACTAAGTCAACAAGTTTACAGAGAAGAGTAATACGCTGTGTTCTATTCCTGCATCAACCAAATAGCAGATGCCAGGAGGGCTTTATAATAAAAGTGCTTTAAACGTTGTTAGAGTAACTTAAGCTACGGTATTGTGGTCACATTTACATTGCTATGTGAAACGGTTAAAGTAGGACTGTTAACTCTCTACATTACATTACCTCCGAAACGAACTTAGTCGTTGCATCGCTCAAAGTTTTCAACATAGGAGTAGCTTCGGCATAAAAAAGGGACATTTTGTTCGCAAGCTCCGTTGATATAAACTGCCCTTCGGTGTAGTCGATAATCGTTGACGCATTGTTCATGCCTCTTCGCGACATTATTCTTCTGAAGTATGAGAAATCGTTTTGTATGGCCGGGTTGTTCATCTGGAAAAATATTGGCCACATTGAAATATCGTATACAGGAAACTCAGTATGACATGCATAGAACGAAGCAATGTATTTTAAAAACAGTCTCACACAGGCTTCAACATGAATAGCCATTCCAATAGCCACTATCAATGATTGATTTTCAGCTTTGCTAGGGTGAAGCAATTGGCGATTTCTATATAATTATATACTCCGTAATGTGAATTTGAAATTCTGTCTTTACGAGGTTCATTTGGGTGAGGAGATGAGCAATCACATGCATGTTATGAACAGGAGTATAATTATATACAGTACCGGTATATATATAATACATACGGTATCTTGGCATGTATTTTCTGTGTATAGCCTAACGTATTATATGTTACATTATTTTAGTTACCATATTAAATTCGCGAGAAATACAGCTCAGCTGCCTGGAATCCAGGATTGGAAAGGACAATTTTCTCGTCGTGCTGATGGTCAATTACAACCACTACTTCAAGCAATTGATACAAAATTTCTGTTCAAACAGTTAGTCCCCATTATTAGTAAGAGCACTGCCTTCGACACCGTCAACTAACACTATGAGTCTATGACTTGAACAGTTGACGAGCATGAGCAGAATGGTGGAATCCATGGAGGAGTAAAGTCATGACTGTCGTTCCGAAGAAATTGTTCATGTCCGACGGAATCTACAATATTTGAACCTGGACAAGAACTTGTTGCCAGGTCAAAAGTTACCTTCAAGTCATCGAATTTCAATGTATACTGCAGGATCTCAGCAAACTGCTTTGCCAGTGCTTGCTTTGTCTCCAGATGTTGTGTTGTAGTTTGATCGTCACTAGTCAAAGCGTGCAACAGTTCCTTTAGACACTTCTCTAAAATGCAATTGATAAGAAACACAAATTAACACAGACAGCTGTGTTCTATTTGTGGGTGGCCACAAATGATTGAACTGCTTATGATTTGGCTGTGATTTTACGCAAGATAAACCTCCCGCTCAAACAGGCATGGGGTGTGGCTAAAAACTTTGGTTTTGCTGTCATCACACATTCGCTAATATCGTACAGTGTGAGCATATGTAGACTTTGGCAAGGACGACATCGCCTTGCTCAACCACACTATCTCTATGACACCGGTCCGGTAGTAAGCCTACTTGTTCAACTGGTCGACAGGGCGAAACATGAAGCAAGAAGTGCCGGTGTTAGTCAATGCTACAAGCTACATTCATATCATATTGACCTATGCACAACAATAATTCGTGGCTCCATGAGTTCGATCAGATCGACCAGCGGCAGCGGCGCCCATGCCATGGCTCGACGCTATACAACATTCGTACAAAATCATCACATTATTTGTAATATATAGTGTCATTATAGCGATGAGGCCGTACTGTAACCTTGTGTAGTAATGCCAAGCTATTGATAGAATATAATTGACTGATGTGAGATATGATAACTTGACATTATTAATATATCCTCACCTAAATTAAGGGAAAATTCAAAGAATCTCTTAAGTTGCTGAACTAGCGGTATGATTACATCCCATGCTTCTTTTTGTTTCTCTTCAGATGATGGATTCTGGATAGCCTGCAATACAAACATCAATACAGTATCAAGTAGCAGCCCAGGAATGAGATACCCAGGTGCCAACTGAACCAAAATTGCAGGTTGGTAAATCATGCATATGCTGAGCCAAGCACAGAAGGGTTAACAATAAAGTGACAGTTAACAATGACAAGTGACATCAATATGCTATTCGTTGAAAATCAGTGGCCGACATTAAGCATTAATAATTAGAGCATTAGATCTACTAAATTACCGTACCACAGACCTGGTATGTGGTATCGGTGCTGATCTGCATAATTATTATCTGCTGTCTAAAACTTGCTTCCATCGGTCTATCTTTTGCTGGACTGGACTAATGTGAACATGAACATGCCCGTTTTCTAAACTGGCCTAAACACTAGTAACGGAATATTTTAACGTAATTAGACAACAATCATTTGGAAGAAAACAATCCTATTTAACTATCAGACTAACATAATTGTACTAACAAGTGATGAGCTCAATGAAGAAACAGAAATTTTGTGTGTTCACATTTTGCAAAAATATCTCGTGTAGTAATTATCACAACTCATGCGGAGCAAAAGAGAAGGCGCGGCTGCAAGTTATAACGAGAGTCTGTAGCGACAATCGTTGCGTTACACAAAATGACACAATCCGATACATGACAGTTTGCATTAATATCATGGGTCAAAAGTTGTAATAAACCATCTTTGCTCAACTGTGTGGGCATTATAACTAACTTCATCATGTTGGTATATCATGATATGTTATGCCATGTTCCAAAGAGATCAAACGACTAAGAAATTACGTCATGACTGAAGACCATAAAATATTGACCAGTAGGATTGGTAGCCATCATAGGCAACACAGAGTGACAAGAAATATCCATCAATATCCAAATATCCACCAAGAAATGGCTACGATATTCATGTGCTGTAGTGCATTGCCTTATTCTCTACAATCTCCAGGTTGCCTATGATTTAGAGCTGTAACGAAAATATTAGGGATGTGCCAATGTATCAGTATCGGCATTGACTGAAAACTGCCCGATACCTGGATATCCTGAAAGTACAGTGCATTTATACTTCTATGCATTTTTCAACTTAACGGACAAATGATTCCGGAAAGATGAAACGCAAAGTTTCTGGGAAATCAGAAAGTGTAAGCTATGTCATATTACAAACAAACTCAGTCAATGTAGTATGGCGGCCATGAAAAACAGCATGAAAAAACAGCGTACTCGTTATTGTAAACGACGAGTTTACAAGCACACTTCAACTTTAACGAAAGAATCGAAGTATATATATATTATAAATATATATGCCCTATATTGGAATCGGCGTAAGCATAACGTTGTAGGCTACGTTTGTCTGTACGCATCCACTCGTCGGCACACTAATTACTAACGCGAGTCGAGGATCGCACAACAAAACGACTGTGGGTGTAGTGTAGCGCAATTTTTAAACTCATTTGATTCAAGATATATATAAACCCGGTTAATACTGGACCACTGTTAAAAATTAAGCATAGCATATTGTACATTTCCGAGAAAACCATCACTGGCCTATGCGAGCCCTGCCCCTAAACGACATTACTGCACGATTGCACCTTCACATGACTACCGCTATCACAGTTTCTCGAACAAACCATAACACGGATGTTCACTTGAAATCTGTAATATGAGCAGAGCATAATCGGACTATCCAGTATCTGTATGCATGTGATAGCCTACTGAACAGCGTTTCATTCGCCAGAACATGCACTATTATTACAGTCATTAGACCAACAGAAGGATAACATTCGTAATTGTCACCTTAGTTCTCTTTTCCTACCTCTTTCATATCTTACAGCACAGCACGCCAAATAAATATCGTAATGCAGTAGGAGGTATCGGCCCTACGCTGCAATAGATTTATTAATAGCAAAGGCGTCATCTAGACTACGAGTGGATTAGACACAAAATGTCATCATCTAACAATTTCTCAGGCTGTATTTATCGTCAGATTAGTATTTTTTGTTCTGTGACATCACATAGATATAAATTTTAAATTTTCCTATTCATTTTGCATCGACTTATTTCCGTTATTGTGTAGAATTCCCTTTACGAGAGACACATGAACGAAGCACCAGTATATATAAAAATGAAAACTGTGATACTTATTGCGCTTCAGGTTTCGTGGCATGAAGCAATTGCCCTATTCAAGAATTGCTCAGGCAAGCATACCTCACGTATAGGTCCACCGGCACCTTTATAAGTTTCTAGTTCTTTAACAATTCCCGGTGCAAAGGAAAGAACATGCGAAACTTGAGTATATACTTCTTTCTCTGCTTCACTAGGCCTTGCATCTGAAAATTCGTGATTACATATAAATTTAGATTACTAACTATTGGGTGCGGGCATAGCCCTGCTCATTCATCAGCTATTAGTCATTAACTAAATAAAGGAAGGTTTAGCGTCACACATCAGTGTAAAGGCTACACTTACAGGAATAGGATGATGTTTTCTTTGTCTTTCTGTTTTAAATTGCATCCACACTATTTATATGATAAGCGCAAATAATGCAGGCTGGTGAAGGAGGTACCAAAGATAAGGGGTGGCTGGTGAAGGAGGCACCAAAGATAAGGGGTGGCTGCTGGGTAATATTAAAGTCAAATGGCAACCATACTATCACAACGCGCTGGTCACTTAGGGAGAAATCTATAGACTTTTGGTGATGTGGTTGAGATTTGAACCCATGGCCTAACGGTTAATAAGGGTAGATACATATGATATCAGCGTATTGAAAGTTTGCCTCAGTGGTTACGCTTACACATCATGTGTATTTATATCGACGGTGCTTGTACTGTCACAGTGCCTCCTCTCAATTCCCACTTAGTGCCTGTCCAACTCTATAAAGTGTCCATAACAGTGCATAAGATGAGCCAAATTTCAACACCTGCTCAGTAGCCTACGTCTTGGGTAAAAAGGTTGCAAGAATGGCCTCCAGCTTAAATAGATAATTAGATATAATATATATAATATATATATTATATATAATATAGCCTACTAATAGATAGGGATTCTCTATATTATAGAGAAAATATATACCGGTACTAACCTTCAAAATCTAAAAATATTTCATCATACGCTTCATCCTTGCAGTGAAGCACACGTAGAAGATTCCCCATAGTAGCCTACTCTATTGAAACTGGATCAAACTACAGTGGTGATAACACATTTATGCTGTATACGGTATATTACGTCTTAAGTTGGTAATACCTAGAAACTAGTGCTGCCAATAAACAGAAATAAGACATGCACTGAATCATGACTAATATATGTAACACATGAGGAACGATACCATCAACCTAGTAGTAAAGGCACTAATGTCAACCTTGAAGCAACACTGCATTATGAGTCATGCGATATCAAATGGATAGCAATGTGAATAATATGCAGAAATATCATGTCATGTTGTCATCATAATCATACAAGCAAGAAACATTTAAATTTAGAAGATGAAATGTGTTCTCTGTCGCAGGCTGGAAATCCGAGCGGAATCAGTACATTACTGGGTGGGTGCGCAAAAATGATCATTAATAATACGGGACTGTGGTGTTCGCAATTCAACCGAACAAGTCAATTCAGTTTACAGTGCCTACAGCACAGCATCAATAGCCAACATGATAGCAGGGCCAGTCACACGGGAACGTCACATATTTTTGTGCACAGCTACTTCTGATTACAGGAGCATTCCACATTTTTAGTGTGGAATTTTGAGAGTCGAGCGGGGCGTCCCTGCTATCCATTGTATACTGGCACTTCATTTGCTATGCTTGGAGCTGGATGCTGTCAATAAAACTTTGAATCGAATAATAAGGTAGTAGGACCAAATCGAATATCAATTTGCCCTTTTTAAAAACATTATATCGAATACAACAAACCCACGCGCCCGGCAGCTTTTTAGCGTGCGGCAGGGACGGTTCCAACAGAGGGTTTATAATATATATAATATATATTTTGCTACTGCCTTGAGTACGGCACGAACACAGACTTGACAATCAATTTGTTATTGTTTAGCTGTGCCAACCATACTTTCATTGGATTGCAATCTGCATGCTTCCAACTGTTGGCAATATTTATGTAGGCATATCTAAAGGAATGGTTTCAACACAACTTTATGGAATTTGCTTTTGTATAAGCCTTCTGCATCATTAGAGTACAGTATTCTATTCAATGAGATTCAAAGTCTGTTCCTATCTGATTTTTCCAAGCCCTAGTTACATTCATTCAACATAAATAGGCGCAGCATTGACAATTTTAGCCATGTTTACAAGTGTAGTGCATTAACTTCCTGTAAAAAATCCTGGTATTCACATAACCCAGAGTAGCCAGTCTAGATATAGTACGAGCTACATATAGTACGAGTGACACTCAATATCAGATCGGATGTGCTCAAAGCAAATTTCAGCCCACTACATACCTTTTGCTAGACCAAATTCACAATCAATCTAAATCACTTGCGTTGTTCAGCAAATTAATGAGCAAAGCCTTTTCATAGCGGCCCGGGCAGCAACACGGATATAACACTGTTGTTCCTGTCAGTTGTTTTCAGCTTCAACTCTGACTCATTGCTTTTATGCAAGGACAATTTCTGCGTGCTTTAGCAATATTCTCTATAAATACCTGTGTTGATAAAACAGCTACATCCTCAATTTCTTATATACTGTAGTCTGTAGAGCGGACATAACATGAATAATTCAATGATAAGTATATTACCAGGTGTTGAATGGACCACAGGGAATTATAATACAGGAGTGATATAATGCAAGTGTAACCTGTTTTAAAAATACCCCACCATGATAATGTCCATAAAGCAAAATATATATATCCCTACATTAAATTATTGTGAAGAAGATCACCACAGATTCAACGTCCAGCCTTAGTTTATTGAGAATTAGAGCATTCACTAGCTTTTGGAGCTCTGCTCCTTCATCAGGCAGAAAGCCTGATGTCTACAGTCTACAGAAAGCCCAAGTCTCCGGACATCCATAATTTCAGAGCAAACCCTTTCATAAACAAACGACATCTGTTAGACAGTCTTGTGGATTGAATCAAATATGGAGTTGCGGTAGAGTACTAATTTTATGTATATATTCGAACGCCTCACCAAAATTAATAACTAGAACCACATCATTTATGTCATGCTCATGCACCAACATCACAATTTCTATGATGGACAAGCAATTGGGATAATTGCCTTACTGCATGTGAGTTGGCTAATGGCCGGCGAAAATTGCTATTTTGCATCTATTATGCATTTTGCACATATTAGCCTACTGATGCCCATCATGTCAAAAGGTCAAATTACCTTCGCGCCAATATTTGGTTCATTTTTATTCAGATAAAGAGCCAACATGACGATTCGAATCCATGGCTTTCACTGATCAGAATTGCTCAATTTGAAATGCCCAGCCCTATCATGGAATACATTGGTTGACAAAGGAAGCAGGAGGTGAGGGGGATAACCTATTTTCACCTGTATAGTAATGTTGACTATTTCTCTGTTGAAAGTTGTGGGGTAACCGATGCCAAGATAAGTGGGACAAAACTAATCGAATGAGTTGAATGCTGTAAGGTATACGAGGCATTCCAACACAGCAGTCCATGAAATGTAATATAATTATACAGCATACAAAAACGTGCGATGCTCCAAGCCATCTGCCTAACAGCATTTAACCATTGACGATGTCCTGTAGATACCGTACAACAGTGGTTCCCAAACTGTGGTATGCGTAACACTATAGTCGTGTGGGAATAGGAATATGCTCATGTTTTTCGCTACATTTACATACTTACGTGATTATACACATACAATACTAGTGTAAATGCATATCACGAGAGTATGATTGGCGATTCCCTAGCATAGAGAAGGCGTGTCGCAGGCGGTTGGGTGAGGTTTGGCCGGTATGTTCTGCCACAACCCCTCCGAGACATGCGCCTTCAACAGGCACCGTACTGTGATGCATGGGCAGAGGGACTTAGATTATGATGTAAAAGGCATAATGATCCATGGGAAGCGAAATGTCGCAGAGTCTAGCGGTGCATTTGAAACTCTATTACTTGATGACACCCTCCCTGTCTTGTACTTGGACTTATGTGGTCGCGGTCTGTAAATAAGCGGTGGCCGGTATTTTCTCAGGTGGTGGTCAGAAAACAAGGTGTGGTCGATAAATATTACTGGTAGGCAGTTGATGAATAAAATGGCCGGTGAAAAGAAATAGGATGTTGGACAGTATTTTAAGGTGGTGGTCACTGGTGGTCGGTAATTAGCATGACTCCCACCAGACTTCGTTTGCTAGCAGATTTTGGCCCGAACCTGTGAGCTCAGGAAATACCATACGCGTGTAGGCTACTCGCACACATTTCACAACCTGTACTGCTGCGCATATTTTTGCCATTTTGGGATTCCAAAAGAGGCAGATGGGCAGCTGGAGGCACATCAGTATGTATATATATATAATCCACGTCAGATCATTGCATTCTAAAATTATGGGGGGCCGTGTGCAACATATTCGAAAATATCTCGTGCATATAAACTGGCGATGAAATACAGACATGGGCGGCAACTTAGGAAATTTAGATAATTCAAATTCTGCTGGCGTTACAGGTTTACAGCGATTGCCTACGGCCTAAGTTCTTCAATCTCCACGTCCACAGGCGACCAAATGTATCGGCCGTCACTGGAAACTGACAAAGGCTACCGGACCGTACCATCGTGGGGTGAGCAGCGTTACAATCAATGATCAACCAACCCGTTCTGTGGCTACTCTGTGGAGTCTGATGTCGGTTAGATGTATCCTTTCCTATTCTATGGTTCTATCTGTTACTGTACCGTAATCGCATCGCTTCCTAATATCTGTATAACTGAGGAGATTGATTTGCTCACCACGTTTGATAAGTATATATTACCCCAAAAAACCTTCGTTATAGTAACCGAACATCTTGCCTCCTTATCCATGTCCATGCCTTAATGCCAGTATAGAGAGTTTTCGAAGTCTCCGAAGACTCTCTATAATGCCAGTACCAGTACCGATATACGTACGCCAAGGGCGGCGGCACAGGGCACAGCAAAGCATCCGAAGCCTCAACGAAAAGGCGCCGAGCTGAGGGCGGCGTTATTTACAACCAGAAGTATTTGCGATGACGCTGTCTGCATGGGTTGCATGTATCACATGCTTCACTCTCGAGTCATCTCTAAAATAGACATCGTAGGCTTTCGGAGCGTTGCGCGGTTGCTCCTTTATCGTCATAACTGTAGCGGTCGATACAAGGCAGCTTGTATGAGTCGCTATGATTGGAGCTCTGGCTTATTCACAGTCTCTGTCAACGCACGCAGTCGCGATCTATCTTGCTGAAGTTCTCTATAGTAATCCCCACCACAAATATGCCATTCGTCAAAGAACTGTCCTCGGTCCAACTCTCTTGATCTACGTGAATGACATCATAAATGCGCCATGTTTTCAAGCCACATTATTCGCAGACTACGCATGCGACGGCCCCAGATGATCACTCTCTATCTAGAATTGTGCGCAAGAACACCTAGGGAACGAACAGCACCTGATGGCACAAAGTCAACTCTGCATTAACCCAAATAAAACTCAACTTCTCACAAACACAGAGGTTAGTCTGTGCGTAACAAATCACCCTTAGGAAATACGTTTGACCTGAATTGGAGCGGTAAGAGCCACAGTGATATTAAAAATCATCGCTCTCCAAAACATGTGGAATCATCCGATGCCACCAATCTTGTCTTTGGCCCATGCCTCCACTGTAATCCATGCGATTGACAGTTTGTATAAACCATGTAATCAATCTCTTGGCGTTAGTGATAAAATATAGTAGCCAACATACGACTCAATAAGTGCAACAGTTATTGCTAATACTTTCAATGCTGAAGGCCTATCTACGGACGTTATGAAAATAACTGCAACTTCATTGTTTGGCTCGAATTCCATCATTAGAAATGTCGCAGCTCATTGCATTAAGTTCTTTACTATCCTTTGTTTTCTGCCATTTCTTTAGCAGATTTTTTCTTCCCATTTGAGATACTCCCACGTTTACTCTGACTCGAGGATTTGGGATGTCCATTGCTGCTTTTCTGGTCTGACACAGAGTAAGCCTGTATGCGAAAAATGTCAATTTCCCTATTGGTTTGTACATCTTCATGTCTGCTGTGGGTATTGTCGTAAAGGATATCGTTTGGGTTCATAGATATATAGAGTGTAAGTACGTAGACGAAGTTCAGCCAAATTTACATATATAACTATAGTTCACGAGCTTCCACAACTCCGCTCCTTCATCAGGTGAAAATGGACTGTCACACTAATGAAACGATAGCCCCCGTGAAAGTAATTGGTACTGCTAGCTGCTACTGCAGTATAAAGTCATACGATGTCGATGAAACATTGTGGGCGAATTAAGGTTGGAGGTGCGATATGCACCAGCCGCGTCAACCCTAAGAGGTAAAATAGGTATTCATTGCTCCTCGTGAGGCCTCAGGCACCACGGGGGGACGATAAGGTAGGCCTATACACTGCAATGTCTAGTGCCTCCTTGTCTAAAGCTGAATGCTCACACTGTGCACCGCACATTTGCGGATGTATGATGGTGGGAAAACCTGAAAACTCCCAGGACAAGGCCATCTGCTGTATAACCACTGAGAAATTACAATCAGTTACGCTGTGGCCACTCACACACGGCACATGATTGAACGAAAACGAAGATGAGGTAAGGTCTATGCTCTACGGGACTCTTCAACGCACAGCAAAACTAATGTATCTAGTACTACAGACAAGTACATTGATTGCAATGGACTAGAAATCAACCAACTCGATAAATATTCGCATATTGAAGTTAGGGATGGGCAAATCGAATCACTGGTGAACTCAGAATCGAATCGAATCTTTCCTTTCGAATCGAATCGAATCATTCGAATCAGGGTATAGGCACTTGTGTTTCCCTAACTAGAAAAACATGTTTTTACAAAGTTTACTACGAAGCCAGTTTTATTACTTTCAATGTAAAAGTAGCAGTAAGGTAGAATACAATAAACAGGTTGTACAGTATCTATAGCGGAACGTCCAATTGAAGCAGTGATTACAGCAATGAGCTTAAGCAAGAAGCTTCACAAAATAAGGGTGGTGAATTTAGCAGAAGTTGAAATTAGAGGTCGACCGATATTTGACTTTTTTGCTAATATCGGTATCGGTCATTTTGGCCGCCGATATTCAAGTGTTGTTAGGGAACGTATTTCGCGGCGCTTTTTCTATACGCCCGCATGCGCAGTTGTCTCGCTTCAGTTACTTTCTTCTTGGATAGCGCAATCACGCTTGTAATGTAGGAAGTGTGTGCCGTATGCCAGCGCCAGACTAGGCGGCGCCGCTTAGAAGGTTCACGCCATGTCGTAAACAGGAAATGAAACATCCGGAAGTGGAAACTAGCGGGTTTACGAACGAATGCGCGCTTTTTGCTGCATGCTGCGACTGTGAAAACACTTCGTAACACATGGAAAACGTGTTTACCCGAGCACTAAAATTACATTTATTGCCGTTTAGGCGTTCGCCGAGAGGCCATTCCCCCGATTCGAGATTCGAAGCCTGTCATAAGTGATTCGAATCGATTCGAATCTGCCCATCTATAATTGAGGTGAATATAAATTTAGCTTTGTCAATTGGTTTCAACAGTGACGACAGACTATATATGTGTACAGTACTAACGCTTCGCTATGTTCTACCGACCTTCCTTGATTTGTGTTTAATTGTCTTTGACGAAGTTGAAGCTACCGATGGAGCAGCCGAACCACTACCATCTGAAGTGACAGTGATTGTGTCTTCATCCGACGAAACATCTAAAACAACACGTACCGGTTGTATGTTTACCCCTATACCAAGAGGCCCCAGTCAGTAGTAGTCGTGAAAGTTGGAAGGAAACATCATAAAGGATGTGTGGACAACGGCTGCTGCTCATCTTTTGTCTGCTTATCTCGGAAACTTTTGAGAAAGATTGAGCAAAGAGTATTTGCACTGGTGTACCTTGGGTTCTTATTTCCAGCGACTGGTAATCATTGACCACTATATTCGGAAGGTGAATGGCGAATGCTTTTCCGATTTGGAAAAATACCATTTCCAGATTCCTTGCATCACCGTCATGTCGTCACATGTATTATTATCTACATCCCAATGTATTACACAGTGATTCACAGTTGGTGTTGCTCAGCAAATTACAGGTTTGCCAAGGAATAAGTGAAGCAACTTGCGGATATACGTGAATATTGACAATTTTTCAGATTTTCGCGTTATTCACCGAATAGCCAATAGTGCCAGAGGTATTTCACAATTTGACGCTGCAATGAACCTGACTTTTTGTCTTTAGAAAACATGTAATTAGCACGCAGTCATTCGTCATAATACATTCGGTCGTTAGCTATTTGCTATGGTTGCACAATGCACATTGTCAATGACAACTCCCGTCTGAAGCAAAATCGTCAATTGGTAACTTACGCACTTACGTCGTGACAGCTCTGCTCATCGAAAAATCATAGAAAGGAATAATTTCTATGGGCAAATCGATCAGTGGAAATGTACAGCGCGACTTTCAACTTCCTGCGACAGTGTCACCAAATCTGAAGTCTGACACGAATGCTACAACCAGACTTGTCCTTGTCAATTACGTCGTAGTTGTTTTTTTGCAAATCTCCCATGCCATAAGCTACGTCACTGATCGATCATGATGATCACACAGAACACCTTGTGACCGATAAAAAGCGTTCAAGTACTATGTGAATTCCACACATCAAGTTTAAGTAGCGCCGCGCAAGTAGAGTATAACTAGTCACGTCAACCGCAGCAGAAAGGAGCGAATTCCCTGGCGTCGTTCTTACCCCAACACCAAAGCATTCGGCTTGAATGCAACCAAAAAATACTCCAGAATATTCGCAAATAATTCGCCAGTGATGAATAATCATGTTGGGTATTCGACTACCCCTAATGAAAACGTCAGGATAGTCTATAAGATGTCTAAAAGGTGCCATTGAATTTCCATTCAAGGAATCGTGTCTTATGATACCAGGCCACGGAAGTATAATAAACGAATTCGCCATAGCAAAATGATTGAGAACCACTGATTTTGAGTGTAGAGACGAGAGAAGGGGCACTGAGAAATGAATAAGAAGCTGGACCCCTACTTATCAATCGAAGATGCCATTATGAAGTAGAGCAAACATTTTACCTTCGTCTACTTTCGGCAATCGTTCTGCTGGGATACGGCCTTTCAATTCATTTTCCATCAGCAATAAATTTCTCTCCCTGTCCAGTGCTTCAACATATTTCCCGTACGACCAATGGATCTAGAAAGCAAACACACCGATTCGCAGTTTTAATATGAATTTGTCTCTTAAAAGATATAGTATTGAATTTCAAACTCTGTACATAGCGGAGCTGGTGGCAGAGGATCAATAGATATCGCAAAGATTAATCAACAAAACAAATTTACCATCCGCCCTTGGTTTATTGATAATAATCATAACATTCACAGGCTTTCAGAGCTCCGCTCTTTCATCCAGTGAAGATGGAACAAATCGTAAGAGCACAATTCGCATTAAAAACTGAATCGTAGATATTGTGACGTCATAGAATGGGTGCATGAAATGAAACAAAATATGAGTCTACTCTATTATCACAGACATAGTGAACCCAATTGAGAGAACATATTGCTAATTGGCTATGGATTTCGCAGCTTTCCGGCTTGGCTGCCGTTCACTCAATAGAGTTGCGAGTAGTTAACCAGTGGACTTTGTCCAGGCCAGTGCTCAATATACATGCCCACACTCTATCCACTACTTCTTTGTCATTCTGGTAAGTTCCAAATTATGGGTGTAACGGATCGAGCTGATCATGACTTGGCATAACGGGATGCCCTTCCCATTCGACTGGGCTTGAATTGGTCGAGCAGGTTGGCAGAGGAATATTATGCTCACAATACATCTACAGTATCCCAATTAGAATAGAGCTTAGAGGTTTTAATATATTACCTGATTTGCTGGAGTTGCTCGATCCATAATTACATTACTTCCGCTTGCTTCGCTGTCCGCATTTGAAATGAGGTCTGCTGTCGGGTCTTCATTCCCTGCTTTCTCTCGTTCTAAAATTTCACGATCAGCCGCAGCTTGTTCCTACAAGGATAAGGACTATATTTAGTTTTGTCCTTTGTTCTTTTTGCTTCATCCATACAGCGTCACGGCACTCACGGGCTACACAAACACTGACACACACTACCGGTGCGAGAGTACGCATATCATGCAGTTATGATGTGTATATATATATATATAATGTATAGGCAGGTTGGACAAGGAGGCACCGAAGGAGCCAGTGGGCTATCAAAGTCCAGTGTCCCCACTCAACTCTAACCTCAACGTGCTGGCCATTTAAGAAGGAAGCTACGGATACCATTTTTAACATCTTCGGTATCATGCAGTTTCGGGATTTGAACGTGGGACCTATCGGTTTAGTGGCAGACGACCTACCATCGCATTACGAAGCCGGCATGACCTACCCAAGTACTAGTAACAGGTATCATGGAGCTACAATTTCACAAACTTATACCTTAGCGATTTGGGCGTTCTGTTGCCGGTTGATGTCTTTCCTTATTCTTTCTAATTTTCGTGCTCGCTGTCTCTCCAAACTTGTCGTCAATTTTTCATCCGTCAAATTTTTTCTGTACGCACAGAATCCGGACCAATATGGAAACAAAACCCGTAGGACTGTTATCTGAAAATAATGGCAAGCAGTTATTTTCATCTACAATCTCGAGATATCATGGTTTACTGAGCAGAGGAGTCACTTGTGTTGGATGAGATGTGTGGCGTGGCTATAGATAACAGGGATGGTATGAATGCAGTGCTCGAGTTTGACTCAGGAAGTAGCTTGGCCTAATTCTTTCGGTCCGTTTTCAGATAGAACCTTCTCCAAGTTATCGTCTGGAACTTTTGCTCATTAATGTAGGAGAGCTATAAGCTTATTACAAACACGCTGAGTAAGTATTGTTCTTGGGCGAGATATCTTTTATCACTAGAGTGCCAGATCATAGTTTGTGATACGAAGCACACCCCGTTGTACCAACCCACAGCATCTCAACTAGGCAACTCCAAGCCAGTCAGGAAATCCCCAAAGATTTATTTCCATATCTTAGGTTTCATGTAACTGGTGGGCATATAACCACTAACCTCATGGACACGAGTCGCACTTCCAACCAATTGTGGACAACAAAGCAGGCATACGATACAATAAATATTAATCCAACCAACCTGAGCTTCCCTAAATATGTAGGGACCAAGTTCATTCTTCTTCTGATTAATTCTTTCTGCGATCTCCACCGGGACGTCAATTTGTATTGAAGGCGGAATGTGAGAATTCAAAAAGCAGTGAATGATCGCGGTAATCTTGGAATCGATTGCGGATTGCTCGTTGTGGGAATGACAAAAATCCTAAAATAAATCAATTGGTTAATTTGTAATAACGTCAAATTGTCTGAGACTGTTCATGAGTGTCATTGTTCCGCAGCGCAGATGATTTGGTTAAACAACAGAAGAAAATCTGATTGCTATTGGGGATGGGAGTTTTAGAATATTTTGATCTCTGAATACAATTTCAATACAATACAATCAAATTGAATATTTGAGCACTAGGGATGGGAACGCTTCACTGATTTTTCAGCCTTTCGCATTAATTCACCGAATAGTAAACAGTGTCACTATTTGTAGCGCTTAGGGAACTAAATTTTTGTCTTCACTTCATGTCCTCGAAACGGGGTTTTAGTGCTTACATAATCCACGAGAAATGCATGTGTCAAGTCCCAAGTAACGCCGCAAAAAAGGAGAATAACTAGGCACGTAAAGCGCAGCAGGAAGGAGCGAGTTCCCAGACTTTGTTCCCCGCTTAACATCCAAGCATTCCAGATAGAATGGCAATAAAATATTACCCGCGACTATTCACGAATGATTCGTCCGCGATGAGCAATTCCATGATATTCGACGAATAGTAAAAAATGGGAATTCGCCAATTCCTATTGAGCATTAAATTTAGGTATTCAGATAATTTTCTGATTCGTACCATATTCAATCGAATTACCTGATCAAAACGAATCAATTACTTCTTGCACTAAAATTAAAAATGCCTATAGTAGGTTGCCTTACTGATGGTTACTGCATGAGATTTAGCAATCCTAAACACTTGCCTTATATTTCTGCACTTCAAGCCAAAACAGTACATCGTTTTCAAGAAAATCTCCTTTGAGTGACACGTAACGACGGAACTGAGAAGCCGTTATTGGATTCGCCAAAGCGTGTCTAAACTCCACCAGATCTCGTGTCGAACTTTGCCATTTACTGTCCATAATCTATAAGAAAATAACAAATCTTTGAATTAATCGTTGAAGGACAAAACTTTAGGAATTCAAGATATTTCACAAAAAGGTGAACGATTCTATTTATATCACCCAAACCATCAATAATTTGGTACTGAGTACGGACTCCGTACTTCATAAGAGTTGGCACAATCTGTAGTGGCCCAAAGCTCATCCTGAAGATTTGTGATTCTAAGCAGAGCTTTGGAGCAGGCTATATTTTGGTACTAATCCAGTGTCAGGCTACGTAATCCTTCAATTTTTCAACTCCAGCCCCTGTACTGCAACTATTTACATTTTCTACTTCAGCTCCTTCTCCAATTCGTAAGCAGTTTACGTTTTTAACTCCACATAACCAAACAGATTTGTGTAAGAGTTATTGATATAACCAAACACCATCCTCCAACTCCAGCTCCGAGCTTCATAGCTGTTAATTTTCTTAGCTCCATTCCTGCTTCATCTCCTTGAATAATACATAGATTAAAATAACTCACCCTCCAAGGTTCTCCTCTTTTCTTTTGCTTCTGAAGTAAGACATCTTCCGCCGCGTCTGACATCTTAGAGACGGGCCTTTGACGTTCCTAGTACAAAAATGCCCAAATCTTAACGATGGTACAAACCCAGATTAGGTTTGCATTCGAACGAACGCGAACTTTTGTCATAAGTCCATTACCGGTCCCCAAATCCAAACCGATGACATCGCAACCACAATTACTTGCGCAATTTACTGTGTATGCTCACGTAGTTAGGGGACCTGTGGTACCAGAAAGATATATCACATTCACTCTTTCACTATGATCTAGGCCATGTGATGAAAGGTATTATAGCTTGCCCGAGAATATTGCTCATACAGCATATTCTAAGCTTATAACGTTTCTTCGTACTACTACAAAGGTTCCAGGCACAAAAATGGTGAGGGTTCGATCTGAAAACGTACAGAACAAATTACCGGTCGGTTAAATTTGCTCAAACTCAAGACCAGAGTTCATAACAATCCTAAAAATATCATATTGAAGAGTTAGTGGAGCCGATGGCGGACGATCAATAGATATTGTAAAGAAGATCACCACAGATTTAGCGTCCAGCCTTAGTTTATTGAGAATTAAAACATTCACTAGCTTTCGGAGCTCCGCTCCTTCATCAGGTGAACTAAGGCTGGACGCTAAATCTGTGGTGATCTTCCTTACAAAAAATATCATATAACAGTTGCTACACCAAAACTACTCAAGCAGACAGAATGACAGAAAATCATTTCACTACCACAACGAAATAACTTAGAAATGAATAGCATACCAAAAATTGTGAGGTGGCGAGGAATCTTGGAAGCCATCTATTTGACAGCCGGTTAAGGACATACTTCTGTGCCTCAATGATAAGTTCGTTAGGCGGACGCTCCTTCAATGTAACACCCCATCCTCCACACATCTGAACAACCTGGGTAATTGAGAGATACTTCAGTAAAAAATTAACTAGGACGTGAAAAGGTGGCTGTCATCAAAATAGATTGACGGTGGCTCAAATATAAGATGAAATGTAAAATACCGGTACTTTTCGGGACAAGAAATGTCCCTTACCTAAAACGGAGGTTGAATCATATTAATTTGGGCCATCATCTATATCATCATAATTTGGCCACAGTCCTTGTTGAAATACATTACCTTGGTTTGCTGCTCTTTTGTTGCTGGACTGTTCGTGCCAAAGAAATACTTTTTGTGAAGATACTTTGACTTGATGTCCTTTGCTTTTTTATCTCTCCTCTCCGATGCTTCGTGAGGCAGTCGCTTAAAACCTTCAATATCGAGCCAACAGAGCAAATCGGTTCTGGAAAGTAAGATTGCTTTCTGTATCAAATGATGGTAATTAGTCGACAAAATATCTGTTGGTTGTGCATTGGAGCTCGGATGTGAGGTCAGTGGTTCGATTCTCAACAGTGACGTCAAACCATAGATGTAAATATAGATACTTGCAGTCTCCCTGCCAGGCATCGCATCTTTTCATGGAATGCTTTGCAAGATTGACGGTGAGTGACAAGACAAGTGACCAGCAACAAGTGTCCGTTTTATGTGTTTGCCGAATGCACGAGTGCAGGTGATCCTCATCGACGCAATCAGTCGAAAGCGAGACACCAATATTGGTGCATGTGAAATTCATATAAAGTGACTTCCTACTAAGAACACTCAAACATCACTTCCGGTTACGTCCCGGATACGTTTACGCAACCGGATTTCAACATCCAGTGTCTCCTATACACAAGCTTTCATCACCACCATCGCCTACTCTCCAGCTCTTTCTCCTGGGTTCACCTTAGCTGTGATATCATTGGCTCATTCATCCACCTACTCTATGACGTCACAACATTCTGTTTTTAATTCAAATTGTGCTATTACGATTCATTCCATCTTCACCTGATGAAGGAGCCGAGTGCCGAAAGCTAGTGAATGTTCTAATTCTCAATAAACTGAGGCTGCACGTTAAATCTGTAGCAATCTTCTTTACAATATCTATTGATCGTCCGCCATCGGCCCCATTACACTCTGCAATATAGGGATACCGTATATCGGTGGTTCTCAACTATCAGTCCAGGGACCATTGCCGGTCTGCAAAAAATTTAACTGGGTCTGTGACTCTGTGTGTACTCTACAATAAACAGAAATTGTCATTAGCCTATACAAGCTGGATGATTAACTTTAGCTTCGTAAGTACCATGATCGTTATACTATAGGTTGTGGCATTTATAGAGCTATGAAAGCATCACGGTGGGCTTATACATGAAAACAGTGGCACTAATGTCCATTTGAGGAGTGTTGTCTTTGAATGCAACAGTGCGCAGAAATATAATATATGAATTTGACGACCCACGATACTAAAAAAAAAAACTTTGAGAACCAACGCATGTATCTGTATATTTGGCACTTGTCTCGATCATTTTACAAGTGTTTTTTAGTGGAAGCCAACGGCCAAAAGCAATGGAGGAGTAACTGCTTACAAATCCGGTTCCAAGTCTAAGAAAGAGGACACTAAGTACACTTGGTGTAAAAGCATCACCATGTGGACCGTTAGCTGCTATAGCACACCAGATTAAGATGTAGGCTACAGTAAGCCGCAGGCAGCATGATCCTAGTATAGCCTACAATGTGATCATACTTGGCATAGTTTTCTTCCAAAAACTTTTTAAAATGTTCCAATTCAATTCTGTTTCGAATCAAATCATTGAATGTGAAATCACGAAACTCTTCGGGAACTTTGCTGCGGAGGTCCTCCTCATATTTTTCATCTCCTTGCGCAGCAACTGCTGTGTTATTTTGCTTCTGAGAATGCAAGAACGTCATGAATATGAACACATGCAATACACTAAAAATAATAACATAGTAGAGTCGATGGCTGACAATCAATAGATAATACAAAGCGGAGCCACCACAGATATAATGACCAGCCTTGGTTATTGAGAATTATAACATGATTCACAAGCTTTCAGATCTGAGCTCCTTCATCTGCGGTGGATCTTCATTACGAAAGGAAGAAGAGTCTTGAAAGCACATGACTTGGCTGGACCAGGAAATGGTCTGAGTACATTTACTAATTTTTACTCTGGAAGCTGAAAGCTACTAAAGATCTCAATTCTCAGTTACCAACTTAGGCGCATTAATAAGTATACCCATTTATGGTGAATGCAATATGCTGTCCCCTATTCTGGGCAGAAATGCATCAGGCATGTAGGCCTACATGTATTACTGATCTACTGTAGTCCTATGTTATGCTTATGGACACAATGATGTATTGTACAGTATGTACATTACAAGTTGTACTTGTTTTCTTTAACTAGGCTAAACGCTAGTTTAGAATACACGTTGCGAGTTGCGTCTTATTAAGATGATATTAGAAATGTTAAACCACAGTTAGATTACCTCGATATTGTCTTTCATCTGTAAGACTCTGGCGTATTTGGCCGCTACACGTACCATACGTTCTTGTTCAATTAGTTCAACCTGGCAAACAATTGCAATATTTAAACATTAGAAAGCACATTTGTTCGGTATAAATAAATAAATAAAAGTAAATATATATATTGAACATAATGACAAATTGACAACGTAAGAAAAATAATTGAAAGAGGATTTCTATCTACTCGTACATTACAGTCTATGTCAACAGCAAATTGCGATTTCATCAGGAAAAACAACGAGGTTATAATTTCTGGGGCACTGACAAATGTGAATGATAAAATATGACAGTGAATCTCCCGCCAACAAAGGGATGAATTCATGAAAAACAAGCTACCTAGTAAAACTAATGCATCTGACTTAAACATGAAAATCTGGAATAATATACATATATATTTTATCTCACCAGAGATATAATTTAGCAAAGAAAAATGGAATCCACCTTTCTGCTTGATTAGGTATAAAGTTTTTAAAAACAAACCTTTCTATATCTGTCCTGATCGGCGGAAAGCATTTGATTCCACGGCACAATTAGTAATCTCAGTACGAATTCTTCTACGCCATCGAACAGCTCATCGAAAGCAGGTTCTAATGAATCTGCAATTTTCTGTCGTAGTTGTTTTGTCAGTCCGATCTCTTCTGGAGCACCCACCACAATGTAATTAGAATGAATGGCCTGAAAAAATATCGAAGAACATATTGGAGTCGATGGTGGACAATCAATACATATCGTAAAGAAGATCAACGCAGATTAAACGCCCAGCCTTGGTTTAATTGAAAATTAAAACATTCAAGAAAGTTTCGGAGCTCCGCTCCTTCATCAGGTTGATAATAATGCTGACACGTACATAGCAAAATGAACCCACCCGTGCTTTTCTCCGTACAATGTATGTATCGACCGCATCTCTGTAGAAGAGCGCATGAAACTCTTGAGCGTCAAACCAAAAGTGAATGGCGCTGCTCCATTCCTACGACAAGAAATTCAGAGAATCGGCACACGGCAATATGACAATCAGTATCAATAAATTGATCAAAATGTTATCTATAAAGAGCTTCGGCTTTTACCAGTGTTTTTCTGACCCAAAAGAGCTCAAAAACATAGCCTGGTGTGCATGGGTAATCTTAAGTGCATGTGCATGGATCGAAGAGAAATGAACTTACTTTATTGCCAGATTGTTCGCAGTATCTTGTGAAAAATAATCCAGCTCTCGTGTCATAGTACAAAGCCTAAGGATAGAAAGATTGAAATTGATTGATAGATCCAAAAGTCCGTAAATCTATTCAAGATGCAAAGATCACTGCGCCAAAAGAAAGTTATTGAAGAGTTAGTGGAGCAGATGGCGGACGATCAATAGATATTGTAAAGAAGATCACCACAGATTTAGCGTCCAGCCTTAGTTTATTGACAATTAAAACATTCACTAGCTTTCGGAGCTCCGCTCCTTCATCAGGTTCTTTACAATATCTAAAAGAAAGTTAGGGACGTAGCCAGGGCTGTTTCGGGGGTTGGAACTCGCCGTTTTCAAAGGCACGGATGGTAATGGTAAAATACACTTCACATTTACATGAATACTCAACGAAACGGCAAAACGTCAGCATTTATTCATTGCTAAAGAAATGATAAAATAACTACTTCCCGGACTCCACTCACGCCCTTTACCCACTCATAAATTAATGACTCGCCGTGACCTAGTCATTTGAATATTTCTGACTGGTTAGACTTGAATGCCTCCTCCTCTACCATAACTAGTCCAAACTATAAATGCTGCACCACAACATATCTGCTCTCTGGTATTGTTCAGGGCAGTGTTGGGTTAAGGTTTTTCTGGTCTGTAGGCACTTTGAATACGTGCAAAACAAGAGATATTCGCTTCGCACCAACTCACCCTCCTCTGCACCTCAGACCTCATGCCATGCTCCAAACTCCTTTGTCACTTATGCCTATGGTTCATGCATGGTTGCATTAACCGCAGACCTACAACTGGACCTTTAAATTTGGTCCCCATGTTGTCTCTCATGTTTCATCAACTTTCAGCCCGCCTAAGACACTTGCCTACTGTGCCTAATCCCTAATGGTCAACCCACCCTAAACGTGGAAATGAACCATAGCTTAGGTACCTCTGGGGCATGCTGTATGCACACCACAAGTGAAAAAATGCTAACTGCCTTAGAAGACTATCTAGCCTTCCCGCAAGTACCGGTACGTGCGCCAATTCACATTTCAACAGAACAGGGGAGCATCTCATCATCCTTGTAAGGGTGAGCTCGTGTTCAAATGAAGTACCTAAGCCTCCAATGGCCGAGAGAAATGCCCCAGAATTGCAGTCGATTCTGATGAAGGAAGACAGTCAATACCAAGCAGTGACCAGGTTACCTGCAACATGCTTTCCATCGGTTCACTTCCCAATATTGTCGAAACTGACGAACCCGATAAAATACTCGTCACTGAAGAATTAGATGACCGTCTAGGTTCTGGTAGTACAAGTTTAGTACCATGCCCCACGGGGAAAGATGCAGATCTAGACATAATAAGATTTATTAGCTATGGATAGCACAGCAAGTATATATTTCCAATCCGGATACACTGTAGATATATATATATGTAGAGAATCTCCACCAGTCAGTCAGAAAAAAGAAGTTTAGGGGTTTGGGTAGATCTGTAGAATGTAAGTCGCATAGTCAAATTCTATTCCTCACCCAATCTTAGCTGATTTCGATCTTGCTTTTCTTTCGATAATTGCAAGTGTTCCCATAGTTGTTGGCCCTAAAATAGAAAACAAGAGCTTACATCGATTCACAGGTGGTGGTACATCAATTGCGTAAATATCATATTCTTATTCCGTAATTCTGATACCGGTACTTTAGTTTCTAGCTCCGCCGATAGCTGGTTCAACAATTACATGCTTCTTGATAAAGTCTGGGTTACAGAATATCACTTCACCAACCAGAAACCATAAATTCTAGTTAAAGACAATTTGATGAATTGATGATCACCCTCTGGTGATCAATTCATTCATTTCAAGTCGCAAGTTCAGATCGAGTCACTGATACTGTAAGTCCAAGTTCGAGTCATTCAATATGTAGTATGAAGAATACGGTGGAGCCGACGGAGGACGATCAATACATATCATAATGAAGATTTACAACAGATTTAACATCCTGCCTTGGATTATTGCAAATTATAACATTCACAAGTTTTAGGAGTTGCTTAAAATTTTTTTCTCAAGTTGATTACGATTCATATCATTTTCACCTGATGAAAAAACGGAGCTCCGAAATCTTGTCAACAAAGTTCCAAAAATATTTCTCAGGATGTTAAAACTGTCGTGCCACTGTCTACAAGTTATTCGCCCGCTTTGCTGGCTTCATGGTGTAATGATAGGTCGCAAGAGTGCATCATACCAAAGATTTTAAAATGGTATCTCTAGCTTCCTCACTTGACGGCCAGCATATCGAGGATAGTGCTTGACTATTGGCTCCTACATGCAAGCATGACGTGTATATGCACAAGCAGTGTGTGTGTGTAACCTGTGCATACCGTGTGGGTCTGAGTAAATGCAGAAAAAATCAATTGAAGACAAAAATATACAGCTTTCCCCCCTCTCTCTTAAAAAGTCACCGCCTTGGCCGCAGACACGTTGAACACACGACACGTATTGTGAAACGTGGTTTAATAAGTAATAATAGTTTTTAACTAGTCACAGAGGAAAATTCTGACTACGGTGCAGCACTGAAATTAAAGACGATACAAACTCTAGCCTAATACCTATGCTCCTTCAGAGCACATTCGCGAATCACCAAGTCGCCTGTCAATCAATGTATTTGCTGTAGCAAGTAACCATGCTGAGTTCGTATATATATCACCCATTCAGTAATGCGATAGGCCTACTTGTTGACTAACCTGCTGATGCCGGTCTGTCTTTCAACATCTGTAAGCTTCGTGCTAACGGAGAAATTTCTTTTTTCGTAGGAGGAAACAGACTCTTTGGTTGTTTGGTTTCCATTTTGTAAGGTTTGAAGTCGAGTGCATGGTACATTGGTTGCTGGTACTTGGGATGGTAGCCTAACTTTTGATACATTCCCATTTCATGGTATTGCTTCTTTGGTCGTGCACTGTCTTCTCTTGGTTTCTTTTCCTGTGATGAAGCACAGCTGCTGTTTGCTACACAGATTTTAGTGTGCCAGACATTTCATCAACCAAGCAAAGTAGTGTAAGAATGTGTGGTAATGGAGTGGCGCTTAGTTTTTAATTAATTTGGCCATAAATCTTGATGTACAAGTTAATATTAGTCCCCACCTTTTACACTGGCAAAAGTCTGCTGGCATATTTCAGAATTTTTCTCAGTAATAGATAGTTTATCACCACAGATTTAGCATACAGCCCAGTTCATTGGAATATAATTCACAAGATTTCATATCTTGGCTCCTTTATCAGGTGAAGATAGAATTAAGCAGGATCGCCATATGAAAATTTTGACAAAAAGCCAGTGATGCATGTGGAAGAAGAACATGAGCCAACTACGTAAGCTATAGAACCAAACAGAGAGTCAATTTTACTTTATCTCTGCTTATACTTAATACAACCACGCACTTCAATCTCGATGTTTTTCTTGGGGAAGATATCCCTTGCCTGGTAAATTGAGGCGTATGTCATACAGCATGTTAATCACAAGCTAGTAACGTTACTTCCTCGGGCTAGTACAAAAGATCCTGGCACGAACAGCCAAACATGACGAGGGTTTGATCAAAACCCAAATTAAGCGAATGAAGGGAATCAGCTCTGGAGTCAATTGAAGCACTAAGTTCATACCATCCATAGTTATACATGCAAGACGTACTACACTGACAAATTACGTGGTTACCTACCATTAACTTTGGCAAACATGATCGTGGTCGAAGTGGTTTTATGATAGCTGTTTTCTTGTTTGGATAACTCTGGGTGGAGGTCGGGCGTTGTTCTCGATTAAAAAGCCTTTGCTGGCTGGAAACGCGGGGAGATTTAAATAACCGCAGAGGCCTCGTCGAATGATGTATCAAGAATCTTGGTGCCCTTGAAAAGAATTTGTATATATATTGAAAAAAATGCCAAAGACTTGTTGTTTTCATGGCGTTTTCAACTAGTAAGGTTATGCAGATCGGGTAAAGGTGTGTTCATAATAATTCTGATTTATAGCTGTGATCACTATTACAATAATACTCTACTGACTGCCAAATAGAAAAGAGGCGGATACCAATTTTAAACCTTTGGTTTGACTCGTCGGGAATCGAACCCGGCACGCATATCTCCGAAATGTACCCAATTTCAGCGACTTCTTATTTAATTTTTTATTATGAGACAACGCAGTCGACCATACAGGCACGGGAATAACTCATAGACTTCCCCGCTTTGTGATTTTGCTGCTTTTGGGACATGCGTTTTTTCAGCGTAGGTGAAGTTCATATTCAGACAAAATTAATACACGCCACTTTTCTTAAAAGGCAATGAGCATTGACTAAGAAACCCAATATACAATACATACATTCGCAGTATGGGAATTATGTCAGAAGTAGAGAGCTATTAAGGCAGCGAGAGACTAAGAGCCGTTAAACATTATCTCTTTCTCTCGAAATCTAACCCAATTCTGGACAGAGAAATAGGAATCGAAAGACTTCACCACTTTCCCCCTGGAAAGACTGAACAAATTTACCAATAAAGCAGGAGGGATTCTACGATGATCCTCTGTGTCTTCTTGAGTTTTCTTTCACTCCAGAAAGATGCCTGTTCTAAGTTCCATTTCGTCAAAAGTTCTTTGGATATATGATACAAGCTACTTGCCGCAAGGTATTTTTGCCGGGCTTTGGATATGAACCTGCAATATGTTTCAAATTGAGCTCCTATGGCAATATGTTTTTTACAGCTGCGCATCCGATTGGACAGACGACTAGTGGAGGTCAGAGTGGGAATAGAAGAACAAGCCACTCCACCTCAACTTCCCCACCCCTGACACGTTCCACAACCGTACAGCGAGGATACATCGTAATCAACACAGAACAAGGGTGCGGGATGCTTCAGGTTGTCCCTTCACAAGTGGGGTCTTACGCCAAGTGCGGCATGCGACTGTGGTGCAGAGACGCAAACCACAGACCATGTCCTCCATTCAATGAGTGGGGGTGAGGTCATCAAACAGCGGCAGCAGAGTGGCTGCCCTAAAATCTCGTTCAAAGAAGTAACAAAAATGCCAAACGTGAGAAGAAGGCAATAATGTTGAGGTAGTCAAGTACTATGTCAACATACTGTGGAATTTCTGCATCATTCAGTGAAAACCGAATCTTATCGATATCCATCCATAAAAGAATGATATTATCCCCCATAGTTCCTTTGACAAACTCTTTAAACTTTTTGAATCCATTGTAGTCTACAGATTAAAACGAAAGTAAGAATGAGAGAATAGGAGAGAAATATGTGAACAAACAAAACAAACAAAAAACAGATTCCTAGGCGACAGGCCTAATCTAGCAATGTGAAAAGTTCAACAAGTTTTGCCTTTGGTCACTTGTCGTCATGTAGTTTTCAGATTTATACTTTTCAACTATCGATACTAAGGTTGTATACGCCGCGTCAAAGTCGGCGAAACTTCTGGTTTAAAGCCCGGACTACTATCACAACCGCAACCATTTATAGTACACTTCTCTGATACTGATTGCTGAGCAGAGAAGGAGTCTTTGGTTTGACTCGGTTGGGAATGAAACGGTCCCGAATTTCCTGATCAGAAGGCAGACAATCAAAACAATTGGCCAACTGAGCGGTTTGTGGTTATCGATTAGTTAGAATAGCATTCAAGCACACTACTTAATATTTCACACAACCAACATGCATCAATAGTACATGAAGTATAAAGTATATACATTTATAGTATGGCATGTGTAGCCATGAAAATGGCCAAGTACCACCCCACTGCTAGGGTCTAATGAGGGGACATTACAATGGCAAAAAAGTACTAAAAAAGAAGAAGTTCCGCTAACGTCACAATTTGTAGTAAGCAGAAGTACCAAGAGACTATTGTAAGCCCTGCCCGAGCTAATCCTAGTTGTGTACTTGCGAGTAAGGACAAAGACAACCAGTTCTCAGTTGTTATAGTAACACATCACGTGGTTGGTAAAAATATATACATCTTATCAACACTCGGCATAGCTGTATTTTTTGTGTTCGGTGGGTCAGATTTACACGCTTGCCAGAATGCATGTAGCACGCGGGCGGTAGTTTGCCAATGTCCACACTCCACACTAACCCATTTCATCATATCTTGGAGATTTTTTCCGATTTCTTTGATCCATCTCCTCCGACTGTTCTGAGAATATCGAGTCATAGCCGTCCGAATCAGAGTACACAGATGAAGTGGTTCTGCTTTCAAAATCTCCTGTCTGTAAAGAAATTGTATTAATTGCTTCAATATGAAACTAAAGTACATCACACCCACCTCTTCATTAAACTCCAAAGGCTTTCTTGGTAGTTTGAGCAAGTCGAGGATGTCATCTGATCGCCCAATACTGATTGTGTCTGATTTAGTAGTTCGTCCATAGCTATAATCAGAGGATATCTTGTAACAACTCCAAACAAATAGACTGATCATTGCAGAAAAAAGCAAATATATATACTATATGTAACCTGCGGCCTTGAGAGACATTGCTTGAGGCCGTTGTCAAAATATCTTGACATCGTGTCAATTAGTTAGGGTCTTTGCTAGATTTTAGGTTGCTTGAGCAATGGCAATTGGCACTACATGCAGCAATCATACCTTTGTGAAGCTCTTGATAAGCTGCCACTTTCTTTTAACACTCTATTCTCTTGCGATACAACAGCTTGTGCAAATGTCTGTACACATAAAAATCAAATATTCTTTACCTATTGTTATCGAAATTCTAGTTTCAACCAACCTTTTCGTTTAACTTGCTAATCGGTAAAGGTCTCTTCGAGTGCCGCAATCCCAGAAGAAAATCTTTTGGTTTAGGAAGAAGATCTTCAAATATCACCATCTTGTCTAACTCACTGTCTTCGATATTGGGGTTTAAAGAAATTACGGCGTTTTTCAGGCACAACGCAACACAAGCGGACGAATAATCGCTGACATTCTTCAACTCTAATTCTGCTTCATCTGCATGCAGCAGTATAAATATAAGTAAAAGTATAAAATGTAAAATGTAAGTATGATAGAGTAACAAGTATAAAACTATAGGGGAGACCGGGGACTCTGGGATACCCCGAACAAGGCAATTTACAAAACAATCGAGCAATGTGACATTGTTTAAATCACGATGCTTGGACTCCATTTTTGTTTGGTCTGCTTTCTGTTCGCGTATCATATTTGGTTAAGAAATTAGGGACCAATTTGTCAATTATACAAAAAATCGTATCTTCAAGGATGTGGATGAGTTATAGATTGTGACATTGCCACTTCGAGTGGTTGAGGCGATAGATTGAGTTGAGTAGTTTCAGATGAACCTAGTCAGATTTAAACAGCCCTTTCTTACGGTAGCCATTTTGTCTCGAAAATGAGGCTGCACATGGTCTTGGACATTTGAAAATATTTTCTAGGTGGTTGTTGGGCAGTATATCAAGATGGTAAGGACGTACAGGAGAGTAACAAATTAGGAGTATGCATTTAACGACAGAATGAAGTTGGCTGTATTGGCAGTGGTGGAGAAAGGCTCCTCTATTCGAAATAGTTGCCAGGCAGTACGGTGTCAACAAATCCACTTGTTCGGATTATGTTCAAAGGCACAAAAAAAAGCGGATATGCGACTACATGTTATCCGAATTTCCAACAGAGACAGATTTTTCCCCATGAAGCAGAAAGATCACTTTCAGATTACTTGCGCCGGACTTGAACACAAACCGAGATTTTTAAATTTTAGAATTATCAATTTTGTGCGCAAATGACCACACGATGGCCAAATCAAGACATCTTGGGTTATATTTGATTGTAATTTTCATGTATCCAGGACCAAAAGGGAAGACTCACAGCGACCTAGGATAACTGATGAGGTCATTAATATTCAATTTGCACGAGCAACAGAACAAAGGGTGTCATTGAAGAGCAACAACAATAATTACCGATGCTCTTTAGACAAATTTGTCCTCCATTACTATGAAGAAATTAAAACTTCCTGCAAAATTTTCACCGACTCGATAATTCATTTGGGCTATACAAAGATCTCAAAGCACTCAGATGCCCATTCCCAACCACCGATTTAAAAGAAATATGACCTCATAAGATCCGTTAACCGCAAGAGAAAACGACGAGATCACGGATTTTATATCAAAGTCAAAACAGGCCATACAAGACTTAAAAATGAACGAAAACAAGGCGTTAAAACTCGTTTTGAAGACGGTCGCACTGTCCTGAATTGATGCGCTGAAAAACAGCCGATTAATAACCACAGCCACTACAGCTGTAACTAGTGTCGCTGTTGCATTCGCTAATCACCTCTGGCAAGAGTGCAAACATGGCACGGACGAAATGAACGATATGGCTTCATAACAGCAGAACATCAAACGGATACCTGGCTGAACAATTCCTCATTGTCAGAGAACCCATCGAATCGTGATATTGAAAATATTCAAAAGTACGTGAGTAACCGTACCACATATCAGAAAGCAATAGAATCGTATGTACATCGGTCTTTGGTTTTTCAAGTACATACGAAAACCAGATCCATCCTGTTTCAAAAAATGTCTAGTTCACTGCAGCGCAAAGAAAATTGTTTCATTGGAAAAATATTCAAAAAAACGGGCATTTCAACCCTCAAATGATAATGCCGACATTGAGCAATGATCGTTTCATTTTATTCTGGTTCAGTAAAGAGCACAACACCATATAGGCCTACATTCTGGACCCTGCCAATAAGGTTCGGGACAGGGAAAGAACGGTGATTCAAAATAAATTTCGAGTCTATCTTAGAACCACAAATTTCTGATCCCGGCAACTGGAAAATGTATCATGCAAAATAATCAAAGCAGTCTGACATGGGGACGATCGGAGCTGCGGGGTTTGTGTGTGCCTCACTGCCAGGGTCATTTGTACAACGGGACACGTAATCTATCCCTTGTCTCCGGATCATTTCAAGAGCTGGACCATTCAAGAGCTTGAAATTATTTCAAAGGACAAACACTCCGATGTCATTGCAGCAAAACGCCGATGTGTAACTCTTGTGCCTCGGGTAGGGTTGCAAAATGTTGGACAGACGTGCTGGTTTAATTCTGTAATACAAGCCATGACAGCGTGCGTGCCTGTTAATGCAGCCGCTCACTACAACAAATCAACAAACGGATTTACTCAGGAACTAATCAAGAATCTGTTGATGAAGAAAAAATGTCGTACACTGAAATTATAAACGCAGTCCAGCAATGCAATATTCTGTGTTCATTTCAAGCGGGACAACAGCAGTGTGCTCGTGAATTTTTCGAAACTAGTGATTGAACAGAAGGTATGTTTAAATTGTGAAACAGAAATCAAATTCAATTCAACCTGTGTCCACTGTCACGATGAACAGGTGTATACGCAGAAATCGTCAGTTGTCAATGTTATCGCTCATGAGAGCGTAGCAGAGAGATCGCTTAGCGACGCAGTGCAAATAATTCATGGGCCATCATCATTCTGCGGCGTTTGCGCGCAATTGTTGAATATTCACCGAGATTTCACAAACCTGCCGAATTTGCTTGTTATACACATCAATTGAACGGATGGGACAGTGTTGTCGTGGCAGAAAGGAACAAATTCTATTGTAACAAACTGTATCAGCTGCGAGTCGTTATTTTGCGTCTTGGTGCTTCGTTGACGAATGGACATTACCTAACATAAGTGATGAATGACAAAGATGAAGTAGGAGATAATGGACGATGACATCGTATCTTTTGAAAATTACAACGAGTTGTTTAGTTAAAAGTCAGACTTGTGCATACCAAAATTTTCAATGAAAGAAAGAAGTTTCGTGGTGCTTATCGCAAAGATATGAAAAGCCTTCTTAACTAATAATAAGTGTCAGATATGTAGTGTTGTCACTGACCATAGAGCACACTTCATGCATGACTGAGTTGCGATGGAGGAACTCGAGGTAAGACCACGTGTGCGTTCGGGCGAGCTTGTTGGTTGTTGGTTTCTTGACGTGAGACAAATACAGCTTGAGACTTAGGGTGCGTTTTATAGATAGTGACTAACTAGCGCGCTATTCTCTGCATAACTAGTCAGTGAATAGCGCGCTTAAGCAGTGATTAGCGGATGCGTTTTATGGATATTGATTAGCGACTGACTAGTTACGCAGTGATTAGTGACGTAATTGACACACGTCGCTAAGAAACTATGTACTCGTTCTACCTGGCTGATCCCAGCTGACTGCTGATTTGGCGCCAAGTCGAGTTTTTCGTCTGCTAGTTCGCTTGCCCAGCTGCCTGCGTTTCTACGTGTCGTTACATTACCGTGTTTTTCCGTGATATCGCTATGGAATACATTGACATTCTGGATGCAGTTCGAAGAATTGAAGGTAGCCGTGTTCCTAGGCGTATGGTAACGGATCGACCGAATCCGTTGCAGGCCCTTTCCGAACGAGGATTCATCCAGCGCTATAGGCTGTCGAAGGATGCCTGTCTGGACTTGCTGGATCTACTTCGTCAAGATCTCACATTTTCCAGCACTCGATGCCACGCCATACCGCCCGTATACCGACTTCTGGTTGCTTTGCGGTTCTATGCCACAGGCCATTTCCAACGAACTGACGGAGATCTCATGCCAACATCAAAAGGAACCGTGTGCCACATCTTTCACCAGGTCTCCCAGGCAATTGCGAAGAGGAAAAATCATTTCATCCGGTTCCCGTTGACTGCTCAAGATTTACAAGCTGAGCGGTCTGCCTTCTATGGTGAGCATCGATTCCCTAATGTCATAGGATTAATCGATGGCACACATATACCCATCTCTTCACCAGGTGGTGACAACGCAGAGGTTTTCCGGAACAGAAAAGGGTATTTTTCCATCAATGTCCAGGTGGTGTGTCGGTCTGACATGGAGTTTTGTCATATTACTGCTAGATGGCCAGGCTCAACCCATGACAGCAGAATCCTGAGTAGTGGGACGTTACCATCAATTATGTCAAAAGTTTCAGGGTTTTTACTTGGGGATGCCGGTTACCCATGCATGCCATACCTCATGACACCATTGCCAAACCCTGGTACTCATGCAGAGGAGCGATACAATCATGCTCATATCGCCACTCGCATCAAAATAGAGAGATCATTTGGTGTCTGGAAACAGAGGTTCCGATGCCTCTGAATACCTCTGCGTACTAGACTAGACAACAGCCTGGTCATCATTGTCGGCACAGACTGGATTGTGGTGACAGGATTACAGACGACAACGAGCCTGATCTTGTTCCTGCAGTCGGCCAGGATTCTGTACGTGGCAACGTGATTCGGTCCCAACTTGTAGCGAACCACTTTTAGAACAATGTGCTGCTGCCGTCCTATATATTCTTTTTCAGTAAACCACTCACCAACAGCTCTGTTGAGAACCGCTTGTTCAGATACATACAGCTCTATACGCCCACAGCACACGCGCCGCACCGATGCCCTCGACTGCTTCTACCAGTAAACGCAAGTCAAACAGTTGATTAGTGACTTAAACCACCTTCCGCCGCTGACTAAAGTTTTAAGTAGTGATTATCGCTAATCACTATCTATAAAACGCGTGGCTGACTAAAATCGGCACTAATCCCTGATTAGTAGTTAGTCACTATCTATAAAACGCACCCTTAGGGTGGAGATCCATAAAGTGGATTATTTTATAACTCGTGAGTTATCCGTGTCGGTGGGTTTTTTCCGGTTGCAGAAATACGGGTTATTTTTTAATCTCCTGATGGACGGATTATTCCGGGTAGATAATCGCGCGAAAATAACCCTGCTACAGAGCTGTTCGCTCGCTTGAGTGGTATTTTGGCGGCAGCGTGACAAATTGAAAATAGAATACTGTTATGACGAGGCACACAAACTTATCCTGTTTTTTCTTATCTCACGTGAGTACCGGTACTGTAGCATACCCCACATTTGGCTTACCACCAGCTCTTTATATGATGTGAACATGGACAAGGCAGGAAGCAGCTGGTTTACACTGGACACGAATCATTTGTTTGTTTATTAAGCGCCATTGCAAGCGGTCTCGCCTTGCTTCGCTTGAGATCGCTCTCGAATCGATTTCTTTGCTCAGCTGATCGTGGGAACCATGGTAACGGAGACGCTGTGTTTGTTGTCATTGCTGTTTTGCGCCGATTTGCTGATGATATCAATAATATGGGGTGGAAAAACAAAATGAGGAGCCAACGTAATGCCGTGATTGCATTATCGGATTCTCGTTCCGGATCAGCAAATCGACAGTTTTAAAAATTATCCCAGAGACCTGCAGCCAGACAGGAGGCTTACCGCTCAGTCCTGAATAGGTGAATACTACAAGATCAGTTGGATGTACGACAGCTCTTTTGTGATGCGCACCAGTTGGAAGCTTGCTTTGTTTGTGACGTTAAGTCTGCTTTAAAGTTTTAAATTTGTCTACTACACTAGGTTCGTTTTACTTCAGAAGAACATTTTTTCAATTTGTGCCACCACAACTGCATGTTTGCACTACCTAGTCTTTGCTTTTCAACGCAGTCGCAATAAAGTTGCCTCATCGATTAACTGTGTAGTGTAGTGTTGGCTGGCTGGCTCAAGGGCAATGGCAATTAGTCTTTTCGATTATACGATGGTATCATGCAGGGGGTATCGACAACAGATAATGAAACCGCTTAGCAGAAATGTGATTCTGTAGATCAGTCATGTCAATTGGGATGTGACCAGCAGGTATAGGGGTGGTTTCACCAGAAAATTACATTTGCCTCTTCTCGTCCACATCTAGTCTATTTTCACTCTATCAAGTATTTGGTGCTTTCGCAATATCATGCAACTTATTCAACAAAGTACACACCCAACATACAATCAGTAGCCTGGGTTAAGCCTTACCAGGCAAAGGGTAGCCATAGCTTGTAATGGCTACCTTAAGCCTCAAATGTCGCCGTAATGTGCAATTGGTGCAAGCACAAAATGCGTTTGATTTAGGGAGACGCATTTACGGAGATATCGGAAATATATGCCTCACAAGTGTTTATATTCCGATTCGGAATATGCCAAATGCAAATTCGCGACAAAAACAGGTACGAGGTGTTATCGCGAATTTTTTTTGGAATGGATGGCGATATTCACCTACTAAGGCCATGTATGCCATGTCGATGCTCACGGTATACGTGTCAATACTTCCGGCTTATAGCCCGTATCAGTATTACAATCATCGCTCTCCGCACTTCCCCGATACCGACTGCCACACAAGGAAGGAACGGATACCAATTTTAAAGTCTTCGATTTGACTTGGTCGGGGATAAAACCCGCAACCTCCCGGTCAGAAGGCGGACCAGTTTGGTCATTGTCTTCCTAATGATCATAAATCGCGCTTGTCCGCCTAATATCTCTATAACCTATATTATATATAAGTATTATATCTGAACAAATTCTACTTCATCTGAATAAGGAGGCACATTTACAGTTAATATTAATTAACATACAAACCATCACGATCTCTCAATGTGATATCGGAAGAACCAACAATATCTTCTTCGATCGAGCTGAGGCATTCACTTCCCATACCTTGATCTGAGTCATCATCAGATAATTCTGGTTCCATTCGAGCCACTGCCAACAACAAATGTTTGTCGAACCACTCTGCATCTGTATGTGTCACATTTAATCAATGGACCTACCATGATTGTGAGGAGTATGCTCGAACCCTCGAAGTGTACTTTGGCATATCTGAGGGAGGATATGGCGCGGGTATCTATACTTAAGTTTAGGGCAGAGATATATATCTAAATCGTTACCATGTAACCATACCCCAGAAATATCTAGATATACTTTAGGTATTGCTATTAGTTATGATGAAATTCTTTTCAGGGCCGTATCGACCATCCCAAAGTCTAAACCTTGATTGGAGGGGCCTGAGATTACCAGGACCTCACTATTCGATTGGAAAAAATTATCCGAATTGTATTCAAAGATAAAAACATTCGAAAGCGTCAATCCCTAATGACAAGTGCATCCTATCGTTTCGTACCATACCAATCCCCTATTATAATACAGTAAAAATGCACCATCTGTATCCAAATCCCTTGAAATCGTTGCAGTCTTGCATATCAAATGGAGTATACAATCGTTCATTCGGAATAGTTCAGCAATCACCTATGGCACCCTTCCAGAAAATATCAATACAATGGCGAGAGTCCGACAGTAAATAGTGAAATTACTTATCACTATCAGTTAAAACAAGAACTGTGACACCAAAGCGTAACTAAATCTGATATTAATTACACTATAAACAAAGTACTCCATTGTACACACCTTTACCAAACATGGCTGAAGTGGTCTCCGATACCGAATGGACGGAAATGTCAACTTTGGCAGGCTGTATTACACCGATGTCAGGGGATTGTCTGTTTCTGAAAGATATATATTATATATATATTGTACATCTTATTTTGAGCTTAAGTCAAACAAGTTAGTTGGGAGTGCGACACTGCCGGTGGCTCAATCTGCCAACCAACCGCATCAGGCATTGTAGGGGTAATGCAGAGGGGTGGTGCAACACAGTGCTTCCTTGCCTAAGTCTACATGCTTATGTTGTGTACTGTACGGTCTAAGGTCACTGCGGATATAGGGTGGGGGGCCAAAAACTGAAAATTTCCCCGGTCAAAGTTGTTCCTAAGCCAAGACAAATGGGAAAGATTGTGAGGGGAGGGTGGTTCTAGCTCAAAGACTATGTCATAGCGGCGTCACCCTGTCCACCTCCACACTGAACCTACTGCTATTATTTATATTTTATATTCGTGATTATTCCTTCTCTTTCTCATAACACCGTGGTTGACAAGTAAATCATTCTCTCTCTCTCTCTCTCTCTCTCTCTCTCTGACAGGAAGGGCATCCAGTGTAATAATGACAGTCAAATTATGAGCGGTTTGATCTGCTGTGCTCACTCACAGAACATGGCCAAAACAAAGCTAGGTGGATGCATCTTCAAAGTTCTAATGGCGTAGTGGCAGACAAAATATTGACGGTAATTCTACTCTGTTGTTCTAATTCATTTGAAGTACATGGGAAATAGCCTGAACCCAACGTACCTTTCAGTGCTAGGCTGGAATTCCGATTCTGAAGAAGTTGCTTGCTCAAACCGAACGGATCGTTTAGCGGTCTTCTTTTTCTCACAATTCTATGAAAACAAAATCCGACCGATGGAGCTTATAGTGTCAGTACCGTACAGTACATATCACCTGGTTGAAACCACACAACTACTGCTAGAATTTAGTTTGATAGCGGTATATCAAATTGCTCATGAACAGACTTTTCTACAGACAGCCACCAGCGATGACCACCAGGCAGAGCCTAATCTCAATATCTAATCATCGACCAGCAGTGCCGCTATTGGATATTGCAAGAGGGAATATGGGTTGGAAGCATCTATTACTCGATCATATCGCCTTTCACCAAGAAAATAGGTTGAGCACAACCATCCAATTACAGCTAGTATTATATATATCATCGCGAACCACCGCCACCATACTTGGAACAATCTCGCCAAGTACTATTTTCGCGTCCTGGACTAGCTATATATACCGGTTATTGCGTTGGCAAGGATCGGACTAATGACTAGGGAATGTAGGGATGACAAAATTGAATCATTTGTGATTCGGAACACAAATCAATTAGATTCATTGAATCCCCACATGCGTAGTTTTACACCCTAGGGTCATGCAGCGTGTAGGCTACGCCTATGAGCTGCCACCAGATTTTTTGGATTTTAGAGGGGTACAATAATGTCATGTTATAGGCCCATACATAATGCCAGGGTTATCATTATTTCAGAAATGGATCCTAAAAATGAGTTTAATTAAACCAAAAACAACACAAGACTAGATGGCACTATAAATCTTTTGTGATTTGAATTGATTCCGAATCTACTATTCGATATGCCCATTTGTTTGAATGAAATATTGTCGAGCTATGCCACTCACCATTCATGAAATGACAAATATAATTATACTGATGAATTACCTGGTTATCCAACAACCAACCAAGGCAACCAACAAAAAGAGAGAGGTAGCCTACTCACTTCAACACCATCTCCCAAAAGGTACATGGTGCTATCCCCAGCAAGATCCACACGATTGCTATCTACGCTGGTTGGGCGTGATGAGCTTCTTGGCCTTCCCCATGGTCCTCTGGTTACTGTGACATTACTTCTTTTTGATGAAACTAATTTAGTTGATTCTTCTTGAACCTAAAGAAAGGTGCTTCATATATTTCTTTTAGTCAACTTGACAATTTTCAACTACCGGTAACTTCGAAGCAATAGGTCTAGGTGCATACTCGTTCACCCAATTCATCTCATTGTGAAACATACAATACATAGATACAATCGTCCCAAACTCAAAACGATACAAATTTACACGAAGCATCACGTAAAGCATGAACTCTGGTATAGAGACTAAGCGACCGTTGGCGAATTTCAACTGCGCTGATCAGCATTTACCTGCTTTGCCTCGGTAAACCATTCATTTGCCTGAGATGTTGTTGTTGCACCGAGAGTCACATACATATTCTTTATCATCTCCTCTTTCTCATCAATAACAACTGGGGGTGGTGGAATCTGGCAAAATATCTATATATATAGGAAACTCTATAGCTCCCATTTCAATCTATGCAAGGCAGAACGCCGAGCTGCACTTGAGCCACATTACGATGGCAGTCAGTACTTGAAAGTGGAGCATTTAGACACAAATGTTTCATAGCAGCACCATTTAAAATGAGTAGTAGGGATCCTGGAGCGGATACATGATGGACTACAGATCGCAATTCAACAAGCAAAGACTGAGATCTTAATCATTGAGCAGCCAGGATGGCTATGATCCGTACAATGATAAAAATTACGTCTTATTCTAATTTTGTTCATTCACAGGCAAGTACCTGCAGTCAAACCTAGGGACTATTTTGGATCAGGGGGATCGGGCCGAAACCCACATTTGGCCATAACATTCAGATTTGGCTGAAATTACTGCTGGTCAATATCGTGCGAACCCACACCTTGAAGTATTGGTCAACTTATAGATATTGATTGAGCATAATAGACTCTATAGTTGTTTTTCAGAGCAACTAGTCATGCGGCAGTACTAGTAGACATCTTGGCTCTTGGGTGTCAGACAGACGAGTATAATGGCTTGATTCTCGAAATTGGTGCAGGGTTGAAGAAAGAACTGTGGTACGACATGTGGAACAGCAAGCAAGCAAATCTTCTGTGGTAAGGAGAGTGATTGTGTATCCAGTAGTCATCCGAATCTGACAAAATGTTCAGCCAAACCCAAAACCTAACATTCCAAATTTTCCAAAAATTGCATAATCGAATATGCAGAATACCCCACACACTTAACACCTTGAATGAATGCCATAAAAATATTTATATTCAATAGCCTACCTCCTTGGGCTTGTACCATTTTCGATAGTCAGGGTCGATCGTAAGTTTCATTCCACCCGGACTCGTTTCCACTTGAGATAGAAGCTTCGCCATCCTGAAAATTGATTCAGATACCTATTGAAAGAGACAGGCCGAATAATGATCTTTCACAATAATCACTCACCTGTATTCAGAATACAATTCGCTGTGTAAGAATGATGGGAGACGTTCTTCCTTGATCCATTGTATTCCTTGTTCTTTATCAAGACACTAAATATACCATGATCAGCATTATGACTATGGAAGTAGTGTCGACAATGGCAAATCAGCCATTAGGCACATAGCATAACGGGACCACTTCTGGCGGGATGTTGGTTTGTTATTAATAATAAGACTTGCGTAACAAGATGGAGACTAAATTTTCTGTCCAATTCCAGGCCAACAGTTAACGCAACTGTGCTTGAACCATTTAGGCTTAAGCAAGAGTGATTACAGCGTTTGGAGCATTGTGGGGATCTTGGGGTGTTTGGGACTAGAAGTAAACCAGGCTACGTGAAAACCTTTTATTCAGGCCAGGTACTCGAAGTGCCTGCGGCACAGAAAAACTGTGATCGGACACTCAGTCATTTGCTGTATTGCTTGCCGGAATACAGACCATTCTGTAGTAGACCCGCAGATGATTCAGTTCAGGAAGTTTGGAGGAGGGCAAGTTATTCATCGATTTGTCTTTTGTTAAATTAGTACCGGTAGGATATTTGGCTTTCAGCAGTGGACTGTTACCACAGAGAAGTTACTGTACTGATGGAAAGGAAAGGACACTGTTTATTTTTCTTTATATTTGATTTTTGCTGCATTTACACAGACTCACATGATATACACACACGCTACTGGTGCATGATGTGCATAATTATGCAGACTGGACAAGAAGGAGCCAAAAGGCTATCGAAGTCAAGCACCCTGATGATGATGATGATATATGATCCATTTTGCAACGGGTACGGTACTGGTTTTTAGATAGTAGCCAGAAGTTTTTTTGTTACATTTCAAATACGGTAGCCTACCTTGACACTGAAGCTGGTTTTGATCTCTTCCTCTTCTTTCTTATCCATTGCATGAAAACGAACGGCCGCCGTCTATAAGTATGGTCAAATAAGTAATACATAATTCACTGGTGAAAGAGAATCGGTAACAAAGACAGAATATAGGTGTGCTCAGCGCTTAGCCGAATCACGTCACATCACCGCCTCATAATGAGAAGTAGGCCTACTGTAGCATGCACCGAACGCCCTGACCGTCAATAGGGAAGCTGAAATACATCCTCTTTACCACACTACGCCAGTGTAGAGATGAAGCTGCCTGTTGCTAGCAGGCTAGAGGGTCCAACGGACCGTACGTATCCCGCTAGTCCCGCTCACACTAGGCCACCTGGCCACGCTAGGTCGCCGGCGGGTCGCGACCGTCAGGAGGCAGCCTTGAGGTATTTCGGTAGGTCTGGTGCCGGTGAGCCATTATATCTGTAGGGTGCGCGAGTGCTGATTGCCTTTCCATAGTCTGTTTACGGATATGCATATTAGCGTGCAAAATGTCTCAATCTCCGCGGTTTAGGATAAACCATTGGTCCCTCACTCTCCACCTGCAGATGCCGACAGGTTATAATCCGGTAAAAGTTTGCTTTGCGTCATCTTGCGGATAGAGTTTAGAGAGGCGGACGGTCATATTATTAGATATATAATGTAAATGTTTACATTAAATATCTATAGTCATATTTTCCAGGGATAACAGTCACACTCCGCGATACGGCCTTCTGTATAGTAACTAGAAACAGTCAGTCGTCCTCTCGGGTGTGGACTAAATGCTGCAAAATGACGAATTGTCTTCCTACATAATAATAGGGAAATGCCTGATGTGTCCTACTTTTTTTGCTACGTTTGCACGGGCTACTCGATATTACACACACATGAGGCCATTGGACACTGGAAGATTATGCAAACATGAACTGTAGGCCTATATGCATGCTCATATTTAGCCTACCTGAGGACGGGGAGTAGAGCGTGCTTTCACGGCAGCTTTGATTTTGTCCGCAATTTCATATTTGGCACTTGTCAGAACTTCGAATCCGCCGGTTTCGGTGTTAAATTGGAGCGGTTCAGGGAAACTCTGAAGGAGGAAACAAAAATTCAGTTAACAGGATTAGCTATAGGCTCATCCTAACGACGGCCTACACGCGCAGTAAGTAAGTAGTCTAGGCCTGGCCGATATTATCACATTTCCGTCGCCAAAGATTTTACAAAGAAGGGGATGGGAAGCGAGTCATCCACGTTTCCTCCGTACCATCTCTCTTGCAGTTTTAACAAAACGTGGATTTAAAATTTAAAATTTAAAGATATTTTGGACACAACACAAGTAGGCTAAGGCCTATACGTTATGGCTTTCCTATTGACCAAACCGCAATCGGATAAAATGTTTGCGGCTTCATCCTCAAAGACATAGGCCTATAATTGCCGTTTAATTGAGTTAATGCTAAATGTAGGTGTGAAAACAATTCACCACTTGATGTCATGGCGGTTTGGACTTGCCAAAACTGTGGCCCCAACTTCATTTTTTTGGCAACGTCTTAATCTGTGAATGGCGTATAAGGCCGTGTGGGCCTACTGGTTCTCACACAGTCAGAGATTTTCAAATGTCCTCTTTTTTGTTGCAAAATTGTTGATGCATAGCCTATAATAGCTTACATTAGCGCCTATATACTGGACTATTCAGCCCGCCCGATTATTTATGTCCTCTTCGTCCTGAATATAAGCTTAATGTACATTCAACGTAACGTGGCCTATCTTACCGGAAGTCCCAAGAACGTATTGAAAAAGTCGACAAATATTTCATCGGTGACCAAATAATCTTCCTGAAATAAATACAACTGGGTAGAGGGCGACACAATATGTAGGCCTATATCGCTTGGTTAGTAGGCCTACTCACGAAATTGTCTTCGTCGATTCGCGGCGGATCTGAAACAATATCATGGAGATTACATTTAGGTGTATCAATTGCGGCTTATCGTGTAAGCGGGCTAACACCTCCTTAAAAATACATTAGCGTTGTTTGCAACCCTTACGATATCCACCATCGCAAACGCGGATTTGATTTTGCGCTTGCACCTCTGCCAAGCTATCCGATTGACGGGACACAAACTACTGTTATAACAAACAAGTGTAGAAATTTAGCTCGAGGAAACTTCTCGGAAAAAGGTAGCAGTAGCTCACTAAAAAATATGTTCTCTGTATAGTATATTACAGTAGGCCTATATATCTATACCATCTAAGGTACAATTTTACCGGTTGGAGTTAACTTTGGGGTGCTCTGTAGGTCTACATAGTCTCGATGTGTATTCGTTGAGGGATTTCCCTTTCATATCAGTCCGATCATTATGTAATCAACATCATACCACGGGCCGTGGTCCACGGCATGACGAGAGCTTATCATTCGGATAACCAATTAAATCAGTCTGTCCCCTGCAATCAAGGCAACGGCTTTGCCTTCCGAGAACTATCGAAACTAGCGCATTCCGACTTTTTAACGCCCGGTAACCACCCTCGATATTACAGTACATTTGGGTTAGCCTTGATGTCGCCATTTGCGAGTTCATGATGCGAAGCTCAACCGTATGGCAAAGGTGGCGAGTAAACATACTCCTCGTAAAAATAGGTGCGACATAGGCAACTACGCTGCTATCTCTTATACACTTTACGTTGACCTACCGGTTGTGATCGTCTTCTGCGACATAATATCTTGCGTCTGACAGTCACGAGTACACAATTAATATTATCCTTCCATATATATCCTACATTATAGTTCAGGTCTTAGCCACGCTGAAAGGCCTCAACACAATAACATGCGATAGATAAACCAAACTTCCCATAAATCCTCGTTGTCATGGCTACATCGATGAGGCGGAAACTTTGTACAAACATCCTCGAAAGTAAACGAATGGCTGTACAAACTATTTGTTTGAGACTTAGCTTTCATAAAGACTCGCCGCCATGGGTTCGCCACCTTTTCCCTGTCGGAGAACAGTTGGGTAGTGTGTCCATTACGAATATTCCACGACAAAATGATAAAGATCACTACATGACGCCGTAGATACAGCGCAGGCCTAATTTTTCTACTGTTTTATCCAATCCCTCCTGTTTCGTAGGTAGACGATAGCCTACGTAACCTAACCTATAGCTTATAGCCTATAGCCTGTGTGAACTTATACAACATTTGCCGATAGCTACTTCTGATCTGACATTAGTCAATAGTACATCCATGTTGCTATTGTCTGCGGTGGCCAGTTACCAGTCACAATAGAAGACAGCGGAGCTCAAAAGGTACTCGAAACAAAAGATATTTGATGTACACGCCTATTCAGTAAGACATATCAAACTTGTTACATAGAGAATGGAAATCGAGACAGTCGTACGCATAAGCAGCACGACCATTCATCTGTTTTAGCGGCCTTCTTCTGCAGCACATTAGGGGCTTCCGCCAGGCCGAACAAAAACGGTAAATCACGCATATAGGCAAAACATATAATAACCCAATCGGAGATCTACGTACGGCCCATGTATGGCCCGAGGCTACAATTTCGCAAGCCCTTGGGTGGCCCGTGTGTGGTTAAGAGTAGCCTATGCAAACGCAACACTGGCCCGTGTACACGAGGCCGTGTTTGGGTCATATACGTGTACTCAGGCCATAACTAGGCCCACGTGAGTGCGATGCAACATGGGCCATCTGTGGCAAAGATGTACATGGACCAGGTATTTCACTAATAAGGACATGTGTGGGCCTTATAACGCGTGGCGATCCATGCGCAAGACTTGGCAACCCCACACGCGGCCAGGCATTTTTCCATGTTTTCATGGCAACGTATTTATGCTTATAAATCGCACTCACAGCACATTATCTTAAACTTCGTTCGTCTTCTGTAGCAATAACAAAATTCCTAAACGATACGGTTTATAACAGTTGACAAACTCTGGAAAACTATGACCCAAACGTTATAGTCCAGCCTGAGTGAGGCCGATCTTACAGTTAAACAAGCATGTCAAACAAGTTGACGAAATTAGGGGTTCTGATTCTAAAAATTTCATTTTCGTAAGTGCAATTTGTTTTTCCGTAAGACATATACGCTTGCCAGAAGATCGTTGTTTAATTGGAAATGGACAATTCGCACTTTCGTGGTCCCATTTGGTGTGTCGCAAGTCGGGTCGTTTTGTGGTACGACCTTAAGAGTGAAAATTTTTTTTATTGTGTGGTTGAAGTAATGGAAAATGAATTTTCATCTCCATTACTTGCAAACTAAGCTCTAATATTATTCGCAAGCATCCCGATTGGAAAAACCACTCGTTAAAATTAAAAATGCTTTTTCCTGTTTTTGATGCCGTGCGCTTTACGTCACTCTTACGCCCTTCGATCTAAAACACGCAAACTATACAAACTTGGATACAGACATTACCAACGGAAAATTGGACTGCTGCATATGTCCTGAAAGATGTCTTTACATGAATCAACTATCGCCTTGACCAGCGATCGCTTAAGCGTGACGCGGCCGGTTTCTTAAAGATACGGAATTTCGGTTCCAGAAGGTAAAACGTCGTCAGATTTCGTCGTGTAGCATTTCCAATCAGCATGCGTGCAAAAGTTGTTGGAACTCAATTTATAACAATAAGTCGAGGTACAAATTAATTTCATGATACTAAATAATATTTTTTAATCCATAAAATCACAGTACAAAACGGTCTGTTTTCTAGGCCTATCTGTAAATGGAACTACGAAGAGCTTGCCACTACGTTCCGCACCAGTGACAAAAGCCCTCGTGGACCCCAACCACTCATTACGGATGCGGTCCAATACAGGTGACTAACAGAAAGCGTCACGAAGTTTGCACACAAGCTAAACTTTACTGCATCGACACCTACGTATATAGTACCCAAAATTCAGATGATTCATATTTCAGTTATCTTGTCCACATGCATGGAAACGACATACCATTCCCTATTTTAGAGTAGGCCATGGACATGCATATAATGATGGCGCAGAGCCAGTGTGGTAGAGCTTGAAATCATGCTAGGCGCCCGGGGTTTCGCGATACAATGCAAGACACTGCTTACCAGCAGCTAATAAATCCAACGTTATCTATAGGGCATTTAAAAGCTACGGCTTTTTAGTATAGAAATTTCATTAATATCATGCGGATCGTATAGTTGATTCAGTGTTTATTTCAATATTTTCTATAGCAAACAAAACTCAGTATCGTATAGGGGCGCAATGGAACAACTGTACTGCCGCCTGCCTTGTCTAAAATGAGTCGTGCGCTTACCGCTCTAGAATGATTGGTATCGCTGGCTTCGTCTTGGAATGGGTTGTCGACACCAAGTGCGTCAAATTAAAGTGAGCAGCCGTGTCACAGTTATTTCCTTCTTGAGTATGTTGATCGCTTTGGCCGAGCTTCTTCTACCAGTACATTCAAAAGTGCATATTTGGACGCAGACACCACACTTCCAGAGAAAGCAGCCTCTTCCGTATTCGACGCATGACTCACGCGACCCGTCAGGATTTGCGAAATGAAAAATTGTGCAACTTGGGCCATGACTTCAAACCTCATTTGACTAGCCATTTTATATACGTGATCATCATCATCATTATACATTAACGCATTTTCAAACATTAGCATCAAATCCCGATGAAATTCACTCGTTGTTCGCATAGTGCCGTTTTCAATGTCACGCTTGATTGACGCTAGATCGACAGCGCGGTAAACGGTGGATGAATAATCCGGGGCCATCTCGTCAGTAACCGGCTGCATGAATAAATTGGCATATCTGTGACTAGAAATCTGATTCCACAAGATCATGGTTGACTTCTTCCACGCTTTGTAGGCAGCCGCACCCATGTCATTTTCTGTTTCGGAGTTTTTGACGTCACAATCGGAATGTGGAACAGTGGAACTCAAACTAGCCGTTTCGTCGTCAATACTCCTATTGGCACCTCGACTTTCGCAAACTGGCCCGCTCGTTTGGTGGATGCTATCAGCTGTCGTGCTATCGGATAGGCCTATCGATTTGTCCTGAGACGTAACTGAAGCATCACATCCCTGCATACTGGAACTGAGATATTCGTCAATGCTGCTATAGGATTGGCAGGATGAGTTCGTGAGATTTAAAGACTCAGCTGAAGGCCCAGCAGAAACCTGAGATTTGCTGTTACGGCTATCTTTAGACTCTGACATCCAGTCAAGAATGAGTGAATGACCGTCGAGGCCAGATGTGTCACAAATGCTTACTTCTGAATTTGCTTGCGTGGAAATATTTGACTCCTTTCTGTCTGAGCGGGATGTCGTCGAGATCTCTGAAGCTTCAGGGACTTCACGGCGTTGACAAAGTTGCCCGAAAGATCGTTCGGCGGCTACACCGGCGGCGAATTCTAGTACGTCTTTGCGTGTGAACAAAGCATCTTTTGGTCCTATCTGCACGCCGGTCTCGCGATTACTTTCTCTAGCGTCGCGAGCATTACAAGCCGGCACATCCTTCGACAATTCTTGCTGAGGTGTATCATTCGAACTATCATGATCTTTCACCAACTGCCGATCTTGTGCCTTGCTTGTGCAACAACCCACTTTCTCTAGTAACTTATCTAGGTCTTTGTCCAGCGATCCCGATTCAATCAACTTCAGCTCGTCAAGCGTGTGAGTGCATTCGTCATGCTGTTTAGATGCCAATTCTTCCAGTTCTGCAATCCTTGCCTTTGTTATAATTTCCAGGATATCTTCGTACTTTTCCGGTGTATTCTGTAGCAGATCTTTTATCTGATGAGCGCACGAAGTGGCAGCAAGCCAGTTTTCAGGCCGACCCACCTCGCAAAACGTTTCGAAAAACTTATCCGCATCAACCCATTCGTTATCTCCCAATGATTTGACAAAAGAAACGATGGCTAATTTTTCACGGGTCGACCAAGAGGCAGAATCCATCGCTATAGGCTTATTCTGTAAAATGCTACTGGCTATACCAGCCTACCTTAAAAACGCCTATACTGAAGGAGAAACAAAACCAGCGATAAATTGAAGAATGATGTCTATCCGTTCTAGATTACTCCTCGAACAAGGGCTGTTTCAATCGCCTTGCCAATCTCTGATTGGTAGCGCGGTGCTAAATCACTACTTCACACCCTCGTAGTAAGATTACTCAGATGTCGTCATTGACAGACCTGTGGGCCTACAGCCCCACGCTTTTTGAGCCCACTGAATATGTGGACTGTGGATGGATCGTCTATACCTGTCGCGTATATCGATATGACGTCATATCCATAGGTGTTTGGAACCCATTCACATTCATGGCGGGCGAGAACCAATTTGTCCGCAAGGCACTTGCATTTTACCAAAAAATTCCGGACGTGTGGTTTTAACCCTATCTGCATTGGATGTTCTCGATCTCTCGCCTTTTGGCAAGCTTAGTCATGGAGACTCCCTAAAAATGCTGCGTGACGAACAAATACAACGCCAGATCTTGCAACGCAACTGACCTCTCTGCACTCTGACCTGTTCTCCTTGCTACTGCATGAGTTGTTTTGTTATTTGCGTTGCCTTGCATAAAAATCGTACTTACTCCACCTCCACCGAAGCATCACAGTAGCCCGACTATGCCCGTCGAAGTTGAATGTCGCAAATGGTGGGTGTAGACTATGGCGTGCAATGGTGGAGTGGTCATCATTGGTTGCACCGAAGTATAATTATCGAGTAATCATTGGAAGGTTGCGTGTTCGCTACAGGTGGTGGCTAGCTCTGCCTTAGGTCGACCAGACCCCACTCTACCCGCCTTCTCTGTCCTAGGAAATTCCTGGTAGCGTAGAAGCCTCCTGCTGCTACAAGCACTCCCAACTTCGCGGGCGGACACACCGAGCCAAATCTCTAAATTCTCATAATTTTATTGGGATTACTGCTGTTGTCAATCTTGGTTGAAATGTCAATTGCCAGACAACGTATTCAGTTCAATCGGAAATAGGTTCACATATTTTCCGCGCAGGGTGTCTTGAAATGGATCTAGGATAATGAACAGTGATGGATATGTAGGTCTATGTATAAGGCCTAGGCCTATCCATTAAGTGAGATGAATGAGGCTCCTGAACAGAGCTCCGATGGTTTGTGAACTTCCTCAACTAGGCTTAGGCTCTTTAGTTTAATTCATGGTGACTCACGGCCTACAGAGATGACACTATACGCCTACATACTTTGGTCTGTATCTGATCGTGAACGGATGGATAAAGGCTACTAATCTTTTTCATGAGATGCTGGGAGTAGGGGGCTGGGAGTAGGGCTGGGAGAGCTTGTAATCTTGTTTTCAAATAAACTCAGGCAGGACGTTAAATTTGTAGAGCACTAGTCTATACTTTTGTCCATATTTTTGGGCAACTGTTCTCTCGCCGGGGGTTCCACTCTTTAATATTGTGTGACAATAATTTATATTTAAAAGTGTATAGTGGAGCCGATGGCGGCGGGACGATCAATAGATATTGTAAAAAGGATCACCACAGAATTAGAACATTCACAAGCTTTCGGAGCTCCGAGAGGCTAGACGTTAAATCTGTGCTGATCTTCTTTGCCATAATAGTAATTTATATGAGAGAGAGAGAGAGAGAGAGAGAGAGAGAGAGAGAGAGAGAGAGAGGGTTTATCATCACGAGGAAATTCACAGTAAATAGCGAGAAAAAACATACAGCGATAGGTCTACGACCATCAGGCTATCGAGTCAGCTGTTTGTAACAGCACTAACAGGTGCATGATTTGTTTGAAACAGGGAAGGCTACCCGAAATATACGACGACTTCTTATAGTCGACAAGAACATTTGTGATTGGAACACAGGTTTATAAGCAGGTTTGATACATTTTTGCTAGTTAGGCCCAAAAGGTAGGGTTTTGATTTTAATCAACCCTGATTAAAACTAGATGGTTTACACCGTTTTTTGCTCTTGATATTTTACAAACACCTGATTTTTTCGGTTTTTTTTTTCCTCATTTTTACCTATAATACTATATCGCCGGCTTCCTGAATATACTAGAAGTGTTGTTAAAAGTATCGAGAGTCATAAATTTGCATTGAGGTGGTGGGGAGGGGGAGGGTACCCAGCAGACTGGCACATCAGATGCAATCTTGAGGTGTTCCTGCCGATGACCATTGATATGCTTTAATGAGTTTCTGTTTTAGAAGTGTTTTAGAAGTATAATTTCTTTCCGATGGTTATAGATAGGAAAACAAGGCCGCAAACTACTTTTGATTTCGAAGAGGGCCCAATGACGTCATATCCTCACATGATGTGACGTCACATGTCATTGACGGTTTATGATGTCACATATTTATCATCATCATTTACAAACATGGTGAAATAATGCCCACCAAGTTAACTCAGTAACTGTACTGTACTGCATGTTTATCGCGGGGTTGTTGGTGGAGGGAATATCGTAATGTAGTTGAACTCCGCGCTGATCTGACTCCAAACTGTGTGTTCGAAACACCCCACGATAAATGCCACGTCAGTGACGTACGCTTCTATAGAGCTCTTCGTACAGCGGTCTGTCTATATAAATACTGTTCTTGCACGAGTCTTAGCTGAGACAGAATTGATGCCGAATTGATGATTATATTGAACCAATATTCCAAGTCACTTCGATTACACGTTCGTACGATGAAACAATATTAGTAATGCCGAATAGACAAGTCGAATGGTGTATGTTCTATGACTACATGTCTACAGCGCATGTGTGCTCCGTTGCGGCAGACAACCAGATACTTAAAAGAATCCCGATTTCGAATTCAAAACGTGGCGCCAAATGTCATCACGTGGTTCGACCACGGGAAAAACAATCCCAAATTATGTCAGCGAATTATCTTCGCATGGCTTGAAATCTTCTTTATAATAATAACAGCGGGAGTTTAGCGATACTGTTATGATCGGAACAGCAGGAGTGTATTTTGTTACTACTACAGTAAGCCAATTATCGATTCCATGTGCTATATGAGCTAGTTAATTATATGTCTTGTTTGGTATAACCCACTAATGGATAATACTCTAAGAGAATTTAGGTCATGTCCGAGTGTCCTAGATACGACAGTTGATGTCGCGTATATACATTCAGAAATGTATATGCGACACACATGCTGCACTGCAAGAAGCTCTTGATCCCGTGACCCAGGAATGTCGGAGGGGCAAATTTCATTTTGATACTTCGTGTGTTGATGGCCACCCTGTAGGCCGACCTGTGACTGGTTTGAACCAAAACGTGGATTCGGTTTACAAGATTGCCTACTGTACAATAAGTTTTTTTTTCTTAATGCAACCTTGGGGGTTGCCGTAAAATATCCAAGCAGTGAATCTGGGAGAAGGTGAACATAATCTACAGGTACAACTTGGTCTCCACTATGGAGTCCCTACTTTTATTAAAAACCAGTAAAAACCGAAAAATCATGGTTTTTATCAAGGCCTCGGTTAAAAGGGGGTTGCAATATTTTGCAATTTGATAAACCACAACCGTACCTATAGGCCTATCCTCATATCTCGCATCTTATTGACGTCCGATGTGCGGTGGTGTATTTGATATTGATATCTTATTGCTAAAATGAAACATAAATTATGTTTTTTATTGTACATCATCAAAACAATAGATTATTATTATTATATGTGACATGCACAGTGCGAGAAAAGTACACCGATACACCGTTGCTCGCTGGCTTGCTGCCACACAGACGCGCACAGTATAAGGATACCACTATCATCAAGTGCGATCGCACTGTGGGGGTGACCGGGGATAATGTGGACGCTGGGATACTGCGGACAAGGCAATTATAAGTGGTTGAGGCGATAGATTGAGTTGAGTAGTTTCAGAGAAATCTAGTCCGATTTAAACAGCCCTTTCTTACGGTAGCCATTTTCTCTCGAAAATGAGGCTGCGCATGGTCGCGGATAGGCCTACGCCGGACGGGATGGCCGGTATATCCCCGACATTTGAAAATATTTTCTAGGTGGTTATTAGGCGATATATCAAGATGATAAAAGGACGTACAAGAGAGTAAAAATAAGGAGTAGGCCTATGTATCCTATCTAGCGAGAGAATGAAGTTGCCTGTATTGGCAGTGGTGGAGAAAGGCTCCTCTGTTAGAAAGAGTGTGCCATGCAGTAGCCTACTGTGTCAATAAATCCAATAAGCGATTTTGCCTCTACTTCCGCCACCCCTGACGCGTCCCCAACCGGTTTCAATTTGCCGCGTCTGGCGTGGACGTGTCTCAATTGACTCAGAACTGGGGTGGGATGTCAGGTCGTGCCTTCACAAGTGAGGTCTCGCGCTCAGTATGGCATATACAAGTGTATGGCGTGCTCTTGGCCGCGTCCTCAATGTCCGCTGACTGCAGAAAAGGACTAACTGTCGGTACAGACCTTTATATAAATTTACCAGATAAAAATACGCAAGTCAGACGAGTTGCTGTCCACTCGACAGATCAAATCGGAATGCGTTCTAAAAAAACCCCGCTAGGTCGACAATTCCCCGAAAGCATTTCAGGGATGCAGAATTGGAACAAGGGTGGTGTTGGGTTGGTGTTTTCCTTACATATTGATTCTGTGCATGTAACTTTTTCGATTTGTGAATAATAAATATATCTTGCTGGCATGAACAAAGCTCAATGATAGATCATCATAGAGCAAGTTGTCGACATGGATGAGCACACTCGTTGCCTTGGTTTCATCTTTTTGATTGACAGCACATGATATGACCAGACACAGTGGAAGCACAATGATTGCAAATGCTGTGCAGAGTTTAGTTCGCCTACGCATTTTGAGTGGCATGAACATTGTTTAATACCTTACAGAAGTCGTTATCTGATGCGTCATGGCGTTAGATGTATCTACAGAAAAGACAGACGTTGTAATTGTAAATGGTGATAGTCAGTCACTTGAAATCGGACAAAGAAAATCTAAAGGTAGACCGATTATTATTGTGAAATTCTGACAAAATATTTCTTTTCACCTGGAAAGTTATCATACCGTAAGTAGAGTTTGGATCCGGGGATCGCGGAACGGGAATTCCCGGGTTTCCCGATGATTTTCGAACCTTGTTTCCCTCGTATTACATTGAATGATTCCGGAGAGTCCCGAAACACGAAATCGACGTGACGATGCCAATGCGATGTATTTCCCGTTTAACAAACGTAGTTTGAAGCTTGAATAAGCGTGAACCTACTGATCTTTTATGAAATCAAGAATTGAGGAATGTGAACCGGCCCACACTTCTGCGCGAGTGTGATGCATCATGCTCTGTCCTGTCCGCTGATACCACGCCACAGGTCCATCTGTGTTCTGTGGAGGGTATAGTTTCGTGATGGACTGGTACTCATAAATTTAGATTGTCAAGGTTTGTTTGACACACACTTCAATCCTGGGAATTCTTGAGACCCAGTGAAATAATGGCGGGTGTCGTCCTGCTGGATCCCTTTTTCGAAACACAAAATGCGAAAATCAATACCAAACTAGAATTTCAAATTAACTAAAAACGGCCGCAAGGCCTTAGTCTCAGCTGGCACCAAAATCTAAGTTTCTCCATAATGCCAGTAATGTTTCAGGCAATATGGAGAAAGATGACAGCCTCTACTCTGATATGATACCTCAGGATCTTTTGTTTGCTTTGACTGAAGTAAACAGCATTCTCAAAGCAAAAGAAGAAGAGTTGGCTCCTGTGAAAACTTTAAAAACACCAAAAGAAATGAGAGTGGTAACGACCTTTTCTTTTGACCACGGTTATGACTTGTGAGGTGAGGACTGAAGGCCTCCCCCTCCACCACCAATATATGATGTATGCCTATATCTGTCACCGCACGTGCCTGTTACACCCGATGAATATATTCAATATATTGCGCAGTTTTTATGAATTATCACTTTATCTGGTAAAGACAGGGCTCTGTTTGCTCCTCAGCAATTATATAATCTATCACTTAAGCGTTGTAACATTCTTTAAATTTTCTCCATTCTGTATCACAGAATAACTTGCAAAAGGGTGCCAACAGAAATTTCTCAAGAATTCCTGATTGTTGATCATTTTCATTCTACTAGTCAGAGTCATCCGCAGCACTCAAAGCCCTCGTTCCATGTACCGGTGTTGGCAAAATGTGTCTATAAATAGCTCAGCCCTTGGCAAAATGATCGTTAGGAGCATGTTACTTCGGTCGCACGGCACCAAGCCAAGGCGAATGGTCCGGCTTGTACACCCACCTGTTCTGTTTATTCAAGTGACCCCGTGGACTGCTAAAATCGGTTCTCGGACTGACGCTGGTTCCCAGACCGGTTGTTGAGAATCACTCGTATATATAGCCTATAGAAGAGTGTAGTCGAGCCGATGGCGTACGATCAATTGATATTGTAAAGAAGACCACCACCGATTTAACGTCCAGCCTTAGTTTATTGAGAATTAGAACATTCACTAGCTTTCTGAGCTCTGCTAATTCATCAGGTTAAGATGGAATGGTATATATATATAAATATTCTTATGGTTAGCATCACTGCTATTGCATCACCTTGCCTCCATTCAATCACTGCTTGCTCAAGCCATAGCAGCAAGCCCCTTAGTAGCCAGACAACTCTATATTGAAAACACTGTGAGAGTGTGAAGAAATCCAAAACAAAGTAGCTCGTGTCTACTGTGGTAGGCCCAAGATTCTGTATGAAAATTTTGATGCTCTTCTGGTTAGTACATCTCAAGTTAAAAGGTACAAAACGGGCCTCCTTAAATATAAGTAATATTATAGATACCGTATTACAAATTCTGTACCGATATTCGAGTTGAAGGTTGTTCCCTTCATATGGTTGCTTATTTTTGATTCAGCCATTTGGAAAAGGTGCACCAGATGGCGTGTGGCATCATAGAAACCGCAGGCTGATGTACCATCATTTGACAAAGCACCCCAAGAGTGATGGAAATACGGCTGGCTCGAAAGACATATCTTTCTTATATGACGTGACGACAAAAATGAAGCAAACACAACAAACTCCAAGTCGATACGATAACAGTGCATCAAGAATGCATGCACTTCAAGAGGTAGGTACCATACTGTTACTTTATTTTACTTTGCTGATTGTCAACATAAATCTATCTTTTTCTCAAGGGTCCATAAACATTTCAGTCTTATTGCCATTTTTTCATGCATTTGTAATTATGTTTTTAGAAAATGTCATCGTCAAGTAATCTCACCATTCCTGATTCGATTATCCCAGATGAATATCACATTGTAAAAAGTAAAGCGGTTATTGGACTCGACTATGCTGATGAAAAATTGACAACGAATTTGGTGGATCATGAAAAATTCTTGAGAGTTTTCCCATCTCTTTCGCCAAATAAAAGATTTGAGGTTTGTAAAATTTCTGTTTGTTTGTTTTCATTAAATATGAACTGGTGTTTGAATAGCAGATTTGATTTCTGAAGATGTTAGGCCAAGTGTTTCAACCATTGTCTAACATGATAGCATGCACTACTTGACAGTCGGACACGTCCCACTGCATATTATTTATGAGTAGTGTGTGTGCGTGAGTATCATGGGAGTCTTTGTATTGTAAATGCAGCATAAATGAATCATAGAAAGACAAAATTTCAACATGTAGACCTACCGGTAGGCCTAGTCTTATTCCTACTGTGATGTGGTTATTGTTTTGTGCCAGGTGGTTCAATTGATGAGAACAATGGACCAGATGTTGGCAAAAGCTGGTGTTGATGATGTTGAAACAGAAGTGAAAGGCCCAACACAAATTCACAATCTACTTGAAATCATAAAGAAAGAACAGCAAATTTACGATGTCGTTTTTCATGAGGTAAGTTGAGTAAAAAGGACTTCAAGTTCCAGTCTCGGTAAATAGAAGATGTGATTAAGCGGTTACATTTGCAGAAGTATCGGTCGATACTATGTTCACTCGACTACATTACGATGATTACATGTGTTTGGCAGTATCCCGGTGTTTAATTTACACTTGTACGGTACCGGTATCCAGGAATTGGATTTCCCAGATTATGTTTTGGAAACTGGATCCTGTGAGCTGCCGAAATATTTTCTGTGATTGCTATTTGTGTCCAAAAAACCTTGCAAATTTGAGTTGCTGACTGCCGGTCTATCGTGTAACCCAACTAATGTTCTGCAGAACACAGATGCAATGGAAATGTATTAGCAGATGGCCCATACACGCACATGATGCAATGATGCATACACACAGAAGCTTACATTCATCATTGATTTTGTGAATGATCAGTTGGTTCATGCTTATTCGTGCTTGAATCTGTGTTAATCAGAGAATATATCGCATTGTAATATCAGTTTTGGGACTCTCGGGGATTTTTCAATGTAATCCCTGCAAAACGGTATCTGAAAATCATCATAGGCTATATTGGGAATTCCCGTTAACAGGATGTCGGTATTCAAACGCTAGCCTACCTGTATCCACATTTCAGCTATTTCCATTGGTTATTGGTGAAATATTGAGGATGCTCGTTACAACGTTGACACATTTCCAACATTTGCAAACTCATTACTCAGTAAATGTTAGGGCAGGGATGGTATGAGGTCATTAAACGAGCTCAAATTGGGAATGAACTTCATCAAACTCATTCACATTCGCACCATTTCTAGAAACTGTATGAGATATATTTTTAAAAGTAGCACACAAACCTGTCACAAAACAATACCAAGCTGATCTAATCAATTCGTGTAATATTTTTTTAATGCAACATTCCAGATGACCGAATTCTGTTTTTTCAGGTTATCCGACAATCTAGTATTGAATGTGTCGAGAGAGGTCAACTCCTATCAAAATTGCGACAACGATACGCAGACCTTCTTAATCGAGTATGTTTAAATGTTTGGCCATATTAAATTCACATTGAAAGTGATTGTGATATATATTTCTTTAGATTCCCAGACAAATTAAGAGTTTGCATGCGGAAGTAATGGCACAGAGATCGTTAGATCGCAGACTAACTGACGAGCTTATGAGATTCAAAAGTTCAATTGGAAATTTAACAAGGTGCGTACCGGTAAACGCACAACTGCATGGTTCTGATCTGTACCTGTGCTGTTTTTCCAATGTCACTGATTTCGAATCACCAAGTCGATTCTGAATCTATTGATATTATAAAAGTCCAAGTCACAAGTCAAGTTCAGTCCTGCTATTTTTAATGCTTTCAAAATCTAAGTATCAAGTCGAGTAGATTCATTTTGCCAAAAAACGCTCGACGCCAATAACTTCGTCAAATTCAGATTTGTCATTTTATTCAAAGGAACATGGAATGCGTTGACGTCACAGATGACCGTTTTTGTACTTTTAGTGATTTTTTGTAGTTCTAAATGACCTCTGACTATCTTTTGTCTGGGAAATAATTTGATAAAGTACATGGGAGCCAATCAATTTCTGCCTTGATTTGCGATGACTTGCAAGAAGTGCCCTTGTTTCAAGTCAAGCGTCCTCTTTTACCCCCTCGAGTGTCAAGTCACGTCAAAGTTGCTTACTCACCCTAATTGACTTGAGTTGAGTCAAGTCGCCCAGAAAATGTGACTGGAGTCGTTGGCATGAGTCGCTGCAACACTGCTTACTGTACCTGCAAGAATTTTGAATATTTAGGCCCATGAATCTGATCAAACTTATTATGTATTACTGGTATTGCGGATTTTGATTCTGGTCTTTATTGTAACCTTCGGGTCGAATGAAGGAACCACCCTAATTCACTTTAATTCAATTCAGGCGGGGTTACTGACTGCCTAACCTTCTGCACAATCATTTACCGGTAGTTTTATTTTTGTAGTGAACTTATTGCTGTCAGAGAACATGATAAAAAAATCACTCAAGAAGCCGAAATTGCACAGGTTGATTTGGCTCAAGCACTGAAGGTACTAGTATTACTATATGTGGTCAGCTTATGGATTATCGGAAAATATTCCGTCATTATGTAGTATTTCAACCATCCTTTGAACTGGGACCAAAATATACGAATTTACAAGCTGTTTTAGGTTATATTCCACAACCGAGAGGTACTTAGCGATTGCTCAAGTTGAATGCAACGTAGGTTGTTTAAGGGACACAACACTGAGCACTCTAAGTACAATGATGATTTAAATAATAATTGGAATCATTTATATAAATCTTTTTTGCAATAGTCCGAACCGAAGAAGAATTCTTTTCCAAATGCCTTATGATTGATTCATTTTAGGAATCTCAAAAGAATGCCAATCTGGTCGATGAATATCATGATTTGTATGAATTACAGCGGAGCAGGCTTGAAAACCAAGTTTCATTACTTACCTATGAAAGAGATTTGTGGTGTAATGCATCTTACAGTTTAGCATTGAAGGTAAGACCATGGAACATCCGCAATTGTGGAAGCTTGATCGGTACATGTTATATTGGCTGAACTGCGAATCAATTTACGAACGCAACACAATGTGAGATAGTATTTTGAAACTGCATACTCTCTTACCAGATGAAGATAACGAAACATTCGCAGAACACGCTTCCTGAATAGCTATGCTAACCACAGTACACCTGTACACAGGTATCAGTAAGATGATAATAAATCAGGAAACAGTGGACAAAGAAATACTATTCAGTATAGCCACTATCAATTGCATAAGTAGCTAGGAGTTGTAATATCAGTCAGCTACACAATATGGATTCAAGATTGCATCAGTGTTGTAACTACTTGAGTCAAATTTTCAAGATGACTTGTAGATCCAGTCGGGGTGGATGACGTGACTTGACTTGAGACTTGGCATCAGATTTTTGGGAATAAATCTAGTCTATAATATATTTGACTCATCGCAATTTTCAAGTTACGTCTTAGACTAAAAGATTGTCAGAGATCATTCTTGTATTGATTAAAAAACAAATTTCGTATGATGTCGTTGCAAAAGAATTAACACTTTCTTTCTCGATTTGACAAACTTATGTGGAGTTTTGCGTTTTTTTGGCATTGTGACTTGATTTGAACATGGCGGGCTGGCCTTGGTAACTCTACTTATGACTTGGAATCATCTACTTTATTACAAAACTGTATTTTAATTAATGCATATCATGTACGGTGCACTCATTAGCTGATGTAGGAGTGGAACTTGTGAGCCTGTGAACCGAGTTGCAATAAGCTTGACGTTATATACTGTAGACCAGTGGTGATAATTTCTCCATTTATCTTATCTTATTGTTACAGTATCATCAAGTCATCTGTAATCTGCTGTGTTTTAGATTATTTCGGAAAATTCCCTCAGCACAGCGAAAAGACTTCATGTAACGGAGAAAGCATGGCACAAACTTGCCGTTCACTTCAACGTGATAATTAGTGATCATGATACAGAGAGTCTGGTGGAAGTGCAGCATCACGTAGAAATCTGGAGAGATCTCATATTCAAGTTTGTATTTACGAGAATTCATTAAATGATCATTGGTGGACCGATCTCAAAAAAGCAGGCCCGTAGTCTAAACTGTTGTGGATTATGGGCGGTGCTTTTGGAGCTGCAGTCCACGGCCCAACTTTTATGGGACCCCAATATTTGGAGAAATTATTTGTATCGCAAACATCTACACCATACTTCTAAACAACTCGACCATTTCACACAAAGGAAAAGACACTGTATATTTTTGGTCATATTTGATTTGCGCTGCATTTACACAGACTCCAAATGATATACACACACACTACCGGTGCATAGGCATATCATGCATCCATGATGTGCTTATGCACACCGGACAAGGGGCGGAACCCTATTGAAGTCAAGCGCCCCCCTCCGCACATGACATTTCATGAAGAAGTATATTATGACGCCATAAATACCTACCTCCATGAGGGCCGCCGTGACTTTAATCCGACCCTGAGTCTAAACATCATCATTTTGGAAACTGACTTTTTGATATCGTAAAGAAGATCACTACAGATTTAACGTACAGTCTTGGTTTATTGAGAATTAAAACATTGACAAGCTTTCGAAACCAAGGCTGGAAATCTGTGGCGATCTTCTTTATGATATCTATTGATCGTCCACCACCGGCTTCGCTATATTCTTTGATATGTTTTTGACAGCTTCAATCAACTTCTGGAGGCAGCAGATAAAAAGACAATTTCTGTTCTGACCAAAGTTCGAGCGGACATACGTCATTGGATATCAGTATTTCAAGGTATCGTTGGTTTTGGCGAGGGTTCGACCCCAAATCATGAACTGAGCGAATTTGGCGACGTTCGTTACCGAGTCGAACACAAGCACTGAGTTCGTACCATCCAATAGGGCCCCGGTTCTCAGGTTTTTATTGATTACCGATACAAATTCACTTCAACGAAAAAAAAGTCAAATATTCACTCATATTATTCAGGGGCTAAACCAAACACAGAGACGTGCTGCATAGGACCACCATGCTGTAGTTTGTGCACCATTGATTAAAAATTTACTGTTCGTTTGTCATGTTGTACTTTACCAGCTGGACCAAATCGCGAGTTTGGGCGCTGTTCGAGGTGATATGCTCTTCAGCTTCCTGTGTTTGCTGTATTTCTGCCACTACTGTGTGCTATTGTACCGGCACTGTCTGTCGCCCGCCACAACGTGAGCCGCAGCTTCAGTATATAGGATGTGACATAACACCCGCGATACAAATAACCGACACGACGCTTTGAAAGTGGCACACTGTACACCATTTCGTATTAATATATAGATATTTTCAGATACCATGATTGGTTATTACGAAGACACAGATATTCGTACAATACAAATGCCGACAACTGATTTTGTTGAAAGTCTGCAAGCTGACATTTCAAGATGGGAATCTGTGAGATTTTACACATCACCTTACTCCAAAATTCATACTTCCTAAATAAATTTTATTCGGTTAAGGCTATCGGAAACGATTCTGAACGATTTGGTGGAGATGTGCTGCTTTCAAATCAAGAATTATTAATCAAAATGGCGAAAGAAGTTGAAAAATGGACGGATATTGGTATTACAATTTATGAAAGGCACAGGTTAATGTCCTATCTTTATAATAAAGTAGTTGAAAGTTAAACCATCATTCCTTGCATATGCTGAGCATAGTGTACGTCTATAATATCATCTATGTTACCACCTACATTGCACTGCGGCACAGGCTGATGAAAATAGCCTCAGTAGTTTGGCATACCTATGGTACCGATGTTTGTAGTGTTATACCACAATGCCTCCACTCTATCATTATTTAGTCCTTCTCATTCGTAGCTTAATGGCCATTAGCAAATCATCCCCAAACTTACAGTGACAGTACTTTGTTGAAAGTTCTGAACACAAAGTAGCCTATGTTCGGCACATTTGCCTTAATTATCTGTGCTTACAAGTTCTGATGGTATTCAATCCGATAGATCTTGAGTTAGGTTACTTAAAAGGTAACAAAAAATCGCACAGGGGCTGGCAACGCAACATGTTCAAGAAGTCATATTGAAAAAAAAGCATAAAATGTCAATATGCTGATAGCGGCAAGCATTTTATACAAAAATTAATAAGTCGAATTAATATACTGTATGTATTTATACCAACCTACAATAAGCCAAAGATAAACATCCTTCAGACCTTTTTCTATTTTGAAACATATTTTGAAAAAGTCCACGGTGCGACCAGTGCTGGGCCAAAGAGCCATATGTGGCCCATCTCCTATTCTAGCAATTTATTTGGCTGTCTCTCAGTGCGACTGACAGTGCAGTGGACAACGGACAGCGGCATAACACGCACTACCATGACCAGGCCTAACTACATGTGTGTGCGTGTGATGTTTCGTGCAAAGTTTTACTAGGAAGTCAGATATAATTTAGAATGGTTGATGTTACAGATCGGACAGTGGAGAATCTTATGAGCAGTATAATGTGATGAATAACAATAGCGACCAATTTCATTCAATGAGAAAACAGATGGATATACGAATAACAGGAGAAAACGGTGAGTGTAATTTATGAACCGATACCTGATATTACAACAGGAGATGGCAATTTTTTCTCTCAGCTTTCACCATCATACCAAGGTATTATTTAGAAATGGTATCTGTAGCTTCTTCGCGGAGGATAGTGTGGAGAGGGTGGTGCTTCACTGCCTCCTTGACCCAGCCTTCATATGCATATGCATCTGTAGTGTGTGTGGTTATGGTGTGAGTCTGTAAATGTGGCAACCAGAACAAAGGACAAAAATAAACAACCTCCTTACGTCTGATAATTTAGATAAGAAATTGTCATTGGAGATTCCGTGTCCCACCTCAATTTTATTTACTTTGCTGACGGGTTTTTGCAGTTTTTCTCCTTGATCAGGTGAAAATGGACACCATAGATTTATATTGAAGCAAGCAGTGCTCCAAATGCTTGTGAACTAATTTTTACGGTACATCAAGTGGATCGTTTTGAATCTTCAGCATCAGTATTTTCGATAATTAATCCATCACTCACTCCACTCCAAATCTTTGACAAAACAATATATGTAACGGTAATTAGAATTGGTATGAGATATAGAACGATGAGACACTAGAAATATCATTTTAGGAACTGCAAAAGGCATGATTTCTGTACAAAACAATCTGGATGTTTGGAACACAAGACTTGTTGTATCCATGAGGGGTGCTGATGGTAAGAAAAATCTATGCATGTTACGTTTAAGATGACTGTTTTTTGCAACACTTTAATTCGAGATCTACTGCATGGAACAACATCAAAATTTGCACGCCAACTCTTGAGACTATTGGTACTACAATGGACAGGGGCTGCTTCATATTTCAGACACTCTCTATTATACTAGCTCTGCCTGCGAAGAATTTGCAAAATCGAGCCTGGCCACTGCGAGTGCCCACTTTTCGACACCACTGATTCGTGACACTTATTACCAATATTGTCTTCCTCCCTAAATTTTTATCAAGGTTTGGGTCTGGGCACTGTTCAAGGTTCTGCTGCTACTATACTACTGTACCGGTACTCTTGTCTGTCACCCGTCATAACATCAGCAGTGTCAGTATATGGTGTGACGTAACACTCGCGATGAACAAATTCAGATTTTGACCAGAAGTAAGCCTGAATCGGCCGATTCTTCTGCACAACGTCATAGAGCGTGGCGTCTTGAAAGTGGCACTATAGTGTATTAATATATACGGTGGATGTTAAGAGACGATTTGCAATATGTTAAGTCAAGGAATTCCCAACCCAAGGTACACTGAACCTTTGAAAGTGGTACACGAAATATTTTCAAAAAATGCAGAAACAATTTGTTTTCAAAGAGTTCCACACACAAAAAAAAACGCTTTTTATTTCTTATAACGTACCGGTAGCCTGCATGTAGCTTGCATATGATAGAGTTCCCATTGCACTATTAGAATTGATGTATCAAATCAAAGTCTGATTGTTATGCGCCAACTCTACTTCTCAAACACTGGCGATACGCAGCTACCACTTTGAATCAATATGAGGAATACGACAAGAAAAAGGTTAGGGAGCCCCACACGTGTTGATAGTGTGAAATACCTGTGTGACAAAATTACAAATATACTCTGATATTATTTTTTCAGTCGTGTCAGAGGCTGAGTGGCTGAAACTTTTTGATTTGTTAAACGATTACGAAGCACTGTTGGGTGAGATTATGACGTCGGTGAGTTCTGTCTCAAAAGATGGGCAAGAAAACGTGGACGATACAAGGTCTAGTTGCAGAAATGCATTAGATGTAGATGAGAGGTTTTAGACGTGATCTTTCCGTGAGCAGGGTAACAGTGGAAGAAATGATTGGAAATGTTCAGAAATGGTTAAAAGATACATTGAATGGAATTGAAGGAGAGAATGGAAAAATTTCAGCACAGGTATCATTTTGTTCCAATTCATTCTATTAATCATTTGGCTTAAAGAGACACCAAACCTTAAATAAAATGGTGGCTCAAAATAAAGACATGTTGATAATATTAGGCATTGCAGTATTCCGTTCTCGCGGATCTCTGCATAAATAACAGTTGCCGAGGGCTACTTTTTTGCGGTTCTGTATTTTGTGTCTGTTCACTACGCTCAAGGTTGTTGCTATATGACTAAGCAGAAGCAATACAGAGCTGGAAGGTGAAGTGATGGTCGTTCGGACGGGGTTTGGCTCGGTACTAGGTAGTCGTAGGTATGGTATGTTGTGTATATTTAGACTATTATTTTGTCAGTACTGAATCTTTCATCAGTATACACTATCCTTGGCTGCTTTTGACAGTCATACTGTGTAATAGGAAATGCCTGTGAGAAAATAAAATCCCCAAAAAAATATGAGTGTTGTGTTTATGATGTCAAAGGTCACTATTTTGCATCAAGCTGCAGGCTTTCGGGCCTAACTTTCAGGCGTAATTCAGGCATGATCGCGATTTACTGGCGTTGCTCATTAAAAGGTCTGTCTGAACAACTGTCACCTTCAAGCTCTGCACTGCCTCACCCTGTTGTCTAGCAGCAACCTCACACGAAGTGAACAGACATAAAAATGGGAACCACCAAAAAAATAGCTTTCAGCGACTTTTGTTTTATCCGAAATCTCGAATATGGAACTGATTTGTGCAAAAGTAATGCTGTCACACATTATATCCATACCCTTCTTACTGGCCTTTTTGATCTTCTCTCTGTCTGTCTGTCTGCCGCTCTCGGGCTGAACTGTGTGAGCCGCTCGGCTGGTGAATAAATATACAATACGACCAACAAGAATTTGTTTTGATCTCTTGAGATCGACAGTACCAACAATTTTTTGACTGCGCATGAGTGAATCTGTGCACATGTGTAATTTAGTGATAATAATTTGGCTTGATCTCCACCGACTCCTGTGACTATTGTTTTGCAGATCTCAAAAATACATACGCAGATGGTACATTGGATGGTTCAAATGTTGCTATTGCTGGCTCCTAATCGAAATACTCTAATTCCTTCGGAAGGCAGTATGACCGCTGGTTGTACTCTTGAACAACTAACAAACAAATGTGTGGATCTATCGGATCATCTCAGTCGAGTCACCGCCTATCTTTGCCAGTATGTTTAATTGGGTAGTTCTACGTTTTTAACATAATGATACCATGCCGGTAGACTAGGGATAGGCAAATCGAATTATTTGAGAATCGAAAAACAAGTCGAGTAATATTTTTGATCATGTTGAATCATCTTAGTAATTGAAAATGCCATAAATCCATTATTAAATGAAAATGAATGAATCAGCGAGTCGCCGCCTCTCCAATTTTACCCGATTTTAGTTCATGTGTAATGTGAACGGCACATAATGACGTTGTCATAATTTGTAAAATTAATAAAATAACAGCCACTGATGTGTATACGTTAGCTCTTTTGGTGTCCCGTGATTGCTAGCGTACCTTGTAGCAGGCTATTGTAATGGATAAAGCCTAAAATGAGCTTAATAAAAGTAAAAATAACACACAAAAAAACCCCACACCACAAAAAACACACCCAAACAACACCCACCACACAAAAACACCCACCAAAAACAACAACCAACAAAAAAAAACAAAACCCGTATCAAACACCCAAACACAACTACCAGGAGAAATTTGTGAAATATGATCACTGCCAAAATTATTTCTCTATATTTTAATCAAGCCAACATATTTTCAGCCACTGCTCTCTTTAAATACATTTGTACAATTTAGATGTGCAAGCACTATTGTCGAAATGGCTGCACAAAAGAAAAGGGATGCGGGAGAGGATGACGCTGATCATGAAATGAGAGACTTTCTCCGTGTAAAGGTATGTCAGTGTTGTCCGTAATCCAAACATTGATTACAACTCGGATAATAATTTTTAAATTGCCACTTACAAAATTAATTAAATTGAAGTTTGTGACTGTCGTCAGTGTTGTGACCAAATCTTTTGATTAAAAGTCTAGTAATCGACTAAATAAGTCACCACAGACTTAACTTCCAGACTAGTATAATGGAATGTACCAATTCACAAACTTTCTTAGCTCTGCTCCCACATCAGTTGAAGATGGAATCTGAGTCATAAATCATTTAGTCAAAAACTGAACAACTCCGAGGATTTTATCGAATTGAAATATTTTCATCTTTTGCAAACGGTCTCGAACCCATCAAATCAAGATTGCACAGTCAAATTGCAAGAGAATTGCTAGATTTGATGTAATGTTGCTGAGTTCACTCAAGCCGTCACAATACTAGTATACAGTATTACCCATGACAAAATTCATTTAATTTGTAGTATGAATGTAAAGAGTGGATACGAACTTGTCAGCTTTTGCTGAACACGAAACTTGACCAACCAATCACTCTCCTCGATGAAACAATACAAGCAAGGTTAGACGTCGGGAAAAAAGAGAAAGAATTGCATGAGAAACATAAGAAGAGCAAAGCAGAAAAGGTAGGGACCGTTTATTCAGTTGTTCATGTCAAGTTTCAATAAAAACCGGAGTCCAATGAAATTATTTGGCAGTAGTCTTCAGTGAGTGCCACAGTATTCGTGAATTTGCCGAATTAAAATCCAAACAGAACTTAGTAGGTGCTTCCACACCGAGATCTCATCCCAGTTGAATGATCACTTGACTACAAGCGCACGCCAACTATCATCGTTGCTTAACCACACCTTTTAGCAAAGAATGAAAGGCGTCTACACTAGAGAAGTGCTTCTGTAGTCTGGTAATCATTCAACAAGGGCAAGGTCAAGGCGGGGAAACATCCAGTACGTTTTCACCTATTTTACTTTGAGAAATATACAAGTACGGTCGATAGTGCTATGTGGAGAATGACAATCGTCACGATGCAAACATCAGACTTACTTTTGTCATTTTATTTTTGGTGGCCGCATTCTTGCTACAGCCCTTCCCATTTGTCCGCAATTGTGACTGGGAATATTCATCCACCACCATATGTACGCCCAATGCGTGCTCGTAGACCACGCATTGCGTCAATGCAGACCGGGCAAGCTCCATATTTTCCCATTATGCTCCTGGTCTCGTCAAAAAACTATGTAAATGCACAATTTTTCATCCAGTAACATTTTCAATACCCTTTGTGTGTTTCAGGGTAGGGATGGGTAAAGCAACTATTCACTTTGCTGATATTGCAATGGGGTATTCCCCTGTCCCTAAGTTCAGTTGGGATTAGATTTTGTGATTAATCTAGTTCATAGCTATGGACCATACCATTACAACATGAAGAATTTGGTCCAGAACTTACCTTATGAACAATTTACATCCTTCAACAGAGTATAGAAAATCAACCAACAACTGATGCTACGTCAACAGCAACGTCATCAGGTCAAGTCACTGAGGTGGAAACTTCTGTAGCTAAAGATGGCACCAAGGTATGTTTCAGCTGTGTAGTGAGACATAGTCAAAGTAAAAGTTGTGAGCAGTCTATACTATTTCTGTGTACTTTTAATCTCTCCATCTATTATAAGTTGATGGCCAGTCATTGACCTGCCTCTGCGATCAATATTCAATATACTACTCGATTGGCTAAGGCAGTGTTTCCCAACGTTCCCTCTTTACGGATTTAAAGAAAAATATGCACTACTAAACCCATACGAGTAAATAAAAAGTCACCCTTTTTTTCTGCACTATGCTATCAACACATTTTCGACAAGATCATAAGCAAATTCATGCCGGCTTATATTTTTGAAGTGAACTCCCTGTTCAAAAGCCGATAGTTATCTTAAAATCGGAATTCTCATTCCTTCCCGGTTGGGAACCACTGGGATAAGGTAATGAAAGGCATCGTGTATTACAGAAACCTGACCCATCACAGCAAGAGAATGCAACTTCTACAAAAAATACAATGGTATGTCACGCCTTAGGTCCTCAAATCTCTTTTAAGCTGTTCTCTCTATCTTTTGATGAAGATATGAATATTTTTTTCAGCAATTCCCAACAACTCCAGATGCCATTGTTACAACAACTGGACCACAACCAGACAAGGTAAGCCGTCTTAGGTCCTCAAATCTCTTTTAAGCTGTTCTCTCTATCTTTTGATGAAGATATGAATATTTTTTTCAGCAATTCCCAACAACTCCAGATGCCATTGTTACAACAACTGGACCACAACCAGACAAGGTAAGCCGTCTTAGGTCCTCAAATCTCTTTTAAGCTGTTCTCGCTATCTTTTGATAAATATTTGAATATTTTTTTTAGCAATTCCCAGCAACTCCAGATGCCATTGTTACAACAACTGGACCACAACCAGACAAGGTAATCCGTAGTGGTTAGATAAGTTCTGCTAACAAGAGCCAAAAGTGAAGGCATTGGACCATTCAGTTATGAAAATAACCCAAAAGGTGCCAACCATTGGAGGAATGTGTCCAGCTCATATCTGAATCAAAATATTGCTACAACATAAAGGCATTATCAACCATCCCCAAATCCTTCTAGTTGGAAGAGGTCTGAGAATAATAGGAGTCAGAGAATTGCCCGTCCCAACATATTATTTTCTTGCACAATTGAGATGTTTGGTTCACTCAGGAACCTGAAAAATGTTTAGCACTATAAAGTATTATCCCAGTATTTTGAAACGTGTAAACTACTCTCCTACTTGACCTCGTTACTGTGACCCAGACTTCGTTCAGAAATGGGCCTCGCTGAACAACAAGGAAAAGTCGAGAACAAGGGTACGCAAGTCAAATCTTATAGTTAGATATAACAGGCGGGGCTCACAAAATATTTCATCAAAGAATCACCATCATCGAGTCACATTCCATAAAATCTATTCTCATATAGATATCATAGACGATTCGATGACCGATATATAGTCAACGTAGTCTGCATTAGATTACCTTTTCTGTATTGTTTTTTCTTTGTGTGTTTCATGCTGTTACAAATTCCACAGTCGGAAACTTTCTCAGGCCTATTAAAATACACGTTTGGGTCCAATTGGACCAGCGGGCCTACAGATTAGTTGGCAAGTCAAATTGACATTGCTACCATGTTTTTACTTTTGTGAGTATGCAATGGTGATTTTGCAGTCTTATCTTTGAATATTTTAGCAAAGCACCACAGCCCGGAATAATGATGCTGATGCAATCGATGGAAGTACCAAGGTTAGTTTTTTTTAATGAGATTTCTGTAAAAATGTGAAATTTTCAAAGATAACCAAAAAATTCTTTCATCTTAGCCAACTCAGACTCCAGGATCGAAAGATGAAACAGGGTCAGGACCACTATCTGAGAGAAGAATGACTCAATTTGAGGTAGAACTCCGTGCAAGCATATAATGTAATCTAACTAGTGCTCATTTGCTCGTGTTCGACGCGGAATTGAATTTCATCTAATTCTTTCATTTCGGGTTGGAATCGAACCCACACAACGTTAGTGCATGAAAATTTTACAAGCTTATGACATATTTGCTGTTGGAGTAATGTTCTCTGGCAAGTTTTATCTTTAATCAATTGGGCAGTTCATAATTGCCAACGCTCACAGTGAAGGGGAAATGTGATATGTTTCTAGTACTGGGATGTAAATTTGACTTTACGATACGTACAAATTGTGTAAGTCTTTGTGACGTAATCGGATCGGATCTTGGATTCAATAACAAACTCGTACCAAAGGTTCGTGTTCGTCCGAATGTGAACCTAATCTGGGTTCGTACCAACCAATATTTGCGAATATCTACAATATCCAGCTATTTCTGATATTTGCTAAATAGCAGATAGTGTCACCGGTATTTGCCACCATATGTTGCTGTGACGGACTCGACTTTCCTGTTTTGGAAAGTTTGCATTAGTGTACAGACGTTCGTCGTTTGATGCCCGGAGGTTAGCTGCATGCTATGCTTGTCAATAAACTCCAAATTTTCTTCATGATGATTCAGCTGTTTTACGTCTGTTGTCCCTCCTGCCATAACCTAACCCATTAGCTTGGTCTTGAAACTGGCACTAATTGGTTGAGCTCCCTTATTGTTGCAATATTCTCAAGAACCTCCATACAAATATTAGCGTCACTCCATCCAGTCATTCTCGAGTTTAAAGGTTCCAAAATTGTGTATATATCAAAGAAAGGTTCATTCATAGATTTAACGTTCGACCTTGATTTATTGAAAATTACTACAATCACAAGCTTTCAGAACTCCTCTCCTTCACCAACTTTAAAACTGGTGTATCTTCTTGATGATATGTAATGATTGTCTGCCATCATCTCCACTATATTCTTCACAAATTTCTAGAAATATCTAATTTCCTGCTTACTATATAGATCATTGGACCCGATGAAAATGTTGAGGCTGCATTGCTTGAATATGAAGAAGAGTTCAATGCGCAAGTTTCAGCAGGATCTCTTACGCCGCCTTCATCAGAATTGACAAAGAGAGCATATGATGCCATCGCGGAAATGGATCTTTTCCAAGAACAATTGTTGTGAGTAACGGGTGTGAAATAATTTGTAGTTGAGAAGGGTCAATTTTTTTTGTATAATAAGATAATCAGGACGATATTGCATAGCCTATCAGTAGGCCAACAGTTTATAGTTGGGCGAAATCACTCGGTTGGATGCCCGGCGCTCGCCTGTGAGGTCAGTGACTAGCTTCCCACCTGCTGCATGAAATCTAAGATGAAAAAATATGTGTACAGTATTCACAGAATCTCTGCCAGGCCTTGGGTGCCAATGTCCAGCACATCCTTGCTTAAGTCTACATGCTCAGCTCACACTGTTCAATAAAATGGGGACTGGGGGAAGGCTGAGGATTTGGCATAAAACCAATCAAATCCTGAATGGTTCCCTTTGAACCACTGTGACCTTCACAATTAGAACATGACTGAAAGAAAATGATATGACGTTGTAGGGAAGGCCGTAATGTTTTACTGGGTTTGTGAGCAATGTACCCTCAAGGAAGAGGGCTTTTATTGAGTAATAAAGGGTGATTTACATTTTTTGACATTGGGACACTAAAACAATGAAAGAGGGTAAATTTCACTTTGCCTATTTGTCATGGGGTTAATGTGACATAAAAGCTCAAGTACTGTGCTTTAGGATAAATTTTGGATCCCGGGGACAGCAATTCCAGGAGATTTTCAAATTTCGTTTTCCTAGGAACACATTGAAAGATTATTATTTGTCCTGAAACTGGTGCCACGATGCAAAATATTCCCCGGTTAACATAGCTTCAAGCACCAGTAAGCATGAACCAATTGATTACTTACGAAATCATTGAGGAAACGCCACTGGCCCACACCACACTATTGTGCATATGCATTATACAGACATAAATGCCGTGTGATAGCACATCATTACCTCACCTGTGGTGTGTAGAACAGTGGGTCAGACTATGGATTGGAATACTCAATAACTCAGATTGGTAAGGTTTATTTGACACGCACGGCAATCATGGGAAATATTTTGCCAGTTCCCGGGATCCCATATTCTAAACACAACCCAGGTAAATCCATACCCCAGCCAGCCACTCTTTCTAACCTAGACATACAGAGGAGCGTGCTCAGCATGCAGAAGCAAAGACGATAGAATTGCAGGAACTTCTGACAGTGGCAAATGAAAAAATTCGAGCCCTTGAAAGAAAGGTATGGTCAACACAAACTCCCCCCACAGTCAATACATATGCACTCGCATTTACACGAACTAGTCCCAATACAGGGTAAATGATTCAAATGTGACCTGAGTGGAACTTTTCACCTTCCTTTAACTAAGGCCAAATTTGATAAAATTGTCGAGACGTAGTGTGCTTTCCTTTCAATAACTGGCTTGACTTGGGTTGTGAGTCAAATTTTCCTAATATGAAAAGATTTGGTCTTGAAGGTAGCGGTGGAGCGTAGGTCGCAGTGACTCAACCTGTGACTCAGATTATTAACATATGCTGAAAGACTGGGTCTTGAGTTCGAGATCTCGGAACATTTATGCAACATATTATGTGTTATTTAGCTTGCAGAAACTGGGAAAGAACACAGTGATACGATCACTCCTGCACCACAAGTGACAGAATCGAAGCCATCTACATCAGAAAAGGTATGGTATAAGATCATGTGATGATGTGAACCCCATTGCAATATACCCATTTCCTTTGCAGTTACGATCAGATTCTCCTATCAAGCCCTCTACTCCAGAGACAGGAAAACGATCAACGTCACGAGCAAGCACAGACAAGAAGAAAGGAAAAGCGAAAAAGAAATAGATGAAATCTTATCCATATTTTTGCTTTGCAAATATAGAAATAATATATGTTTTATCTCGTAAGATGTATCTTCAACCTATTGTGTGCATGGTCTGCTCATGATTCAGGACAGGTAAAGAGGTGCTGAATAACGCAGGTGGCTATCTATGTGAAGCACCACCCTGATCCTCTGCACTAGCCTACTCCAGATGCAATGACCATCTAGGGAGGAAGCTACGTATACTATTTTACGACTTCAAAATATTCAGTATGGTGCCACTGGGGTTTGCGAAAGGCAACTAATAGTGACTTCTAACCATCCAAAAGGTTAGGCCTAATGGAGTTACAATCCACATGATCGGTACAAGTTTTAGACCCAGAGAATTCGATGCACCCTGCCATTCACACATTCTTTGCGTAGTCAGACCATGAATGAAGTCATGTATGAAGACTCGCAAAATTTTGATCTAGGACTAACCCGAAACGCAATCGATGGAATTCAGTACTTATCTCATATCGTAATAAGCACACGAGACCTGCTTTTGGCATGCGTAGATGTCACACAACGACCCATGGCTAATTGCTTGCAAATCCAGCAAGACCTCATTGGTAGCTCATGGGAAGAGCACATTTGCCAACATGCCTTCGGGGCAGAGGAGGACATGGCAATCTGTTCTGGCTATGTTGATGTATACTAACCCAACATGTAGCACTGTTGACATGATTATGAACTTTGGGAAACAGTTCGATCAAGTGAATGACACCAGATTTTGCCCATAAGCTTGACATTTGGCCTAACACTATAATCGGATGGGGAATTCAAGTCATTAGTGGAATCCTGACATCCTTGCAGGACAAATAGAAGCATTAGAGGGAATGCTTTGCTTCTATGCTAGGAAGATTCACACACAGGACAGTATGTTCGTCTGTGCGCATATAGTCGAGTCATCTGTGCATAACTCAGCAAAAGCTAGAGCACAAAATAGTCCCAAATTATCCTAAATATCACATGCAGTTGCTGACATAATATGCAGGCCGGGTCGTCATAGCATGGGTAGGTGCTCATCTATCATGGTCCAATCTCACACTGACCCAGACTACATTTCATCGCAAATCTCGGCAAGAATCGAGGACCCATATATAAGAATTATCATTCACATGAGCTTGTACACATCTTACACAGCCTGTGCCATTTCTGAACCCCACTAGGTAGATGAACAACTGAAGACATGCAATTTTCATGTCCCCATTGGCTATTGCCTCTCCACACTTAACATTTAGTCAAGGTATCTCATGGGCACACTGGCCATACCATACTCCAGTATGAAAAGCGTGGCAGGGCCGCAACAGAGCCTAAAAATTCCGCAACAGTAAGTATATGGCACGCTCCCGTAACCAGAAATAGCCGCGCAGGAAAATACGTCACGTTCCCATGTCAGTTGCGATGCTACATGTTGGTTATTGATGCTGTGGCCACTGTAAGCTGAATAGAATTGTTAGGTGAGTTTTTGCGCAACAGAAGTTGAATTTTGCACACTCAAGGCATACAAATGCCAATTTTCCGCACCATATATATAGGTAATCACTTTCTCTGAAACCTTCAAAGCACAACACAATCAGGAATCATGGTATTTTTAATCCCGCTTTCAACAACAAGTATAGCAACCCATGGCTGTAATTTGAGCATCAATATCAGCAATTTGACTTGAAACATTGGAAACAGCCTTCTTACGCAACGCCATGATCTTTTTCTTTCGTTCCCACTGCTCTTGAGCACGGGCCTTACGTTTGTTTTCGAGTGCTTCTACAACACCTTTGTACTTCCAGCCAACTTCATGAGAAAGTCTTGATAACGGAGCGAACCTTCTACCAGGCTTGAGTTTCACAACTTTCAAAGCTGATGGGATGATCAACCTTTTCTTACGGTCATAAGGAGGAGGGACACCCTCATAGCACTTCAAACGGGCGAGAGCGGCTTCCCCGCGCTTCAGCTTGTGTGGTAACATACCTCTGATCGTTCTCCATAAAATCTTTGAGGGTGCACGGAAATGGAAGGGGCCCCGTCGTGGGTTCGTGTTGATACGCTTCCTCAGAAAATCCAAGTACTTTAGCTTGTTTCGGTAGAAGTTTCCCGATATTACAATACCTTCACATCTGACCACTACGATTTTCTGTCCATTTAGCAATGATTTTGCTATGATTGCGGACAGGCGACCGAGCAAATGGTTATTTGCGTCGATCACCTTTACACTCGTGAAAGCATCCGCCATGGCTTGAAGCGAAAAAGAGCGATTGCTATCCACGCAGTTCAGACGTGCGGTGGGACTCTGCAGCGCCAGTAGTGGCAGAAGTGTCCGGTGGTGCAGTGAGGTGGTTTACGAAAACTGTTTGCGCATTTTAAAGTTTTGTATTCGTCTATAAATCTTTTAAATTCTTACCATACTGCAGATGATATAATCCATGGATCTGGGTGCGTTATAAGATGATTATTATCACTCAACTCTTCGACAAGAGATGATTTCGTTGGTCAGGCAGAAGCACATTACACCGGTACGATGAATGAATGAAATCCAACCAAAAACATTTTTTCTGAAGCTTCAAAATAGTTATGAATTTTTGCACTCGATAGTTTATCCATAGATTGTAATGATAACATTCTATGGTTTATCCGGGTTTATCAACATTTACCGACGTGAACACTGATCAGTGCCAACATGGAATGAATTACACTGACCAGTGATGCCTGGACCCCTGTTTCTATTTCCGTTGAAAAAAATATTAAGTGTCATGAAATTTCGTATCGCTTGCACGGAAGCACTGTGTGCAAGATCGTAAGATCAGAATCTTGAATGTTGACGCTTTATTTAGCTTGGCGATTCGCCGGCAGATGACGTCACCAACGTCATTCAAGGGTAACATGGATGCAAATACAAACATCTCTATGATGCAAACATTTCCCAAATGAAGAGAAACGGGAACTGTCCCTGCTTCTGCTCTATTGAGTGTGGGCTTCGTGGCTGCGCAAAGTCAGGAGGCCAGGAAGTATAATGGTGTCATTATAGGATAAGAAAAATATATGTCGATAAATGTTCCTCTTACTTTATAATTATACCGAAGCAGCTGTATATTAGCAACAATCATTGTAACTTTCGCGTATGAACCTCTGTGTTATCATTTATTATATATGTTGCTGTACACGTACGTGATCGGGGCTCGCTGCATCACCTAAGTATAGATAACTAAACTACCGTAATGTACATCGTTTGAAATATATGATAGGTGAAATCTGAGATTGCCTTTTAGCCTAGAGGCGATGACCCATTCGGCGACACTTCAACAACAAGGGTGCGTGACGTCATAATGCCACAGACAAAATACCCACCAAAAATGTATGGCGGGGACAGAGAGCCTGGTTGAATATAATCAAATATCTTCCGTTGGGTTCAGCTTTTTGATTTCTTCAATTGCTCAAACTCCAGTATGCAAATGATGGTGTATTTTTGGAATGCTTTCCGTATGGCATATTGAAAATCTGTCCTGAAATATCGGCTAGCTGGTGTCGAAAAATGAGCATTTGTGCACTTCTGGTATGCAAAATTCGGCTTTTGGTACGCAAGAATCGGCCTAACAACCAAATTCAGTTTACACAATGGCCACAGCATCAATAACCAACTTGTTAGCATCGCAAATGACACAGCATCGTTTTTGTGTTCGGCTAGTTCCGGTTTTGGGAGCTTTCCACATTTTTTAAGTGCCGAATTTCAAGGGTCAAATTTTGCACACCAAAGGTGAACAAATGTCAATTTTTCCGCAACAGCCAGCTGCAAATTCCACACAGATTTTCACCATGCCGCACGGAACACGTTCCAAAAATATGCCACCGTTTACTTTGCATACGCTCGAGGACATTAACGAATTTGCAATTATGACATGGTAAGGACACTCGAAAAACCAGTGGGACAGATGTAGGCCTATAATTAAATAATTTATTAAATATATTTGTGAAATACACTATGGAAAAGTTTTTAGAAATTTTGGTATAATTGCATTGCAATGCTCCGACCATACTAGAAACTTGAAAAAACAGATTAAAATGAAACATATTCATGTACCGGTATATATAGCCTAAAACTATAGTGCTAACGTCACTATTTACGGTCTTATCTTTCTTGTTATAGACATGACAAATAATTGATAATAATGCCAGTTTTTAAAATGACAAAAAATAATTATTCCAATGCTGGCACGTCAGTTTTAGAAAACTGGCATGTTTATCATGATGCCCTGATGTCCATAACGGGAAAGATTGGGCATAATTAGTGGAGGCCTGTACTATGTGAGTAATTGTTTGCAGCAGATCAGCATTTAATGTGCCACAATGCCAGCAACCGACTTTTTGCAACATGGTATTATGGTCACCGTAAATGTACACAAGAACACCCAAGCAAGGTCTGTCCGACCATCCGATGATGCAGTAGGTGTTTTATATCTATTGATGCCAAATTTTGAATTTGGTGTATGTTATGTTCACGTTTAGGTGCTTTACTGTAATTATGTTTTCAAAACTTGCTGTAACAACTGGTGCTACTGCTTGTTCCATATTACTGTGGAAAAAAGATTATTTATATGCAGCACAGCCAACTCCAAAGTATGAACTTTGCCAAGTACAAGTGATTTTTCGACATGGTGCACGGACTCCAATCTACGATGTGCCATATCTTCCTGTTGTTCCGTATGAACAAGGTCTTATGAATCATCGAGAAAAGACACATATCAATTATAAGCTCGTTTCACTGAGAGATGACAACATACCCCGCAGCTTGCTTGATGAGTCATACATCAAGAAAGGGTTTCTCAATGGAGGTTGCTTAAGAGGACAGTTAACACGTACTGGGGCAGACCAATGCTATGAAATGGGTCAGCGATTGAGAAATCGTTATGTAGATGAACTACGATTTTTGCCATCGGATTTTCTGGCGATGCGACGAAACGTGTATGTTCGTTCAACTCATGTCATGAGAACGATAACATCAGCAAGATCTGTTTTAGCAGGTAACCGAAAATCAGATTTCACTTTTTGTTCTAGATACCAAATACAGAGTTTTATTATAAAAACAATCATTCTTTTTTAATAAATAAAGGTCTGTTTGCTGAATACGGTGATGAACCAATAGAAATTCATGTAACATCTGCAGAAAAAGAGGTGATGTATCCCAACTATAACTCATGTGCAAGCTTTGAGAAAATGACTCGTTGGGCCTGGAAAGATCATGACGCATTGGATGGCATTCCACAGATTGTAAGTCAACGTTGATTGGAATTTGTGTCGTAATAGTATATGTAGGCGAGTAAGCTCGGTTGGTTGGGAACTCAGCGCTCTGCGTGAGGTTGGTTGTTGGTTCGATTCCCTATGAATCAAGATGCAAAAGTTTATATTCACAGCTTAAAGTATCTGCCAGACTTCTGGCGTCATGGGGACTTTTTGGGCAATGCGGAATGGTGGTTTAAACGATAATGTTCAGTGTCTCTTTGTCAAAGTCTAGCCTACATGCTTACCATTTGCTCTGTACGGTCTTCGGGTGTATGATGGTGACAAAAACTAAAAGATCCCAGCTATGGCCAGATCCAAGCCCAGGCAAATGGGCAGGGCTGTGTTAGCCGATACGACAAGCATCCAGTGTAAAGAATAAGCACTGCCAAATCATGAATAATTGTATCCGGTGTGGCCACGCACAATTGCAATATGGCTGAATGAATAGGAAGAATATAATATATATACCGGTATATATAATTATATTATTATACAGTATATATGCGTGAATTTTATTCAGAAAAAGACAATTTCACGAAAACTGAATCTGAGTGATGATGTAAATCTGGTGGCGATGAAAGATAACTATCTTGCGGCACAAGCACACGGGAAACAATGTCTGGATGGAATCGATTCCACAACTGCCAAGTTGCTGAATGAAGGAGCTATGAAAATCCTCAAAAGTGCTTTTGTTGGTATCCCGGAATTTAGGTAGGCTAATCCTACTGTCAATCAATCGGTTTGTTAATATTTTACATGTTGAAAATGTGGCATGCACTGATTCACTGAATCAATATGCGAAGAAAGAACACACAATAGGAATCTTGAGCAAGTTTGGGCTTGCCATGCAGACACAGAGACCACACAGTTCTGCCACTAGGCCTATATGAAATGCTATGAGTATCGATGGATAATCGTGTGGGCTTGTCGCTTAATAAGTGGTTGTAGTTATATGCACCTTTATCTGCAACAGTTGTTGTTTATGGTAGCCACTATATGCTATTCTTCAAAAGTCATATGTGCCTTGCTTGTTGGGTACATAGTTATATACTACTTCTTTTTACAATGGCTGTAATAGTCTGCTATTTACTGAAAATCGGTTGCTACGGTACATGATTTACTGCTCCTTGCAGACTTATTATTTGCTTCTAGCCTTCTACACATTTACTGTACTCTTCTACACATTGTAATGAGCCAGTCCGAAAGTTTCCCTCCGTGGTTATATTTCACAAAATCTTTGGTACGGTACTCATTGTACTCGTTCGTTGGCTGGTACAAATTTCCAAAAAATTACCGAGTCGAGAGATGGGGTTTACTGTGTTAACTGTTTTTTGCGTGTGTCTCTGTAGCACACCCCGGTCTCCCCATTAATATATATGCCTACTCAGAGTCAAATGGAACTAAGAAGCCTGCAACATAGCAGTGTAACATATGAATCAGCTCAGTTGCATACATCATATTATGTTCTAGACTAGAACTTTTAGTGTGCCCCATGGCCTACTTTACCTAGAGTAGGCCATGTGTGCCCGTTGAGAGAGTACTGTCATTGAATTGTTCACCGGGTGCACCACGCTTGGTAGGCTAACCGAATTGGAGATTCGAAAGATGAGGGTAAAGAGAGTTCATTTTAGACGCGGAATTGCCACGGCCATGGATTTAACTGGGAACCTTCTGATTTTCACTTCATTGAAATTGATTTATTGTTCATTGTGTTTTAGGGATCAGTCATTGAAGCTGGCTATCGGACCATTTCTTGACATCTTGTTCACCAACATAGAGAATTACATCCAAACTTTGAATAGGTCAAATGCCAAGTTTTTTCTTTACTCAGGACATGATACTACTCTCATTCCGTTGCTTAGCGCATTGGGATTGGATTTGGAATCATGGCCACCTTTTGCCTCAAATATCATACTAGAGCTATATCGGAACAATGACATGGAAAATGATGAAGAAGAATATTATATCAAGGTGTTATTTAATGATACAGAACTAGCTCTTGCAGGGAAAAGCTTGGCATTGTGTCCACTCAGCCGCTTTATACAGTTGACACAATCTGTAAGGCTACCCTATCAAGAATATTTGAACTTGTGTAATATCGATGAATCAGATAATTTATCGAAATAAACTTGTTAAAAGATGTTATCAACATTTTTCATTTTCTTGATGTGATACGCTGATATATATAATCACGGTATACTGTATATTGGTATTTCTTTCTTTAGATAATGCTGTTTTCTTATCTGTTTTCATCAATTTCCACTTCCTTCCTTTTAAAGGTTTCACTACTGTATTTCGCAAACTAAAAGGGCCTGCTCTCAATGTAATGATGGCTTAAATATATATGATATAAGTGTAAAAATACTCTTTGTCAATAGCCACTTTTGACTGAAATTGACAGTAGTGTTCAAAAGATTTTAAGTAATGTCACGGTCTGGCCTCAGGAATGACCTTGCAAAGCTGAAACTTTTGGTTTGTTGTGCAAAAAATAGTGTTACCTATGGCAGACGATCCAAATAGTAATGGATGTAATAATTCACCACAGATTTAATGTCCAGTCCAATTTATTGCAATATAATTCACGAGCTTTCAGAGCTCTGCTCCCGATAAATCTAGGTTTTTGTCATAGCATCAAAGATCTTCTCAGCTTCGTGTTCCACAAATTAATTGAATTAAATCTGTCTGGAGTACACATGCTTCTGCAGAGTTAACACAACTATGATACTTTCTCAAACCAGTCAATATTTTTTGCAGTTGTATTCTCGCGTCGCTCGTTTGCCAAATTTCACTGAAGCTACATTTTTCTACAAAGTTGTAGCTTCTGTTAACAGTATCATAGTGGTTTAAATTGCCATACGGCATCGGAAAGACCCCACATTTGGGTTCACAATTCCTAGGTTGGGAAACACTGATGTACAGTCCTTCACCATTTATGTATTCATTTCATTGTGAAATTGTACGTTAATTTGTTTCTATTCCACTATGATTTTCTGTGGGTAAAGAAAAGTAGACACTTTGTTACCGGCATTGCAGTGAAGTGTTTCAAAATATGTTGAGGCTAAGGATTTTATAAGATTGTAACCCTGTAGCTGCTCACATCCAGTCGCGGATCTTCAAGAACTGGTTTATTCTATACTGCCCACTCAGCGGCATGCGAATGTGGTGCAGAGGAGCAAACCGAAGAGCATGTTATCCATTTCTGTACAATATACTAACCACCCAATGCAGTGACTGGTCTGGGGAACCTGGATGAGACCACCAAACAGTGTCTGCCCTGCCTGACGTCTATCCATACCAAACAAGAAGACCCACTCAGCTTTGTAGTGCAATGGTAGATCGTCAACGCTGAAACCGGTAGGCCCCAGGTTCAAATCCCGAGACTGCATAGCAAAGATGTTAAAATTGGTATATCTGTAGCTCCCTCGCAAGTCAGCCAGAGCATTGAGGGTAGGTACTCTGGCGGTGGAGGTATCGCTTGACTTTGATGGCCTACCTGCTCATTCACTGTGCCCCATGTCCAACCTGCATATTCACTGTGTAATGTCTAAATACCATGTGAGTTTGTGTAAATGCAGCAAATAACTAACAAAGGACAAAATAGTCCATGTCCTTATCTGCAAGACTAGGCTGCTTCTGTGTAAAAATTGTAGAAAAACTTGCATGGTTCAAGTCATATCTGTTTACAGAGTTTAACAATTGTTGCCATCACTTAGTACTGTCATGTAATATTTGTCAATAGATTTATTGGCATCGTGGAACCAAATCATTACGTGATAGGCCAACTCTACTCTCTACTGTGTGTGAAACCAGGAGCCATTGGATTTTTGCACTTCTGCTCCCACAGAAAAAAGAACCACTTCAACAAATGCGTCTATGATATTGTAACATATTTCATGTTTGTTTCCATTCACAGAAATTTTGGTATAAATTTAGCCTTAGATAAAAAATTATTCATGTTTTCACGATCAGTCGTTATCACATCATTGTGTGCAAGTGCGGCGTTAGCCTTGCGGAAAAGCACAATCAATGCATCTCAGTTACAGCAAGAGTATGAACTTTGCCTGGTTCAAGCAGTATTTCGTCATGGTGCAAGAACTCCTGTTCATGTTCCACACTATATCCCTGTCACTGTGTATGAGCCAGCATTGTTGAGGCACTCCCCAGAAAGCTGTATCGATTTCAAACTTCTTCCAATAAATTCAGGCGATCCTCTGCCAGCTCAGTTGAATGAGTTGTATGACGGTGATGTTTTAGAAGGTGGGTGTGCTCGCGGACAATTAACAGAGCATGGTGCAATGCAAATGTATAAACTTGGAGAGTACATGCGCAGAAAGTATGTAGAAGAATTAGGCTTTCTTCCTTCCACTCCTGATGATCTGGCCAAAGCTGTGTATACCAGAACAACTAATGTGCCAAGGACTATAATGTCTGCAAGGAGCGTATTAGCAGGTAGGCTACTGTCAAGGATATCTAGATATTCCTGGCTTCTGTAAAGTATGTTCGATTTTATCATTCTTGCTATGACACATCCATCTCTAGTCGCCACATATTTGGGTGGTCATTGAGAATGAGGATTGAGCTGATAAGTTGTGACTATATGGACTTTGAACTGAATGCCCGTCCACCAAATTCTTGGTTACGATAGATTGTGCACTAAGCTCTAGTATATGAATGTTGTATCATGACATGTAAAGTCTTGAGTTTTTTTTCTTCCTGGAAAACATATGACATATACCCACGTAGGCCTAACAGTTGTGATAGAAAATCTTGTGTACCTAAAGTAGATAGGCCAAAATGCATTATTCCTACAATTTGTTGCTTGATGGTACATTTGGACCAACATTTCCAAACTCTTCCCCGTTTCTACTTTTCGTACGGCCACCTGGACGATACCAGGGACCAAAAGGAGGCGATGATGCAATAAAATCCTTTTTGAATCATCACAATCTTTTGTTGTAAAGAAGATTCACTTTTAACGCCCAGCCGTGGTTTATTGAGAATTTTACCATTCAGATGGATGGAATGAATCGTAAAAGCACACTTGAAAACGATGGAATTGCATTCATCTGTTGTACAACAGCTTGCTTTGCTTTTTTGTAGGACTCTTTCGAAAGAAACCTAGTCATGACCTGGAAATATTCACTTGTGATAATGCAGAAGAAATATTGTCCATGAGCATTGATTCATGCAAAGCTATGCAAAAAGTAATTGAGACGTGGATGGATCCCCCTGGTTTTGAAAACCTGGTAATGTCTAGCGTATTGTGTAGTGTGACAAGTAGAAAAGGCAACGGCTAACAATTGCAGTAAATATGAGAGCATGGAGTCAAAAAAAATTATCAACTTCCCTACCAGTATGCATGATTTAGGTGTCATACTCCCAGGGAAATCCCGACATGCCCCATTATGTGACAATATCCATCCTGGTTTTCAAAGTAACCTTTGGCTGTATGTGCTAGTCTGGACTATTCTCATTTCTCCGATGGTTTAACTGGAAGCTCTGGTTAGGATACTTGAAATACCACTACGATCAAACGAACCACTAACTTTGTGGCTGACTACCATACCACTGCACCACGAGAGCAGTGCGAAACTGCGTCATCTATCTCAATTATGCCATTTCGTCAATGTGTGCCAATCAAACTAAGTTTGCTCGTTAGCGGAAATAATTTCATGATCACATTGCCGGCTTGTTTGAAATAGAGCATGTTATTTTATAAATCAATTTTTCACCAAGTAGTTTATTGTTTCCTTACTTATGGATGATGGCAGTCTTCAATTTTATGTGACAGAATCAAAAAGTCCGAGAGGTATTTAAGCTTCCACCTGATGAACGAATAGATCAAATCATTCTGCGAGACAATCTTGAGGTGGAAGCAAATGTTAGAAAGGCAAATTTGGACTCCATCCTTGGCAGTAAACTTGCACAAGAAATACAGAATCGTGTGACGTCTTTCATGAAGTCCTTGGCAGTTGGTGAAGAGTAGGTGTTGTTTTTTCTATCTCGTTGAGAGTTTGATGTCAAATCCTATGCCTGGCAATGCTTGAAATTGAAAGGCTGGCATCAGGGTGGCGTATACTAGTCACACAGTCTTTTGTCGTGCCCAGTTTCTCAGTGGAAATATCCTTGGGTCTCAGCTCAAATGGGATTGATTTTGAGTGATTGACTGTGTGTTGTGAGGGCTCAAGGAATCCGAGATGTGACCACACTGTGATGGTCTAGTGCTAGGCCGTCATGGCAGAGATTATAGAACATTCTGTTACCCCATACAACTATCATTAGTGTTGTTATACTCTTGAAGTAATCAAATGGGGGAAGATGCTACCGTATAACCTGTAGCTTGCTGGCCAAACATAAAGCATGCACGACATGTTTACAAAAACACCGTTCATTGCCATATTCCCACGGCTAAGGTCTGTCATACGTAGCTGCCTTGCGCCTTTTTGGTGTCAGTAGCTTCACAGAACCTGGGAATCCATCACTTTATGTGTCGGGTTAGGATTAGATGCTGCACTTGTACTATTGACTACTTTCAGCAAAGATGCATTCTAGGTGGGAGAACACGTGTTTCGTACTCTCAAATGCATAACCACTCATCCAGCGGTTGTTCTTGATCACCTGTTCCCAGTTTATGTCTTCAATAGAGGATTGCGTCAACTGATGAGACTGGAGGAGACATCTACCAAACCCACCCTGCCTAAACTTAGCCCTTTGTTTGTCAACCATTATTGAGATGAATAAAAACTGCGCAGGACTGTGTTGTCCGCAGCACTGCGTACCCTCTGTTGATATGTTCTTTCATAAAGACGTTGAATATTGTAATTTATAGTGGGAGCACATTACCTATCATGGTCGGTCCGTTGTTGGACGTCCTGTTGAAAAATATGGAAGAGATCAGGGACGGACATACACAGAAGAAGAAAATTCGTCTTTATTCTGGTCATGATACCACCTTAATTCCATTACTTGAAGCGTTTAATGTTGAGTTTTCAAAGTGGCCAGCATATGCTTCTAATGTAATCATAGAATTTTACCGGAAGAGAATTCCAGAAAAAGATGAATATTTTGTCAAAATTTTATATAATGGCGAGGAAGTTTGTTTTGGGGATTACCCCTCTATGTTGTGCCCGTTTGAGGACTTCCTACGATATGCCAGTCTCGCCCGAGTTTCATGGAATGAGCGCATGAAGCTGTGTGACCAGTAGGGATGTATCTATGCATTTGTAAATCTTTATGTTGTTTAAAATGGCTATGTATCCCAGTCAACTACGTATGATAGGCAAGTATATATGTTATTACAATGATGATCTAATATCAGGTTCCCTTTACTAATATTTTGTTATTAATTTTCCCCTAATGTTATCAGCATAATTAACTGCAATCTATTTGGATTTTTACTATCTAATCGCGTGCAACTACGACAATGTACAACGTTTTACTGTATGATTATGCACTCAATTTTGTGATCAGTGTAAAAATAGTTATTAACTTCGTAACATCATTGCAATTTTGTTGGAGAGATGGGATTGCAGGTTGATTTTGAGTTCGTCTTACCATCCATCCTTCAACTGCCAAGTGCAAAGGCAGACTGGTTAAATGGTGTGGGCGTAGTGGACCAGATTTTCAGCATAGTATTTCGAGATCACACACGTAGGCTACAGAGCGCACCCGTTTTGTGGCGTTTGATATATCCCAGTTCTGAGTGCTCACGTGCACAGGAGGCAACAATCTCGAAGGCCTGTGCGAGTCGTATCGTCAGTCTGCCACTGTTCAGGTCCACTAGGGCCATAGCCTCTATGTTTAGAGCGCAGCGATTTAGAGGATTAGGATCAGAGTAGAAGTAGCCTATCCTCTACTGATTAGGATTAGAGCGTAGGCCTATTCCTAGTTAGCACCGTACCACCCCTAAGGATATATTGTATGTGTCCTATTTATATTGATTAATTCCTCAAGTCGTGGAAATATTGATTTGCTTGCATTACTTTCTTCCTTATAGCACAAACGCTGCATTAAAGGCAATCACAAACGCACTCTGGATGCTATGATACTCGCCGCAGCTGGTCGTGATGACATAGGCTAGGCCTAGCCTACACGCGGGTTATGCTCTTTTGGACTACTACCGATGAATAAATTCATTATGGAAACAAAGTCTTGTCGTAGCCTTGGAAGTTTAGGTCATGGAGTCAAACTGAATCCCAATATATTTAACATCAACATCATACCTTTACTTGCGCTCCTATAGTCGATAATTTGTATTTTTACAATTAGTCCTATCGGTATCGGCAGTTAGTCAAGTAAGGAAGTCAATATTGGATATAGGCCACAATAATCAAACGATAATTGGCCTAACATCGACTTTGGTCCGATTATCGAGGCCAGTACCCATGATGTTTGGATTATCGATATCGGCCATCAGTCATGTGAAAGGCCGATTATCGTATCGGCCTTGAAAAAAACAATATCGGTCGCTCCATGGCGTTCATCAATGAACCATGTTCGTGGGAAATGGAATAACGTCTTATCGATCTGCGATGCTTGGGTGAAGGAAAGTGTAGTGGAACATTTTCCTTCGTATGGCGCACGTCAAGGATCCCCACATCTTAGATCCAATGATATATACACATCCCCACATCCAAGCTTCTTCTGTTGTACACGTTCCACATGACTGAGCACCAAGCGCGGGAGGTTCCGTTTCAGACTTCTGGTCCTTTTTGTTTACGATTGCCAGGTCAGATAGGAGGAGCGACGAAGCTTGATTACTTTAACGTTTGGTCAGTAAGTATATGGTGTGGATCATTGGAAGGCGACAAGCATGTCAATGCAAGTACCGGTAGCTCAAGAAGAAGTTGACGATGATGAATTATGTGGGCCACTTCCTATAGGGAAATTGGAGGTATTTGTATCATGTTTTTCTGAGAATATTATATTCGATTTCGCTACCTGTATACGAATGCTTGATGTTCTTTCACAGCAACATGGGATAAGCGGGAGTGACATAAGAAAATTAGAAGAACATGGATATCACTCTGTAGAGTCTCTTGCATACGCTACTAAGAAACAGTTAGTAGCCGTCAAAGGCATTAGCGAGACAAAGGCTGACAAAATTGCCGTAATACCTTACTCATTCATTATAAATATATATTTTCCTGCACTCAATTGAAATCATATGCAGATCGAAGCAGCCAAGTTGGTACCAATGGGTTTCACAACAGCAACAGAATTCCATCAAAGAAGGTCTGAAATCATACAAATATCAACTGGTTCAAAAGAACTGGATAAGCTGTTGCAAGGTTGTTTATATCAAACATTACGACTGTTACAATCTGGTTTGCATATATATATATATTTTAATGAAATTTCCAGGTGGATTTGAAACAGGCTCAATAACTGAACTATTTGGAGAATTTCGTTGTGGAAAATCTCAGATATGCCACACGATAGCTGTTACTTGCCAAGTATGCTCATCTTTATGGTACTATCCATTGAATAGCTTTTATAATGACTTACTGACCAATTATAATATATAAATACTGGTTTAAAGATACTGTCCCGATTTCTGGCTTCTTTTTCAAATATTTGTGAATTTCTACATTGAATTGGTTCAAAACGGGTCGTATAAAGTTGGTATCTGCTTCTGATAAATTGTCAGGGCCCTGGATAAACAGGAGTATCATAACTACCCGTATATACTCGCCTATAGGTCGCACCACCGTATAGGTCGCACCATGAATTTTGTGTTAAAAAAGTTGAATTTGGGGTTGACTCGCAGATAAGTCGAACTGGAAATTTTGGGACTTAAAAGGCCCTTTCCTAGCTTTTTTGTACAGATAACCAGTACATTCAGACCCCTAACCCTGTTTGAGAAATGACAAAAATATAATGCTGCATGTGCAGAAGACAACATGGTTTGATTACGTGAGCAGAAATTACTGGTGCATGACCTTGTGCTATTGGTTGTTTTGGTATGTGCGTGCACGAGTGCATGCACGCAATAGCCGATAAGTTTCGCTTTTGTTCCGACTTGGTGGAAATTTTCACTCAGGTATGACCACCGTATAGGTCGCACCCTAGTTTTTGGACGAAAAATATGAGAAAAAAGTTGCGACCTATACGTGAGTATATACGGTAACCTTAGTAAGCAATCGTACTGTATCATCACTAAACCATTTAGGCATTATTATCACATTGAATTTTGTGACTTCGAAACCTTTCACTGCTTCACTCAGCACGATCCAGCCAAACCCCCACCCAGCCTGCCTGTAACATACCTGTACCTCGGAAAATTTCCTGGTATATGTCAGTTGGCTACCTAGCGAGGGTGAATCGCATGTGGGTTGGGGGACAATCGCTCACCTATAGTAAGCTAATGGTCCTTGCGAATGTGCTTGCATATGGTGCTATCCTCTGTAAGTGCTACTAATGTCGTATTGGGACTTGTGATATTGATGCCTATGTAGTATGTACTAGTAAAGTGATACTAACGCTACTTGCGACACCATCGATACTTGGGTATATCCAAGAGTAGAGATAGGACGATACCAATATTTTTACCAATTGAAACATAGAGTTTCAGAAGTAAAGCACTTGCTTAGATATGTTTACATTGATTGATAGTGACTATATATAATATAAACAAGGACATGACATATTTACTAATTGGACTCAAAATTCCACTCCTAAACATAAACCCCAATACAAAGGGCACACCAAATGTATTTTTTCAATGTTGTAAATGAATAAGTCGACTCATCGCCCCCACAATATTAGGATACATTCAGCCAGCGCGAAGGTGGCACTTCAACATGCAAACCAGCATATGTTTTTGTAAGCTTACAGCGTGACTGCTGTGGGTATAATATTGAATCAATGCAGTTTGTGCATCATGGCAATGACATGATCAAATGTAACATGGTATTGGAAGTATTGCTTGAATTTCAGCTGATACTGATACCCGACCCATCATCGCTATCCAGGGGGCCATAGGGAGTTGGTCACACTACACTAGAGATTTGATGGTACAGTAGTGATTGAATTTTTTTCCTACCAGCTTCCTGTCGATCAAGGCGGTGGCGAAGGCAAATGCATGTATATCGACACCGAAGGTACCTTCCGTCCAGAAAGATTACTAGCAGTTGCTGAGAGATACGGCCTTAATGGTACTGATGTCCTTGATAACGTTGCGTATGCTCGAGCATATAACAGTGACCATCAAACTAAATTACTCATTCAAGCAGCGGCAATGATGTCTGAAACAAGGTCACAAATTGTCAGATACATCACCAGAACTGTATAATATTATGATTTATTCCAATTTAGATATGCATTGTTAGTTGTGGACAGTGCGACAGCAATGTACCGAACGGATTATAGCGGCAGAGGCGAGCTTTCTGAAAGACAAATGCATCTTGCACGATTTCTGCGCAAGCTGCTACGTCTTGCTGATGAGGTGAACATTCTTCTTAGTCATTCGGCCGTGTTATGTTTGTACGTGACCCCATCGGACCAAGCTGTTCCTGGTCTGACTGTGATTTTTATGTCAAACGCCCTTCATGTTGCAACCCTCACCAATTTATTGAGGCTAGGGCTGGTCATGGACGGACACTTCTAGTTTTTCCTACCACCGTGCACCCATGCAGTGCATTATATGAGCATGCAGGCTTCGACAAGATGCTGCCTGGTGGGAATCAAACGACCAACCACATGTGAAATAGGTATTACATTATAATAAGCTATCCTTTTGTGAAGTCAACTGCACCAAAAGCTTAAGCTGTTCCGTGTGAATAATAATTATGTTTATCTATTTTCAGTTTGGAGTTGCCATTGTCATTACAAACCAGGTAGTGGCTCAAGTTGATGGCGGGGCGATGTTTTGTGCTGACCCAAAGAAGCCTATCGGAGGACACATTATGGCTCACGCATCAACGACACGGTTGTATCTTCGTAAAGGAAGAGGCGAAACACGAATCTGCAAAGTCTATGATTCCCCTTGTTTGCCAGAGTCTGAAGCAACCTTTGCCATAAACGCCGATGGTATTGGAGATGCTAAAGATTGAGAAACTCAGCATATTGGTTGTGCTAATATCACGACCCTTTAACCGCTTCGTGATTTCAATTTCTTGGTTTAGTTTATAGTATTTTATTGAATGCAATATGTCTGTGCGTGTGCAGCCGACCAGTTCGGCGGATCTTTTCAAGGTTTTCATTAAACTTTTACTGCCTACATTATACGGTACGTCACGAAAGCAGGCGGACTTGTCACGAGTTAGCCTATTATGGGTTCTAAAATGCTTCTTCCATTGGATCAGAGGCTCAAAAAAGCAACGACGACCGGAGGGATTTATACTACTAGTAGTAGGTAAGTACTAGGGATGAGAGACGTATAGATGTGTCGTGGTATTCGTAACCCGGTTTATCGGTTACAAGCATTCTGCGTAGGCCTACTCAGCGTGATCGATCGAGTCCCAGCCAACGAGAGATAGGCAAAAAGTGAAAGAAATATTTGGAAGGCCGCTATACCCGTCTTTAGATGAGTCGTTCAAAGCCGCTACCTTCGGAAAAGCGAAATTTGCAAGGTCCAGTGATACTGATGTTGCAACATTCATGCCGCACCTGACGGCGATCTTACAGGAAATTTCCGATCCATCAATCGATTTGCCGATGATTATTATTATATGGAAGATTTTCATTGGCGCTTATCACCGGGTGGCGTATTGCACCACGAACAAGACAGTCTGGGACAGATACATGAATATAGAAACCTTGATGCATATAGTAATCGTGTCATTATTTCCGGCTTATAGCCCGGATCACTATTACAGTAACGGCTCTCCGCACTTTCTCGATACCGACTGCCAGGTAGGGAACGGATACCAATTTTAGTATTCGATTTGACTCGGTCGGGAATCGAACCCGGACCCCGCTGTTGAGAAGACAGGAAGACGTCCGTCTTTGTTTTATTGCGCTCAGTGGTTGTTTCTACTGTTGTACAATATTTCTGCGAGTCTGTTCTCATTACCTGAATACATATAACTGAAATGGCTTAGCGGCATTACGAATGTACGAAGTACCCTCCTTCGATTTGACTCGAATCTGGAACCTCCCGATCAGAAGGCGGACAGTCTTAACTACTCGGCCAACTGAAGATTTGCCGATGAGCAAAGCAATTACATCAGTCACGGGGTTTCCGACATTTGCTCAAGGATTTAGTAGTAAATGTGTAACCACAAAACAAGCAGCTCACGTCATTTATGACCAACGAGTGGATACTAATTAAAATTTATCTAAAGCGAGGTCCTCGCAGCGACAGATATGACGAACAGCCTGACATCTGGCACTGTTTGCTATTCGGCGAATAACACGAAAAGCTGAAAAACCACCATCGGTTGTGGCCGTTGCTAGGCTTGAGCCTTCCGAATCTCGCGCAGCCCCTCCTAGCTACCGGCAGGCGGCTTCCAGGCAGTCATCGAAAGCCCGACTTATTTGTAACGTATGCCATCTCTTTCCAGGCGGGTTTTCCTATCTGACAAATTTACCACCTTTGACCTACTCGAAAATTGGCTTAGCCAAAAAACGCACAAACAGGCGTTTGGTGCTTCCTCGCTAGGGCAACTCATACATAAATGTAGATAACGACTGTATTGTACTGAAAAAGAACTGTGGGAATGGGCAACTTCAAAAAGGAGTTATATTTTCAAAATATTTCCACTGATACCACCAGATATGCCTCCGCTATCATCTGGCTCAACCAATATCCGTGCGTACGTCCCACCGACCGTGCCTTTTGCCAGTCTCCCAGGATTAACACAAACACAATCGTCAAATTGTTTGAAAAAATGTTTCAAGTCTGATGGCAAGATGAGAATGTTTGGGTGTCTGGTCAAGCCTCCATATCTCTCCGCTGCGATCCAGTCCACGCTGATGCTTTCATGAGAAGGACAGAGCGGATAAAAGCTGAAGAGATTGGAAAGAAAATAATAAAAATCGGGAAATAGTCTGTTTAACATCTACACAACGCATGTTGGTTCTCGTTGAGAGCCAGGTGCTACCCGACGTTGGTCGTTTAATTCCCACTAACTGCATCACAGTTGAGATGCATGAATACGTATTTGCAGTTTCTCTGCCAGGCTACTGGTGTTATAGGGATAATGCGGGGCTGATGCAGCACAGCCATTCCAGTACCTACTGCCTATGTCTCTCTTGCTCACAGAGCAAGCATCACATATGTGGATGTACGATTAAGTCAAATCCGACAGCTTCATAAGAAATCCCAACCATGGCCTTGGCCATTCTAAGCCCACCAGTCGAGGCAAATGGGAAGGGCATCCGGCATTACAACAATCACTACCGAGAGGTTAGATTCACTGTGGTCACGTAAAAACAGAACGTGGTCAATTTAACAAGTACTAACGAAATCATGAGAGGTTAGATTAACTGTGGTCATGTAAAAACAGAACGTGACCAATCCAACAAGTACTAACTAGCCCTGAATATATAGTTGGTTTTTAGATCAGAAGAAGCAAGAAGTGTGTTATCAGCACACCAATGACCAACTCAAATAGCAAAGGATGTACACTTGTGCAGTTACGAATTATTTGGCACTTTTGTAGCTTGAAGGAAAATCGATCATACAGTGGTCAGAGAGGCTGGAAATATGTACAATACCAACCTTCTAGGATCACTGTGTGTTTGAGATGCCCATTTACCCGTTATTTTATGTCAGCAATTACGAACTGTCTAGCCCGTCAGTTCACAGGTAGCAGGTTCAACAGGAAAGTAAAATTTGTGACCAAAATTAAGAAAACTCCATCTAAATTCCTACTGTGTTTCACAGACAAAACTTGAGGAAAATCTGGTATCGGAAGTATCAGTCAACTTTCAGTTGATACAAATACTCAATCTAGTGTCCGATGCTCGCCCAACTCTAGCGCTGTCTGTCACAGGATTGTAAATAGAAGATACTTGTGTATTAGGAATGGTACTCTCAGTGCTTGAGTTCGGCTGGGGGCACAAACTTCACCTAATCGTTCGGATCGAACCCTCCCCATGACGTTAGGTAGGCTACGTCTTGTGACGGCATAAGCCCGGAGTAAGGGTTTGGTAACGAACTCATGCCAAACGTTCGCTTTTGTCCGAACACGAACCTAATCCTGGTTTCTACCAACCGTACTGTGTTGCACTGTATACTACGCAACAGGTTTATCGTTTGATGCCAATATCAACAAATACATTTCTACATTAATATTGACAAGTTGTATGGAAAACATTACCATACAAGGACAAATCCAATCTTCCCTTACCTTCGCTGATTTACGATGTGCTGTGCAACTTTGCCGATCCTGTCTCGGGGTCCGGGACCGTTCTTATTTATCTCTTCTGCAGATAAATGGAATAAAATATCATTTGAAGTGACGGCAACGGTAACTCCTCCGACGTCCAGTATGCAGGGATCTTGCACAAAGTGAATATCCTGAAAAGCAAGGTGTACTCACTTAGTACTATAGCAGCTAACATACTTGTTCATACAAATGTAAGATTAGGAGTGCTGGATGGTATGTGACACCACTTGCTACCTGGAAAATGATTCAATGTTACAAAGACTGCTATGTTTCCGTATCAAGGCGAGAGAGAGCAATTCTACATTTATTCTATACCTTGATTAAAGTCATAAAATGAGTGGCTGACTAGGATAACTTTTCCACATACGAGACGGTGCTGTTAGCTCCGACTCAAAACCTCTAGATACACAAGAGTTTCCCAAGGGTCAGTCAAGATGGTTTTTAGGCCAGTGAAGGACCCCTCGTCACTTAATTATTAGTCTGGGTTCAAGTGCTGCTATTCCACCAGTTGGAGAGGTGCTAGGAAATTACAGATAATTCGTCAATTTGTCTGTTAAATAGGTTGATAGACTTAATTCATAGTCCATAGACCAGATAAACTATATTTAACAAAGAGGAGGCATGGTGTACAGTACAGTGTACGAACATCGTACAATGTACATATAATTGCCAATCGGTCTACCATCCCCTTCAACATAGAGAATTGCTAAAAAAAAGTCTGTTCGATACCTTACTTGGCAGAGCCATCGAATATGGTGGTTGTGGGTAGACAGGGTGGCAACCGACATCTCTTATTGATGATACAAACACAAGATTTGTTGACCTTGATGCAAAGATATATAATTATACCGGGTGAAACTGAAAAGACTCCACAAAAATCAAGGTAGGGTAGCTATAGTATGCGGATCAAATCAAGATGCTTTCTTCTGGCAGGATAACTGGAATCACCGAATATTGGATCCGACGGAATCAATCACTATTTATCTGGGTCGATCCAAGTTGAAATACCCACCCTTATATCGACAAATTGGAGTTATGCTATAACAACACACACAGTATATCATACAATTGTACACCCCAATGCGCATAAGTTCATCATTTGTACAATGAGCGATTCAATTCAATAATTAAATGAAACATTTGGTAGTCATCATCTCACTCAATCACATTCAGAACAACAAGGGGGAATGTGAGCTAGCCAAGCTTTTAACATGCCGACTGGCAACTACCATAGCCCTAGAGCACTAACCCTTTCAAAGAATTGATAATGCAACCAAGTCTCTCCACGATCACATCTTCATATGGAATACTATACTTCGTTGAACTTAGCTCTGGATGCTTCACATCAGCAATAGGTCCAATCTAGCCAGAGATATCGGTATTAATAATAGGAAAGATTACATTGCTATCAAAATATGCCTACAATGATTGTGACATCAGGCTTTGTTTCTTCTACGACTCGCAACAAGTCATGCAGTGGTTCATAACTGAGGCTATCGATTGTTGTAAAAGGGCCCGCCGCAACAAGGAGACTGAGAGGGCCTAAATGTAACAACAAATTTTGACCACGCCAAAAATTGCAGAGTTTCTGGCAGTGTCGTGTTTTCAACAGCTCAATTAAAATTTGTACATACAATACAGCAAGTGACAAGTGGTCACTAAAAGTCACCACTGATATATCCGAACCCGGCAGGGTTACTCGCTACAGCGAACATATTGATTGACAGGCGACTTGGTGGATTCACAAACCGCTATTGCGCTCTGAAGGAGCATGACTGTTGGGCTAGAGTTAACATCTCCTTTAATTGCAGCGCTGTAGTTGGGATTATCCCCACTGACTAGTTTAAAACTATCATATTACATTAAACCACGTTTCACAATAAGTGCCGTGTATTCGATGTGTCCGTGGCCAAGGAGGGGACTTTTTAAACACTACTTTCAACATCAAGTCAAACATAGGACAGATTTTACCATAATATATACAACTCTCAAACATGACCGGATCAGTGGTGCAGTGGTTGAGGCGCTAGCTGGTAAATCCAGAAGAATAGATTCGAACCCCGATTGAGTCAGAAGGACGTTAACATTGGGGTGCACAGCTGCCCTGCTAGGCACCAGAAGTATGGGGGTTAGTGTGGAGGCGTGGCACTGGAGAAGATTTATACAGCTTTTATCAATGTCTCCTTGTTTAAAGGACAAAAAATGAAATATCCTACTGCTAATCATGAATATAGTGGTATATTATATTGGTGCACTGTGCACATCTATATGAAATTGAATACACACCTGATTTAAGTTTTACATCTTGCTTAGCAGTTAAACTAGTTGTGGATGAAAATACTTCAGTAGCTACGAACTTCTGTCCAGTAGGATTTGTACCTTGGAGAACAACAATCTGAGAACATAATTAAAACAGTGATAGCGACAGTTGCCACTCACGGCAGTTGACTTGACTCAAGAGTCAACACGTAAAAATGATAGTGGAGACTTGGTTCAAGTCATAAGTCGTGTCAAAAGTATGTTTGCCTGATAGAATTTATCAAACTATTTCTGGCATAGTTTTGAAGAGTGTAGTAGGTAGATTTGAAAGAAACATTCAGAAAGAATGGAAAACCCAATCAGCAATGTCAACGAGGTGGAACATAGTCTCAAAATTTTGCAATTTTTTTTAGGAAAATGACTCAACTTGATTTTGTGACTCACATTTTCTACATTATAGAAAGATGTGGCCTCAGTTTTGTGACTTCGGACACTTGTCAGTGGCGCAAGGTTCCTGATAAAAACTAATTCAAAGAAGAACAGTGGAATCACCTGCCCGGGAAAGAGCGAATATTCCTCAATATGATTCAAGTCGATTGATATTTGCTTTCCGTTCGATATATACTTGTCTCCTTGTAAAAGAACCGACTGTGCATTGAGTCGCCCCACCCCACCTCCTTGATCACAGCAGATCCGTCCAGTGATGAAAATCGGTTCTTGAGATATCGTAGTGCAAGGTTGAAACTCATCAATTATATCGGGAAACTTCAACTTAATCGCTTCGGATATACTTTCAATCATTGAATTCATAACTGAAAAATATCACCGACTGTTAAATAAAAGAAATTCTGAAAACGCATGACACAACTATAGGCTACACACTACAGTATACAATGCATACCATAAACTGTGCATTCCATAAGTCCCAAAGAGTGATGTGATGTACAACAGTATAACAATCTATAACGTAAAGCCTAAAGGGAAGTTGGGTACGACGTTGTTAAAATTTTCAATTTTTATAACTTTTGTCATAAAATGTCAAAATGGTTTCAATTGTGTCGTTGAACTGAATCATACTCACCATCTGAGAGGTCGATTATTTTCTGGAACATATATTTGTATTGTGATTTCACTCGGAATTTCTCCTCCACTGAAATGGAGACTGATTGATTTTGACCTCTGTAGGTCTTTACTGCGTCGCTACTTGGCCCAAAGCTTATGACCACTTCACCTGAATTGGTTCGGCTGCTATACTTTTGCGATAGCTGGGAACTGAAAGAATGCACTGCATGTGAATCATGTCATGAATAAATTGGTTAGCAATGCATTGTATATGTATATTATATGCAAGGGTAAGGTGACAATTCCTACCAGTTGGAATTCTGTAAATCAGTGGTTATCGCATACATAATACACCACATTGGATTAGTTTGGTGATTTCGACGACATCTCGACTGTGCACCAGTGGTCTTCCAGAGGTGTGGTGTGCAATCACCTGACTATAGACCCAACTTTTCAAGAGTGCAACTTTTCCAAGTCAACAAGTCTGTAGATGCTGATAACAGGCAGCCCGCAAAGCCACAACATTGATCACCTATTTGCATTCCTTCGATCGCTGCGACCCCCAGTTGTCACATCGGTGCCTACATTTTCTTGATAACATTAATAACCCCTTAGTGTGAGGTGCAGCTTTAGGACGTTCATTGTTCTAAAATCTCTATTTTTTCAAATGTGCAAACCCCTTAGGGCTAAAAATATCGGTTGTTGAATCAACAGTGGATAATATATATATAGGTATATGTTTAAATACCTTGGAGAAAACACCGACGTTGAAGAGTAGCTTATTACAGAACTTGGCGTTGAATGGCCATCCTTCTTTACAGAATATGGGGTCCGTGGAGTTGGTTTCAGTATATTTTTAGCACCGTAAGCAGTCAGCAGCTCATAATCCTCAAGTCCCATGGACGAAGAATCGCCGCTGTTGTTCATGATTAAATTAGTCTTCTTTTTACTTGACGATGGAGTTTGGTTGTTCTTGCGTCTGTTTTTTCGAGTTTTCTGATGAATTACCATATCGTATTCAACATAGCCTAAGTATTATTACACAAATTCATCAGAAATGACTCTACTGGTATATTATTTACCTCTAATAATAACTTTTCAACATTGTCCTTGTTTAGAAAGCATCCATGAGTGCTCTGGTAAGCCAGCCATTCATCTACGATGCTTTCGGCACCCATACGGAACAGCTGAGCAATTTCCAATACTGTAAAAGTAAATGACACAATGCGACACAATGACACAACGCGACAAAAAGGGGGGACGAGTTTCGGACTTCGCTATTTCGTTTACGTATACGGACCTCGACGTTTCAGACCACGCCAGTGTCACCCAGATCATCCATAAGATACCCTTGTTAATGGGCGAGGATACAGCGACACAGACAATAAAATTTACAGTCCTACGACCGTGGCATAAAAATTAAGTCAATAATAACTCACATTTGTCAAGGGCGTCATCGTTTGCACTCATGTTGAAAAGCGACAAATTCTCTTGTATTTCTTGAGCACTGACTGTGTCCATCTTGATGTAGTGTAGTCAAAAAATGGGAAGTTGCGCCGATAAGCTCTCCACGTACTTGACTTGGACACACCTCCCGTACCTCCGATCTCTGTCGCCGCCTTGAACGCCTGAAATCGCGCTTCGTCTTCATTTCCTCCACATGCGATTGGCGGGAACGTTAAAACCACTGAGCTAATTAGGGAATCGCATGTCGCACATGAACGGTGACGGCGAAGTCGCGAGCTGTTACCATACAGAGCTCTTACAAGCAGAGTGGATATTTTGTTGACTTTGGTTACAAGGATCGACTGGCTCATTAGTTTTGTTGGTTAAAATATACAACCTACGATACAGGAAAACCTTTTGAATACGTAGGATATAGCCAATAAAATCTCAAATTTGGTGAATTTTTCTGGTAAAGCAAGCGGGAATTGTCTTGTAAACTGGCTTTATATTACAAGATGAGCCTATTAAAGCTTACAATTGAAGCTAAAATTATCTTATTCCTATGGTTTACTATACTAGACTTGTTTTAAGCCTTTTGACGCTTCGATTCGAGACAAACTGAACTCCATCCAGATAAAAATTGTCTTATTTTAAGACGTATTGAACTACTTGAGCATTTTGAATCTAAGTCAAATTTATGCTAAAATGTGACAGTAGTTTTTAAAGTCTTATTTTAAGATTAAAATTTTCTAGATTTTTTTAATAGTGCACCTTACACATCCATCTGATATGTCGTACTCTAGCCAGGTCTAGGCCACTGACAACACAGTTTCGAGTATATGACCTTCTGTATCAACAGAGTATGCAAAAACCCATGTTCAAGGGAAACGTTCGAAATCTACACCTATCATCCTTTACAAGGACTACGATAGATATATATACATCATACTCCTTGAAAAATCAGTCTGTTGCACCATGACAACACCCTGTGTGCTGCAGCCACATAGACCTGACCTTTGTAGGGACTTTAACGTTCGTATGAATTCCCTGCCGCGGAGTGTGCCGAATACTTAACTTTCGGCTATCTTCCACGGTCGCCTGATAACGCGTTAGGTAGCGCTAGCCCCTCAATAGTGATTCACTGATTCTATAACTACTGTATGACAGAGCTTCAACACAGACGAGTTGCAGAGAGATGATGTATTAACTATAAGGCTAAAACACAAGACACCGCACTAGCATACGTCTAAGTACTCGAGCGAGTAATGAGTGTCATAATCATTATGCATGCACGAGTACAGCATTATATAGCAATAAGACGAGAGAGAGAGAGAGAGAGAGAGCAGGTCCCAATGATCTGCGCATGACAGAGATCTACATCTATCACTATAGTGGGTTATGGTAAGGAGGACTCTTCCTACACCTTCGCTTAATCTGCGATATTTTCAACAGGCAAACCACCGAAATATTCGTGTGGCTGCTCCCGATTCTTGTAGACGTGTAGAGGCTTCTCGATGGCAGTCTATAGGCCTACTGTTAAACGTCGACCGCCAAGACCTACGATTGCAAATGTAACCAAATCTTGTTATTCAACCCAAACCTCTTACGTTATTACGTGAATCAAATAGTTATAGAGGCCTAATATTCTACAGGGGAAGCGAAACGAAGGTCGATCACTAGGCCTAAGTACAAAGTAGTCTAACAATTTTATAAATCAGGCTAAAATACTTCTAATATAGTCGGTCACACTTCCGTGGGGGATTTTGGCGTTTTTCAATGCCCGAATGCTTAAGCGTACGCTAAACTTGGTTTTTGCCGTTTGAAATATGACGAGCCTATGTTCGGACAAGTTACGAAGGATTTGGTCAATTTTGAATTTCAATGTAGCAATTTGCAACCACTATAACACAAGTTTAATAGATCAAACTAGAATAATGGGATAGGCCTTCGCCAAGTTTTATAACTCGTTAGGCCTACATATATCGATTTAGGATCGATTCCATTTTTTCCTGCTTTCCAGAGATCAGTCGCGGATTACCATTCTTCGTTATAAATTCAACGCAATCTTCCAATGTTGCTAAACCTGCTCTTACTTTGCCGGAAAAACTGTCATCGGATGTTGTATACCTTTCCTGAAATAGAGTACATGTATAGGCTTATACAGACCTACAGTAGGTATCCTGATTTTAAGTTTTGTTTACTCTTATTGCTTTATCCATGATGCCATCTTCAATGATAGTAGCTGCGATTCGAAGGCCACGTGCGAAACAATCCATTCCACCGATGTGGGCGATCAACATGTCTTCTAAATCGGTTGATTCTCGCCGCACTTTGCAGTCGAAATTCAACCCGCCCGGAGACAGACCGCCTTGTTGAACGATTGTCTGTGAATATGGTAAAATAATTAGACCTATGTTCGTTTGTTATGGGTCGAACTCAAAATTATTCCGCCTCGGCCTATCGTAGCATAGGCAATGTTAATATAGCACCAGCACAATTTACTATTTACCTTCATCACCAACGCTGCACTTTTAACATCCATAGGAAATTGGTCGGTATCCCATCCCAGATCTGGTGATCCTGTATTAGAATCAACAGAGCCAAGCATCCCGTATGCAGAAGCCATAACGATATCGTGCTCATAACTGTGACCCGCAAGCGTTGTATGATTTGGTTCGATGTTCAACTAAAAACATATCCTCAATATAAAATGTGTCTGCGAATGTGTTCAGGCTACGATTTCGATCGCAACCGTCAACATACAGTAATAGCAACGCAACGTTATCTACAACTTTGCCAGACCAGAATAATGTCACTCTTCACTCATCAATCAACGCAAATGAGGATGCGGGTATAGCTCAATGGTGGGCCATGAGCTCTTCGTCGGATTGATTCGATGATGCGAAATGCAATCCGATATCCTCTGCTACGCAATATTGTATATTAGGCCTTTTTTGTTTTGGCTGGGGGTCATAAATGTTGTAACCATTAGTGTAATGCTATGTAATCAACGTACATTTAAAAAGCCTGTGCACGACCTTGCTCGCACGCAAGCGCGCATATACGCCTACTCGCCTTTTACGCGATTGTGATATATAAACTTGTCTGTAGTAGAAGGCATACTCGTATAAGCTTTGCTTTGCGCTCAATAGTGTTATACTTAACGAAGGTCATATACAGGGGAGAAAAGAACATAAGAATAAACTTGAATGACGTAGATATGCCGTTTGTCCATAGCCTTTTGTAGGCAATTCGTAGTTGGTGAAGCGATTAGTCAGGTAATTCCGATAACGAACGAGACTATGGCATGCTAAAGAGTTTTACGTCTCCTTCTCGGTCGGCGTTACCTTCTTATTGGTGTTACCGTTGGTGAACCTGCGGAAGAATCATTATCGGAGCGGTCACAAGACTGCGCAGGACAAGCCTGTTTTTTTTGAGCGACGCCGTCGTCCCTTGTGGGCGGCGTCGAGAGCCGCTTACGCCCCGGGTGGAGGGGAAGCGGACGAACGTGAACAGAGCGAAAGTGTAAGCTGGGGGATCGGCTGGAGGAAACAATCGCATGTCAATGGAACATTATACGGATGCATTAGGAGCTGTTTCCAACGCATAAGTTACATCAATTCATTGTTTTACCCACATCTTGGGCAGAAAATCACCAAGATATCTCGGCCTTCCCACAAGCCGTTCCGTCTCGCTCTAACGAGACTAACGCTTCGATTCTGTCTGATTTCAGAGGAAGTCGTGGCGTTTTTACCTTGAAGTCTTTGTCAAGTCCGTATGTCTTCAGAAAAGCAATTACCGTCATCGCATCTAGACGCAAAAGTTACGAAGGTCATCTTAATAATCCATTGATAAATTGATACGTACCATAATCATACTGATGTTTGGATGGTTCTTTTGGTTTCGGTTCAATCAGTAATTGCCCATCGAATCCGATTTTCTTTTTATATGCTGATAATATAGCCACAAAACTTGTAGTTATCTGAATGCTGATGTGTTAAAACCAGCGTGATAGTGACGAATACAGTGCACGACGATTCATACGGGTCTCAATCTTGTGTCTACAATTTTTCATTGCATATAGGCCTACGGTAGGCTTATGTAGGCCTATCGATGAGTTATCGCGTATATTAAGCGTCAAGTTTCCCTGACCATGCCTTCTCGAGTACTCGCGGCACTCACCTACAACCATTTTGAAGAAATTTGCCATTTGATCGAGCTCTGCCCGTACGTTCGTATTCAGCAGAGTGTGATAGCCTTCTCTACCGCCCCAAAACACAAAATTCTCAGCACCCATCTTTTTCGCAATGTCTAGAGACTTTTTCACTTGTGCAGCAGCGTAAGCCATAACATGGACATCGGGATTGGTTGCCGCACCATTCATGTATCTGAAGAAAGCCGTAACGCCAGCTCAAAGATCGACTATTCAATAACATTTCTCTTTGCCACGCCGACAGCACATCTAATTATCGGTGCGGTTGAAAGTGGGTGCAACATTTTCGTAGAACGTGGTTGGATTACCAAGTTTACCTATCCAGAACCCATTACGGCTTCAGCAATTGGCTTGCAATATGTGCTAAGCATCACCGCGATTCTACGGTGATGTGAGAGAATAGAGTTTGGAATCGACTCTCGGTCGCTGAATAATACCGTCAGCATCTGCGCGATATGCATAGAATATGTTCGACTACTTGGTTTGTGGCCTTATGTTCTCCTCTATTCTAACTCACTGTAATTCGCTCCATGACCCTCCATGACAGTATCTTCACAAGACCAAAAGAATATTCTATTCATTGCAGCATAGACCTACCTTGGATGAGCGAAGAGATTACATGTATTCCACAGAAGTTTGATGCCTTTTTCCTTCATCAACTGGACTGCGTATTCTACAATCTCGTCGAGGTATATATTTGTTTCCTCCAGCGTTTCGCCTTCTGGAGCGATATCACGATCGTGGAAAGTCCAGTACTGTAATAAAAGTATGTATTGAATTTCACACATTTTAGACTAATATTGACCGCTGTTCTTGATCACCAATCTTCTTAGGTAGCCATGCATATACCTACTCTAGGTAGGCCATGCATATACCCATGTTGATGGCGCAGTAATGAATTTTTTTCGTGTCTACCTGTGATGTTTAGATTCCTTTCCTCGCCATGTGCTGAGATTATTTGGTCGTATAATGCTCGATAGTGCATCTCTAATTTACGCCGATTATAATTGATTTCAATGGTTAGCATTATCACCTTGTTGTCAGGTGTACACTGTACACTAATTCTGTAAAGCTGATGCATAGGTTTAGTCTTTAGCTGTTAGAAATGAATGCCGGGAAAAGTCGGTAAGTTCACTTCAATAAAGACCTAAGTAAAGTTGTTGTGAAAGAGTTTGTAGCCGCGTATAAACACTCCCGACAAGCCGACGTATGGAAGCAAAATGCACCTGGCCCCTGAAACGTAAAAACGCGCACCACAGTCCTACAACGCATAATGCGAGGAACTGAGCATGTGTACTTCAGCGAGTTGGCGCTAGACATTCGTAGTGTTGCACTCCGCTCCGTATTGTTCTTCTAATGCTGGGGCCTATGAGGAAGCACCGAATGCTTTTTGCCTTAGCATAGAACCTAAAACTCATCCTCACCACATAGGGTATACACTCAGAAAGATGTTGATTAGCCTACCTTGATGCCTAACTTGTCGAAGAAGTCGAAGGCAACTCTCAGGCGACGCTTTGCATTAGTAATACTGTTGCTACCATCGTCCCATGGCCGATTCAAAGTTGGGAAGCCAAACGGATCAGCCCCTATGGAAAATATTGAATGTACATTGAGTCTTCGTTGCAAGCAACTAAGAACGAGACTATCGTATCCTAGTTAACTCGATAAAACGTCGCACGCTGTTTATCGGCGAGATGCTGTCATGTGTAGGGCTATGTGCCTGGTGCGAAAGCCCGGGCCTCAGGCCGAGCGACGAACGCCATCTTGGTTGGGAGAACTTACGGTTCTAACTAATATACTTGAAAAGTAATAATTGACGTTGATTGATTTTATCAGGTGCATGATACCCTATCTGACATTATAGGAACAACATCAAAGTAAATCGTTGGCTTGAGCCTCGACTGCCTAGTACCAAAGATGTGAAAACGGTATAGGCCTGCTACGTATATTCATCGCCTTAGACTGATAGTACAAAGGGGAAGCCTGGCGTATATAGTCAACCACTCCTACGGTGGTTCCTTGTCCAGCACATGCACATTATCCAGACATATTATGAAACTCATGAATATTCCCTTCTACAAAGCTCTTCGGCATTTCGAAATCCGATAAAACGATGCTAAACGACTGGCAAAGCAGGCTTGCAAGGCGGGCAGCAAGGATGCAATTGTAGAGAACGACACGTTACAGCCTACCTGTTCCCCGAAATGTATGCCAAAAGCATGCAGAAAATCGAAGCCAATCCTTCATTTCTTTCCCCATGATCATCTCAGTGGGATTGTAGTATTTGAAACAGAGCACTTCATCAGGCTTAGCGTCAGGCTTGTACTGAATTTTGACATCTACAATGCAAACGGTAATGCTATTTTTGCAGTAACAAATCGTTGTAGCCTATATCATAAGTTGTTCGTCGCTGTTATTGTCCGACAAGTCAACTCGATTGTATTCACAACACGCCATTTGCCAACATACGCCATACGCTTATCGTCCGGCACGCTCAAATATACTCCCATGTCCCAACGTCCCAAACCGCCTCTGTCTGACAAGTTATGGAAGTCACGGATATAATGTATAACAGAGAGGCAGACAAGTTTTTAGTCTCACCACAGCAAATAGAAATTTACGTAAGAGCACAGGTAGTAATTAGTCACCATAGATTTAACCTGGGATGAGGTATTATTCTATCTACCACTATCATACTCTCCGCCATTGGCTCCACTATTTTTTGAAAGGATAGGGTACCGACAAGGGCGTGTAGGCTACGTCCTTGCAATCAGTCGCGAAATGGCAACACGTCACGTGCTTGTGAAAAGACAACAGCCGTAGTAATTCGCGCTCTGACGTCAGAACGTTTACGTCCATGGAACCAAGATTTCCGCTCAGTGTGAACAAGTGCAAGTAAGTGCAAGTGCAAGTGCAAACCCATCGCGGCTCGCCTTTCGGGCAGTTATGAAGGTGGTTCGGGATACTAATAACGTGATAAATATACAACTTCCGGCATCAAAGACGAAATTGCAATGTCTCAATTCATTGGTATCATTTAACGTGCAGGAGATAGTGGTAATTAAATGATTATCAATAATCAATTAAATCATTTGTGTTGATATAGGGCCTAGGATCAATGCCAAACCTTAGATTAGGATTAGGATTAGGATCAATGCCAAACGACACGAATATCCCCGTAATATATGCAGGCAGTCTGACGTGTGAACGTGCGAAATGCTGCATCCATTATCGTAGGTATCGTAGGTTACAAGTGCTTGCTCAAATGAAAACGGTGTAATCAGAAATACAAACACCCGGTGTAGGCTATTAATAGTTTAATATTAACGCATACAGTATAACTTGAATCATCAAAGCATGGTTATCTATTATTCTGATGCATTACTTAGTAGAATATGACCTATAGCCCCTTTCAAACTTGCGGTCAGTCGGTGTCATTATTGCTGTGAAGAAACATAAACTACCCAAGAAAGAAGAAATCGTGGCGCATTGTGCGGCTATCGTTGCGTCACCTGATTTTGGAGCAAATGAAGACATCTTTTTGATTCCAAATTCGATTTAGACGCGTAAGAAAAAATATCCGTACAGTAAAAGGAAATACCTGGAACGGCTCGAGGATGCAGATTATTTTTTAGGCACAGGCGGTAATACTTCGACACAAATATATGGTAGCCTACAAAAGTAGCATACTACATTTTCTATTAACCTAGTCGTAGCCACTCAACTAGCGCTAAAAATGGAATTCTACAAAGTAGTTGCAAGTTGCAACCTCGTTAGAATAACTTTCACACGAAAGTCCGATATTGACTTGACCTATAGAGTCTCATGTGTCAAGAGCTATCCGCTATTTAGAACGTTGTGTCACTACCATCCGCTAAACTTTGCACGATCCTATGCGCTGTTGCTCGTCTAGTCAATCATTCACAATGCGCAGCCATCGGCAATCATGGTTTAGGTATCATGATCCTTCAAGCTTCCTGAATGATGTGATTTAATCTCAATTTGTTGAATGGAACGCCAGGAACGAAATGTACCATCCACGCTTACGATCGCCGTAATAAATGAAACGATTGCCGTAAGAAATGAAACGATTGCTACTACAGCACTATGAAACGATCGCTCAAGGATGAGTGTCCGGAGATGAACTCAGGAACCCCACATGGTTATTGGACCGTAACTAGCATAGCATTGTGCGTGGCTCAAGGGCTCCAGACACAGGAACGGGCGTCAACGCGTATTGTCCAAGGCGATGTTTCGTTCGTCAAATGTTGAATGATAAAAGTAGGCCTATACATTCCTGCTATCATGCACAACTACTGAATTCTCGATACGCATCCAATATCCTTGCTTTTGGCTGAATATAGACTACGCTTCCCTTCTAATAATTTGAAAAGCGCAATTTGTCGTATCGTGTTTCATCCACATGACACGAAAACCGAAACGCACTGACATGTACGGATGAGGACATACTCAAGTCTGACATGACACGAACCACAATGATGTAGAGACCGACGTTATGCGTGCGACCAGGTGGTTTTATATTGCTTCCGGCGTGTATTTCGTAAGTTCTACCACTCTATGGTTCTACATCGCTCATTGCTGCTATTTCCGCGTTTCGATATGCCGAATTCAGAGATGCACATTTTAAATCGCTTCTGCCATCTAGCGGAACAATTTCGTCACCACTTCTGCTCGCGTAAGGTACCCTGGCTACAACGTTCTACTTACCTAGGCTATACTGTCCTTCGGTTCGGCGTCTTAGATATATTTCATACGGGTTACATAATACATACGAGAAGTGAATCGGGGAGCCATTTTCCTTCGTCAAGAGAAAAGAGGGAAGCGTCTCGCGCATTTTTCGCGTTTGGGCTGCAATGTCTTATGTTGTATCCCCGGAGTGAAACCGGGATAGCCAACTAGTAACAAATATTTATAGCCATTCTAGTTTCTAGTGTTACGTCCGTGGCGCACCAGACCTCATCGGTGATAAGCGCCACTCTCTCTTTTAAATAATAATAATAATAACAATAATAATAATAATAATAATAATAACTCCAAATGCTACAAAGATAAAACGCCAAAACATCGCGAACTATTTTCATATACGTGGCGTCTTGGCGTCTCGGGGTTGAGATGAAGGTGCAAACCGTTTGTGTGGATTCGAGTCAGATAGATGAATCAGTTTCGTGTCGGTTGCGGGTGGATTTTACCTCTTCCTATTACCATATCTCGACTTGGAGAATGGTAAAATTCGCGTAGCCTCTATTTATCAAGTAGCCTATATACCTCACGAGTCACGACACTTGTCCGTGTACGTTTCCTTCAAAACTTATTCCAAACTTCTTCAAAAGAAGATTCGCTACGCTCAGAATCCACGGAGACCGGTGAAACTTCATTTTCATATGCTTTTCGACGTCGCACCGGCCGGGGCCGCACAGACGGGCTACACAAGTGCCGAACGGTTGAGCACTGGGATGGGTCTTCGCCTCTTAGAACAACTGCTTCAAAGATCTGGTAACGTCGTGCACATTCCGGACAGCCAGTATAACTGTATTTCTGTTTAATCTTTTCCACTACAGGGGCAACTGAAAGAGTAAATTTCATTAGTTGAGTCTTATGCCGCAGTATAGATAAGGCGGCCGAAAATATAGGCCTTCTTGTCTATGCTGTATATTACTATCCAGCATATTGTAATTTCTAGGGCCCCTATTTTCTCGTATGTCATCCTTCTCGGCAGGTCTCTGTCTCTGATTATAGTCGCTTAAAGCCGGTACTGACGTACGCACAATATAGAAAAAAATGCGAAGGTTTTCTGTCGACAATGAGCTCAAGAGAGGGTGATTGTCCCTTTTGCAACAATCTGGCCATTTGCATGAAAACAGCCAAAGAGCGAGTAGTAAAATGTTGTGAAAAATCGGTAACTATATTTCAATAAAGTTTTCCTCTTTTTTTTTCATTCAACCCATTTTCATTGCATTACGCTCCCTTCTGAATTTCAACTTCACACGGTATGACCGTATGAGTAACGTATTTCAAAATGGATAGAACGTTCCATCTACCTTGTTTATTCTGAAAATTTACTTTGCGTACGTGCTTTTTCCTGAAATTTCGCCACGTCTCACGACACCTCTTTTCTTTATTTAGTTGTTCGGCCATAAAACTGACAAGTCTGTCCAATGCCTCTGTCCTCTCATCTATACATAGATCAACAGGCTCTTCACAGTCGTCATGTGGACTGAAATCATGCAATACAAAAGAGGTATGAACTGTTTAGAATTGTATGTCAGTCAAAATACTATGAATTATAATTGTAAGTATGCGGTATATAGGCCTATACAGTACAACAACGTGGATAAACCTGTGCAATCGGCCAAACACTGACAATGCATTGTCAGGAACTTAAAATCACGCCTATGAGATGTGAAATTCGTGTCTTAGAGGCTATGCCAACGGCTCTAGCTGCCGATACCACATGACGCCGTCGGCATAGCCTCTATAGCCTCTATAGCCTCTATAGACGACAAGCGCTATGGTATTGTGCGGAATCTACACGGTTTGGATTTGTCACACTTTCAAGCGGGATTATCGTGGACAAATGCATGATAAAGAAAGGACGAATCTGAGGGCGGCTACAAATCTACGAAAATGCGTCTGGTTGAGGCAGGAGGGGCACCGTGAACCACAGCCGAATCATTCACGGGTGAGGCCAACAAAAGGCTTATTGATTAGCAAGCCTAATGAAATATCTTGACCTTAGCTACAACACCCTACAAACATCGCCTCGCATCTAAGCATCCATGGCGATTTTACTTAAATTTTACACAACGACCATTGCACGATCGTTTTGTTCAGCCCAATCAGCACCCGCAGCTCCGTCACATAGCCTACCATGGGTCAATTGGTCATACCATATCTCACCTTGCTGTAGTGTCGTATTCGCCTTCTACTAAAGATAATCTGTCAAGATTATAATTAGCCATACTAACTATATTCTGAAGGAATAGGTGCAGTTGCAATACAAATTGTAAAGAACTCGTCACTCTCGCAGGAATCGTCTGATCCATTCAAGCAGACGAAACTGCTCAATTTCATCAATCAATCGACATCTTCCTTCCGTAATAGCAAGAATCGACGGGTGCGTCTTTTACAGAAAGTGTGAATTTAGTAGGCCATGGTAGGCCTAATCATTTCCATATCGCCTCTTGGCGGATTCCTGTCGAAGGTAGGTACTTCTGTCGGGACACATTTTGTTATACTTTGAGCGTATGATTAACTGCTTAGATATCTTAGTTTAGATACTGCTCGATTCTGATAATTCCGACTTATTAGCCCACCGAGTCCAGCCACCAATTTTAAAGTCTTTGGTTTTACTCGGCCGAGAATCGACGCGCAGGGATCTCCCGGTAATTACGAATCATATACTGGCCCTGGCGCTTATGCACCCTCGAATCGGTAGTCACCAGCGACGGGAGTATGGGCGTTATAAACATGGTTCTGAATTGTAACACTAATCCCCGGACTAAGCCTGAAGTATCGCATAATACAAGCACTGACCTGGCGTAATCCTAAACATGATCCACAGCAAGCAGTCGAAAACGCCAATAATTCAAAAATCCGACAGGAAAAAGGCGTTTACCGGCATACTTGGCCTAGGCGCAGTCAACTTGCTATAGAACTATACAATCCATTGCTCCGTTTGTAGCCGGTTATTTTCCAAATTTGAAATTTTCTGCCTTGGCGCCTTTGCCAGGTTGCTTTCAGCTCATCCCATTATGTAGACCTACGTCGTTACAACCAGCCTACCGCCTTCATTTGACCGATGCAAATCAGGAAGTGTAGATATGATATGGTGGTTCCTGTCTTATGTGGGAAAATAACATATACTTGGTCATATTATATCCGGAAGTATGCAAATGAAAATATAACATTAACATAAGCATATGAACGCTGGCAACGCTTGATGCTTCTTGCTTTTTGATGTCCTATTGTTATCAGCCATTAGAGAAACAATGCGTCAGTAGTAGTAGGCCTACTACTCGTTCAGAATGAGGAAACAAAAGATGGTTTACACACGTTTTAACAACGAATTGCCTACCCCCACGCGTGCCTTTTCTTAGCAAGTGACTAACGGTTTGAAAACAGAACAGAGTGTTATTGTATATTAGACTACTGCAAACCAAAGCAATTAGAATCCGAATGCGTTGCTGTTGAAATATGATGCCGGCTCCAATGAATGATGTAAAAGTAAAATAGTCTTTGGCTGTACTATAGCTATTTCCCACCATAATAGGCAGGTTATGTCTGAACCATGATGGTCCAATTACAACATGGAACTGGTTGTTTCGTGGTGCCTGCTGCTGGAGTGAATAAAAAAACGAAACTTTGCACTGTAAATCAGAGCGACAGGATTGACTGCTTTACCTGGCGATAGCGAATCATTTGATTTGTCCGACACTAGAGGGCGATAACGGGTAGGAGGTAAACCGTTACTTGCTGTGTTCTCATCCTCACCTTGTCAAGCTGTATCGATTCCAGTGATTTCAATGCTATGGTATTTCCTTGCACAGTTGCACTATAACGTCACCATGCATAGTTTCTTATTCAAGTTGACCACGTATACCGCTTGCGTGTTGCCACACTGACAGGTGGTTGCGCATGGTAGTTACTTACTTTTTGCATGATAGCGCGGGTAGTCTATAGGTAACAAGTGATTTGGGCTTTCGGTGAACTGCACTACGGTGATTATGGCCTGGACGACCCAATTGGTGCTGCCAAAGACACGCAGCTACTTGGCAAATTTATACAAATGCCTAAATCGCCGAAATTCCTCCGAACGTGCTCTGCGTGCCTAGCCTAACAAGAAAAATCCATAGATGTTTCAAGTTCAAACTTTGAACCCAAAGCTCTCGAAATATTTTAACGCCGAGAGCGTATTGGTAGCCGCTGCTCTTTCTAACCGTCAAAAACGTTCCACTCTCCAGATGCTTCCGGCAGAAAAATGATCAAATCTAATTAAATCAAATATAGACTCAAGAGCTACTTCAGTCGTTTGATGTTCCGCAGCGAGGCTCCTTCAAATCTCATCTACTCACGAAATCCTGACCTTACCGCACAGTAGCCGATTTTGCTGCCCACTCATGGGCTCGCACAATCACTCTTTGTGTACTTGTTGTATGGAATTAACTTATAATGCCACACCAATGGACATAAAAAGGTTTCCACCTCTTGCTCAGGTTTTTTGCTACATTGCTTCTCTATCGAGATTCCGCATTACCTGCCACTATCCTGAGCCTACAATACTCTCTTTAGTTCTTTAGTACTAGCCAATGCCATTGAATTGGTTGCTATTGCACATTACTATTAGGCCCAACTTCTTTCTTGTACTGTACTCAAAACTAATATTCTAATTATCTACAGTAATAGACCGATACCCATGGACTTCTTAAAAAAACTCCATGCCAATACTCTGAGAAACCAGTAGAGCGTGAAGAGGAAAACATTTGCGTCTCCTTCGCGAGCTGCTGTGCGCTTGTGTGCAGGGGAGGTGAAGTACTGCGCTAGCCCTAACGAAATAGCTGGAATAATTGACATATTCGGTGATTGTGGAAGTACTGAAGATTCGACCGAACTAATATTCGAACTCCGGAATCGTCTACGAGCTGAGAAATAGGACGTTGAAGTTAGCGACATGCACTGAAATCATATACACGCATGTCGCAAATTTCAACGTCCTATTTCTCAGCTCGCAGACGATTCCTGAGTTCGAATCTTCAGTACTTCCACAATCACCTAATATGTCAATTATTCCAGCTATTGCGTTAGGGCTAGCGCAGTACTTCATCTCCCGTGCACACAAGCGCACAGCAGCAGGCGAATGAGGCGCAGATGTTTTCCACTTCACGCTCTACTGGTTTCTGGGGGTATCGGTCTATTGTAATATTGTCGGTTGCTTCATCAATATACTAGACTAATTTTCCTGAGCAAAGGTTGCACTCTTGTGTGTCTGCGTGGCGAGACGTTACAGATTCCCACCGTGTTTACCTTTCCCTTGCATTTGTATTTTGTTATTTATCGCATTCAAACTGCGAACGAAGAGATATGATACTGGTTTCGCAATCCGCAGCGCGATATGGAAGTTTGGGGAAATTTAGATCTAGTATTTTATAGAAACTTTCATTCTACCCATACCAGGAAATTAACATATCAAGTAATAGTTCTCGAGTTTTCAGCTGTATTTTTTCACTAGGCAAGAAGTTGAAACAAGCATAAAAGTGCAATAATAAAACAAAACAATCGTAAAACAGAGTAAAAAGGTGATATCAAAAACGGATAATTAAATAAAATCAACAATATTGCAGCGCGAATCTTCACACTTCCTCGTTCACCAAAAGAGCAACTCATCACAAACTCCATGGACGTGAGAACGTATTGAAAATGTCATGTTGATTTTGCTGTGATATCCGCACGGCAAACGTTTTTTGACCAGCAAATCACTAAGCAGTAGCAATAGCACACTAACATCGTCTTTTTTTTAAACAAATCTTCAGGTTATAATAATTCCTGACATAAATATTTGTTCTTACTAAGGAATATGCAGGTAGCTTCGAGTTTGGAGCGACACAAAAGTAGGCCTGTGGTCAATACATGATCGCATGAATAAAAGATGTAGACATGGAGAACGATTCACAGGTGGTTATATTTTACAAAAGTTTGGGTAACTGTGCTTAGCTTATTTAGAAATGGGATTCCAACTTCTGAGCCATTTCTCGTCTTTGATCCTGTACCCAAAACCTTTTGTGAAATATGTCAACTGTCATGTCTGCAAGATTTTTTCTCTTTTATTAAAGCTATCATCATATTTTTACCTGCCAAGCCCCATTCAAAGGCGGTTTTGAAACAGACTCGCATAATTTCTATATCATTCGGATGGACACTATAAATATCATTTCATTAATGGTGTTGATAATTTCAGGATTTCATCACAAAGAAGCCTAGAATATTACTCATGAGTCAAGTAGTTTCTGGCGTATAGCTCAAACTGACAAATGGACTGCAGTATAAAATTGACACTTATTAAAATGCTTCTCAAGGTGATAGCGACGTGCTGAAGAAGAATTGGAACATTAAAATTCTCCCGTTAGGATAGAAGCAAATGCGTGACAAATATGAACAACAGGTATCAGCGCAGAGAACACTCAGAACAGTCACCCACGAAATACGCTGCGTCAAAGCTGTGACCACGTGCGCCTTCCCGACCCTCAAAGACGACACTACGAGTTTGTGACAGTATCCTTTCGATAACGCAGTCAGACAGATGCATCGTTCCGTCTTCCACGGTCGGAATCCGGAAAATACGATTTCCGGCACGTAACGTGATTTCCGGCATATGACTTCACATACCATTCATTGACTCGACTGTTACGTCACAATCAAATGTTACGTCACACATTGAGACACCTTTCGTCTGATATTAAAACCGACGAACATGTATCATTTTGTGAAATCGACGACGAGTCACTAGCTGGGTAATCAATCCCTCCATTTTGTTGCTGTAGAGGTCTGGTCTGTTCTATAAAAGACTGTCCCACTTGGTCAACAAACACATCGTTTCCATCAACAGGAGAACAGCAAACTTCTTGTTCCATTTCGTCCTCTTGTCTGAGTTGCAACAACGATGAATGACGTAAGAAGCGGTTGAGATCGCATACGATTTTATGGAACGAAGGACGCCGGATCGGATCGAGGTACCAACATTCTAGCATCAAGTCGTGAAGAGCCTTTGGGCAACCCTGAAATAGATAACAACATATTATGAGCATTGGTGTTGCCATTAGGAAATACACTCATGCTAGACCCTCACAGCCCACACATCAGATATACACATAACACAACTCAACAAGCTATACAAATGGGCAGCGTAAAGAATATCCGTTTCAGAGAACAGGTTGTCTAGCAGTCAGATAAAGAAGGCAATGAGGCAGGTCAATAAGAGATCCATAATCGCCTTTGAAATCCCGCATTTTCAACAACGCGCCGACAAACCGAAATTCACAATAAGAATTGAATCATGGTAACGTGCAGCTGATATGTTGCCGGGTATGCGCTACTGGTATCTTTGATCACATTCCATCACAACCGCACAATCTCATTAAAATGGATATTGGCTGTGGTTTCAACTGCTCCCACGACAAATCATTTGTGGGTAAATAAATACTTTGTAACGGTAGCCGCAACAGAGTTCATTGGTACAATCCATATTGATTTAATCGAAGAAAATTAGTTTACTGTAGTTCATATGCGATGTATTGACGGTTTTCCTGTGCCTCATCTGTCACAGACATCGGCGATCACGACTCACCAGTCTCCACTCATCTCCCCGTTAAGATATCCATAGCTAGATATTCACGGGTGGCCGATGGTTCGCTGGCGCGCAGTTTACGTTAATTGCCCTTACGATTTTTTAAATTTCTGATCATGGTTTGCTATCGGTCGCCAGCTCATTATACGTTTGGAACACAATATGGATCGGATGGGCGCAGCTGCGTTGGGTATGGCGTCGGAATATCATCTCCGATGGCCGCGGACAGCGTTGAATATACCCTCAACGTGTAGGCCTACCGCACGTACTGCAAAGTGTGCACGCTGTGGTTTATACGTATGTTATTTCGTCAGCTGGTTACCTAGGCAGTAGGGACGGTACGAATACAAACAACTGGCATACGGTAAATCAATGCATAGAAACTTACCGTTGGTGCAGGCAGCCGCATTCCATTCGCTATGCTTTGCATGACTTCATTATTAGTAATATTCCAGTATGGTTTCTCTCCGTATGACATCACTTCCCACATCACAATGCCAAAACTCCATACGTCACTGGCTGAGGTAAATTCCCGAAACCGTATGCATTCCGGCGCGGTCCATCGCAGCGCGATTTTTCCTCCCTGCGTCGTGTAGGTGGCGTGTGGATCATTTTCTAAGGTACGGGATAATCCGAAATCGGCCACTTTGCAAACGAAATCGGAATCGACGAGGATGTTTCTGGCTGCGAGATCTCGATGGACGAACTGCATATCGCACAGATACTTCATGCCGTTTGCGATACCTTGAAGCATACGGACTAGTTGATGAATGGATAACTTCCCTTGGTTGTTCTGTTAAAAGGAACAAATTGTTATATATACGCAGCATTTATTGTAATTCTAAAGGCGCAACACGGCACAGTCCAGCCCCGCTTGTCTAATATGCATGCTAACAATGTACGTAGACGATTTATATAGGATTTGCATTTCCACCAACTATTACGTGATTTACGTCACTAACAGTAGGGATAATGTGGAAGGGTTCTAAAATACAGCTCAGTCCACCAGCTGCCTGTTCAGTCTGCAAGCTCACGCTGAACAGAACACTGTACGACCTACGGATGTACGACCTCTTACTAAAATGTAGTGGCATTGGGAATCTACAATGAAAACCACTATAGGTATACGAGATCAATCTGCTGCGAATACCTAATATTGGGGATAGGATAGCGGAAGAGAAAAGAAAATTGCATGCTTACCTTTATGAATTGATGCAAGGATCCATTTTCCATGAACTCTGAAATGATCATCTCTGGTTTGTCTAAACAAAACACATCGTATCAACAAATGTTCAAAGTATACTGACTAATACATCGCAGAAATCCCATGCACATCGCAATTCGACGTGTTTTTGGATTTGATAGCGTCAAATCGCTACAGCGATCACGATTAGTAATTTTGATTAATTATAAACGGTTAAATCATCCCCCGATGGTTAATTCAGCCGGAAAAAAAGAATCATAAAACGTGTTCATCTTGCCCCATCTTGCTATCTTCCTACGCCCTACTCTATGTCTATTTACTGTATATAGATGCTCGCGGGAAATTTATATGTTTCAATCCCCCCCAATACCAAAATCACAAAATCATTTGTTTCAATCATAAGCTTACGTAATTGGATTATTAACATTCCATCACGAAGGCTCTGGCCGATGCTTTCGGACAATCTGTCTCAAAAGGCATTTCAAGAGGACAGACAAAAGTACATCTAATCGGATAAATAAAGGAAAAATGTGACGTGAGCAATAAACTATGGAAATAAATGTCTGTTTTAGCATATAATGAGACAGGCAAAAAGTGAAACTATGTTCCACGGAACAGGTACACTTAACATGCTTTACAAAAGTTCTTGATCCAATGAGTACCGAAATACTTTAGCTTTCGTTCATTAATAATTAACTCGCGGTAAAGTATAGCACATGACATTTGGTACCGAAGGTGATGTAAACCTAATACAGACTGTTACAAAATCACGTGGCGGATGATATCAATGTCAAAATATGACAGTAATTTAACGCGACCGAACCGCACTTTTCCATTTGCGATTGTCGGTTTCAATCGGAAGAGCACCCATTATTACGTAACAGTGCGTCGCATGACAAATTGTGACAGGGAGACAGAAGTATCGACCATTTTTACGTCAGGAACACGCGATCAGTGTATATCGAGTTGAACATGGCGAGTAGCAGCATCTCAGAATTGATTAGGTGCCCGGATTTCGCCCGTTGGGTTAGTGGCTGCATTACACCAGCCGCATCAAACGTAAGAAATTCGGAAGTCACAGCTTCCACATTAGGCGGTTTTAAGCTGGCGAATGAGACTGAAAGATCCCTCAGGCCCGACCGGTCCCAAGTCCGGGTTGCGACAAGTCAACTGGCGTAAAAAATCACCGTTAAACCATACACGGGCGCACCAACACCAAACCAACACATGGAACATGGCCTAATGACAAAATGTTATTTATAAAGCCTACTTACGTTTAATGACGACTCCTTTTAGTTGAAGAATATTTGGGTGGTCAAACTGCGCCATTGTGCACGCTTCCCTCAGAAAATTAGATTGATCTTTGACCCCGGCAGAATCTTTCAACTGCTTCGCTGCTACAGTTTTCGTTTCATTATCTTCCACCATAGTCGCTCTATACACAACCGCGAATTCCCCTTCTCCGATAGTATTGTGTAGCTTCAGGTTAAACGGCGATACCTCTTTGTTCATATTCAACACTGCACGTCTTGGATCAGGATAATCGACGTAGGTTGTTCTGTTGCTGTCTCTCTGCGCTGATTGGTGGTTCTGATTGTGACGTAACATAACAGCTGGTTTAGTATGGTCGATCAAGGTTTGGTTGTAGCTCGGTTGGGCGTTTTCGGCTTTTTGCGCTTTGCTGCGTGATTTTCTTCGCCTGTAATACAACGCTAGCAATCCACATACAACGGCAAATGCGAGCACAGCGATGATGGTAGCCACCAATACTCCAGCACTGTCTCCGCTAGCATGCTCACCAGGTTCTAAATAGTAAAATATCCACATTTAGCATTAGAATCACCGAATCACACCTACTGCCATTCCAATAAGACAGGGAATCAAGCTACTTCTTCGTCGCCATTCGGCCATGTTCCATCTGCGGGTGACCACATCGGACGGTTGGTGTTTTTTTTAAACCGGATGCCCTTCCTGTCGCAAGCGTCCCATTAGGCCGGGTTTTAGAGCAGCCGTGGCTGTGGACTCGCAGTTATTGCGGCCACCACACATCCATAGACCGTGTGAGCATGTACACTTTTGCGAGGAGGTGCTGTACGCGTGTACATAGCCGTGTTCTGTTGCATCACACGTGCGCACTATTCGTATGAGGCAGAGAGTCGGACAAGTTGCAAATACCTATCTTTCTTATTCTTTCTAATTCTTAAATTTGGTGGCTGGGGGCAATCGCATCACCAACCTCACTCACACGAGCGTCGTGCTACCAACCGTTTCGGGCAACCTTAGCTATAGATACAAACCTTGAGCTCCTTTGGGCGTCTTGAATGCTGCATTTGCGCTGTACTCTCCCTCACCAGCCGACGTTTTGGCACGTATCCGCACTGTGTATTCAGTATTCGGTTGCAAATCTTCCAGCGAGCAAGATGTCTTGAATGTCTGAAACAGACAAGCATGTACGTGATCAATCGAGGAATATCATGTACGATGCGCTGCTGGGTAATTACACCGATGAGTAATTACACTGCAATCAATCCTCAAAAGTCCAAACAGTGCTATTTTACGATTTATTCTAACTTCACCTGATGAAAGAGCGGGGCTCCGAAAGCTCGTGAATGATATATGCTCAACAAGCGAACAAACTCGCTCATGTTGTATGTGTAATACACGCCTACTCTATAAAATAAAACTACTTACTTTGACGATGACAGCATCCCGAGACGCGTCTTTCAGTTCCTTTTTACGATAATTGAAGGTGGAACGAATCGGCGCCACTTCTACGTCATATCCCACAATTTTGCCGCGGGGATGAGCAGGTGATCTCCAGTTGATAGCTACTGAAGTAGCCGACGTATTCTTCACATAGATGTTTGTAACGGCTGACGGAACTGCAAAAAAACAATAGTCTGTCAGTACACTACAAATATGAGTTACCGTCAGTGTATGTTGAGATGGACACATTGGGTAATGATTTGTGCTAATTTCGAGGTAGTCTTGCTCATAATGTAAAAGTAAACGTGTGGGCCTTACGCCATAAACATTCCGGCGGACCTTATCTACTACAGTAGATATTTGGAGCATATCAGGAACGTCGAAGTAGTAAAGAGGGCACGAAGTTAATGATCCTCTGCGGCAACTCGATTGGAGATGCCGGTAGTTGATGAATTGTGTCCCGATATTCTCTAGTTTACTCCAATCCTTACATACCCGCACCAACTAAATCAAGGTTGGCTCGATTTATATCTAAGAAGTTCGACACGGGCTGTTCTTAGAATATATCGGGGACGTTATTGCGCTTACATAAACACCACACACACAACCACACAAATTTACAATATGCAAACGTATAGTGATCGTGATCACGTCGCATGCGTTCACGGTCATGCTGCGGGAAGCGGGGCATGCGTCATTTATCTAATATAGACAGAACAAACAGCGGTACTGGTAAAGAAATTTTACGGCATTAGATACATGGCAACAGCTGGGTACACAATGAAATTCCTCGACGCTCACCGACGTCCTTTTCATTCACGTATTTTTAACGGTCTCTATTCTCTGGTTTAGTATTACATTGTGAATCATTGCCCGCGACTATTATGTGATCATAGAGTGTCAGATCCCTTGCTCATGAATATTAAACAGGCATAATTTTTTCTGTGGGCGAATTGTCATGGCAACCGGCAGCTGCTTTGATCCCATAAAACTATTCTGGATGATGGAGGGGTTGGATAACAACTATGTAGGTGTCATGTAGGTAGGTAGAGTCATGTCAGATAGGTTGCTGCTGTGATGCAACGACGAGACAATACGAACTGCTATTACCAGTGCGCTTTTACGTAAAAAGCATTGGGTTGTTGCTTGAGGTCATTTCATGTCAAATCAATAAATGCTTTTCGATTTGCCGTTGCGGAGTGTAATGGGTGCCTCTTATGTCTTACTAGACACTAGACTAGTGATAATGTAAAATAGTGATACTGCCTAATTAGAAATTAGCCCCGTCGCATCAAGAATAACGCGTGCAAGATCGCAATGTACTAAGGCGCACCGGTATGTTCTTATATTATGCTTTGGCGGACCGGCTTTTAAAGACACCATTCCTCAAATGGAAGTTAATGCCGCCAATGTGGCGTATAGCCTATCATGACGTTTGCATGTTTCCATAGGGCGTGAAGAGTACAGCTAAATAATGTGTGGTCAAGGAATCTGCCGTGTTCTACACAATAATCGAGGGATAACAAGTATCAAAAATTGTCACAAGTAGTCCTACCTGATTCTTTCGTAATAACTTCGACTTTGAGAAAATTATTCCGATCTTCGAGAGATTCTGACACGCCATTCCGTGCGAAAACCTGCAACAAAGGCACAAAAAAAATCAGCGACTGGCAGACATCAAAGGTTAGATCGAGGTAAAATATTCCATTGTATCCACGTCTATCCTTAAATGCATGACAGCTCAGACTAACTACACAAAATGAGGCGGAAAATTGAAAAATGACTCCGATACTAACACAAGGGTGTAGGATCACATCAATAATGAACAAGACGTTTCATATTTCTCTACACCAAAAAGCACTTTCTAGCATCACGAGCCGATTATTGCTGCGCAAAGTTCAATTTCACTTCACTTTAGCGATTTCTGACGAAGGTTTCAAGTGTTATGGTGTTTTCCATTACCTTGTCACAAAGTAATTGTAATAAGCAACTTGTGCGGAAGGACGCTTACCATGAATCAACCATCAAAGGCTCTTGAGGAGATGGGAATGAAAGTCTTGCCAACGAATTTTGCTAAGAGTACGTACTCACAACCGAATGTTACAGTTCTAAATTCTGATAACCGTTTTTAGCGGATTAGGAGTTGGGACAATCACATTCTCCTTGAATTCGCGTGTGCTATACATAATCAACAAGAATTTACCCTTATTCACTATAACCTGCGAACGGGATATCATACCACAACCTAAATACAAAATGTCCCCCATGATTATCAGACGGCGATGCGGTAAAGCGGGTCATATTCACCACGCCCGTGTAGTGTGCATCTTCAAGTTGATGGCGAAATGTAAACATCAACACAGAGGATGTTTCTAATAAACTCCAATTGACATACAACACAGTTCCGGAACAGCGTAACTTTTTTACTCGGGCGATTTAGCTCAGTTGGTGGGAGCCTTGTGCTCACCTGTAAAGCTAGTTCCCAAACTCATCAAACCAAGACTAAAAATAAGTATTCGTAGCTTCCCTGTCACACTCCTGATGTAATCGACATAGCGCTCAGGGGTGCTGTAAAACGGCAATTTCCAGCGCATCTTTGCGTAAGTGTACATGTTCACACAGTGTGTTTTAAGATCTGGGGATATAGAGTGACATGCCCAGTCACGACCGCTACCAAGTTCCAAACTAATCGGGAGGAGGGTTGCAACAGGAAGGGCATACAGCGTAAAAGCACTGCTAAATCATGAGTGTTTTGTCCCGCTGTCGCCGTCCACGATTGAAACACGGCGGAAAGAAACAGGAGGATCAGTTGCGCGCTATTTATCGTTGACAGTAGGACTACATGTATCAACAGCAACAATATTTTGCTTCAATATCACAATATTTACACCATTGATATCACAAACTGGGGTAAAATCACACCATCGCAGAGAGGATATGAATGTTTATTTATTACGTGGCCTGATTTCATAGTTCACGTGTCTGTAGTTCATTAAATAGATTACGTTACGTAAAGCGATAGCAAATACAGCAAGCGAAAGACCTCTCTCTCTAAAATCGCCTAACGACCGTCTAAAATCATTACCGAAACAAACAATGCACGAGAGACGCAAATCAACGGATATTGCTATTGCTGTCAAAACTAATAGTGGCTTGGGGCGAACAAGGAGGTCACAATTAGGTTAAACAACCATTAAAACAAAGACGAATTCCAAGCAACGCTTTCGCAAAGAGCATGACAGATGTCACACATTTCGATAAATTTCAACAAACACCAGAGTGACCCAGTCACGAAACGGCGTAACCACGAATGACGTGTTCTTTTGTGCGATTTGCGGCGTCTTTTTATCGCTAATAGCATATCCTGGCCTTCTTTTCATACAGAATAGCCGTGCGTTGAATTGGCAAATATACGTAAACGATATAATAGGCGCGTACAACGGCCGATGTGACAAGTTTCCGGGGTAGGTACATTTCAAAAGTTACATTACAATCGAATTTCTCCCGGGTAATCACTAGCCAGCCGTGTAATCATTGAGATCCGTGAAATGTGTTCTACAGCAGTTCACACGACAGCTGGAATACGCAGTCTATAAAACACCCACGAATTCCTCACCTATAACATTGAGTCTATAACCATTTCTAATTAGTACTTTCATATTTGGACAGCCGACTTTCGTATGAAAGGCCATACATGGGTGTTTTCAAAGTCCTACTATGAAAATTTCAAGACCAATTATACGAACTTGCTGTATATATACATAACTTTCTATGTGTTACACGCAGACACTAAACACGACATTATACGAATACACACACAGTAGGAACGCGAAGGCGTGTATGAAGATGATCTATGTAAGCTACAGACAAGGAGACATCGAATGAGTCAGTCGATTTTCTATCTAATAAGTCAGGGCGCCCCTACGCAGTGTCGTCATTGCGCTGGCCGACTAGTGAGGGAAGCAACAGATACTATTTATGACGTCACGGGGCTTGAACACGAGACTTTGAAACTCGTTTTACGTAGCTGACAACCATACCACTTACCAGATAATACACACAGAGCCAGAAAAACGTCATTGATCCCGGCACTCAGTCGGCCATGGACCTACCATAATCTGACCAAATGGCCTGCTTCTCAATATTTCCATAAACCTAGCCTATGAAACATTACATAGAATTGAGAGTTTCACCACAAATTTAATGTCCACCCCATTTTTTCATGTAACAATATTTCACAAGCTTTCGTATCTCAGAATTAAATTTGTTGTGAAATTCTCTATTCTATCGATCTTGATTGTCCGTCATCGCGTCATATAAAATATGTCAACCATTGCGCATTGAATTATAGCCATACATATAAATGGGGGCAAAGGTTTCTACCTAGGCTATATGAGTCTTTTAACCTTTTGCCAAAGGTAGGAAATTATAACCGCAGCGTTTCCGAGTGTAATTAAGCTACAAGGTCACACTTAGTCCTATTTGTTACATGTACCTTATCCACACAGAGAATTCGATTGCTAAAAATAGGTTGGCGAAACAAAATTCTGCCCGTTTCCGGCGGAAACCTTTAAAATACACAGTATCAACAAAATTTCCACTTACTTTGAATATGTAACGTGTGTATGGCTCAAGGTTTTCGATCTCGATTTCATCACTATGGTACTTTGTGATACTTTGTAAAGAAACCGCAGTCGATTGGAAAAATTCCGGCGAGGAGCTGTACGACACAAGCTCCGGGCATTGATCGCAGTTTCGTTTGTCAACGTCACAATATTCGCATGAAAATCTTGAAAAAAATGACAAAATTGAATTTGAATGTAATATGAAAATGTCATCACATGCACCTTAGTTATTCGGTCATGTTCAATGTTAAGATCGCCTTGGTCATGTTCCTGTTGTGGGTTACCACAGCGGATCGAACCGCTCGTGATTAGGTACGATTTCACGCCGGATGCCCTTCCTATCGCAACCCTCTATTTTGCCAGGCCCGGGACTATTCGCGGCTAGGGGGGAATTTTGGAGTTCTGCTCCCTCGTCAGGTATCATACCCGTACATCAGCCAACACACACCTAACAGAGTTCGTGTAAGGATTGTGTTTTTTCGTCTGCTAATAAGTTTAATTATTACGACGATAATGAAGGTTAATTGAAGTCGGATGCTCAGCATCCTACAGTACTAATCACAGCGCAGCATGGCAAAGGGACCAGCGTTTGATTAGAATAATCTTAATGATCGCTACAGTCAGCAGCGGTAGTACATTTCATCATGTATCATGAAGACCATTGCTTTATAGACTGATTCATGGCATAGGCCGAGCAAGCGGCTCACTCTAGAAGTGACCACGACAGTACGTAGTTAAAGCAAATAGTGCGCGATTATTCACAAGCAATGAATATATGTCAAAATCGATGTCAAACATGTCTAACATCTATAGTATTACGAAACCGGTTAATTCTCCCTTCATCACTTGTATTATTGGGTGGTCATACGTTTAAAAGACAAAGGCTCTGATTTGCACCGGAAGCCCACCCTGTCGCAACCCACCCATTTGCCGGGGGTTTGGACAAGTTGTGGTGGCTAAAAGGGAAATTGATATTTGCCCTGTGATCACACATCTGTACACCCTAGAAACAGCAGTCAAGATTGGCAATGAGGTGCTTGGACCGGGCCTTATTGCACCACCTCACCCCAGCACTATCGTTAAAACGCCTGAAGCATGGCACGGAACCTGCGGATACTTATCTTCGTCAAATACTAACTAGGCTTAGGAATGTATGGAGGAGAGTTATCTGCTGTGGCAATCCGATTGCAGATGCCGATATTTGATGACAGAAAAGGCTTTAGGCGGATGTGATTCAAACCAAGAAACTTGCAGACCTCTAGCTGCTTACTTACGAAATCTGACCCACTTTTCGACATATTATCGATGACAAGTCTTATGACGGATCAAAATGAATCAAGTCAACTCAGTACAGTAACCTTGGTTTTGTAGGCAATAGAATATTTACACTACGCGAACTATTTCAGTTGTGAGCGATAACGAACATGTAATAACAACGTCGCTTAGCAAATGCGGATCATCGGCAGGGTTAAAATAACAAAACAGAACCCTTACCTGTAATATAAGTCATCACGGTTTCCCAAGTCGCGCGGTCGATCCCATGCAATGTACACAGTGGTCGCGTTGACTCTTGTCGAGCGAGAAATCGGTGCGGATGGAATTCCTTAAAAACACAAAAAGAAAAAAATCTTGATAAATATCTTTCTTTAAACAACCTAACATAACCCGCATTGCGTTTGCAAAAAATCTCAACCAAAACTCGTCCCGTTTGGAGAAATTTTCGAAGGGAAATTCACCTTTTCTACACAACAGTCGAAATTCAATTGACCGTTTGGTGATGATTTCGCGGGTTTGCCTGGGGCAGTTACTAAAACAACAAAGCCATATCAAAGAAAAGCTAACAAATTCTCAACTTTACAAAATTCACTGGCGGGGTATATATTGGTGATGTTAAAACGCGGTGTGAGTATTAAGGCAGCCCCAAAAAACTTGACAGACGCCATATATAGCGTTACGGGTATGATTCAAAATCAATGATGCGTGAAAGGATTTTAAAATAAGTCTATAGCGATTGTGTTATTTCAGTGCAATAGCGCAGCACCAAACCAGCAAAAAATCTTGTGATTATTAAGTCTAGAAGCCGACGTTGTCATTAGTCATCACATGCTTCAGAGAGCGGCTTTTGTCTGAGATTACATCAAGATGAATCTGAGCGACGTAATCTGTTGGTCCTGCACATCATCACATATCGCATAGCCGGTTACAATGATTGTGTTGATGCAGGTAAGATTTGGCTTGATGTACTGCTTGTCAGTTTGCTAACGCGGGCAATGTATAGTACACTAATGTTTTGAAAGAAACGAATGTTGTACATCTCCGAAGACATAGATATCACAAGAGAACCTTGTTCTAATCCCGCCCGGTGCAAATTTGTCTCAGCTTCTGGAAACCATTGTATAGTGCTAGTACTAAGTACGCGACAAGTAAGAACGGCTGAGGCTGGAATCTTATGGGGAGAGTTTAAGGTCTTCATGGTGTTTGACGAACCGAAGGCCGACGTTTCTAATCAAGCGGAATTGCATTTGCGCGGAAGAGATGCGTTGAGATGCGGGCGCTGCTGATCATTTATGCGCAGCTTATAGCCTATTGGAGGCCACGCAACTACCGTAGAAACGCTTATCTGGCCTTGAACCTCATCTAAAACGCCGTTCTCATGATCATCCGCGGCGACAAAACCGATTCGGATGATAGGCGAAGGGTGAGGAAATGCGCGAGGATATTTGGGCATTCATGTTGCGCTACTGTGTTACGGATTCTGTGGCTTTACAAATGGCGCGTTCTAGCCAACGAGAGTGCGAAAAACTCATGCTGGCCAATCAAGATTGGAGACAAATATTCTTGCTGCCTCGGTTCCGCACCTTTTATTGGGTGTCTGCAGCGGATTCAAGGGTATATGAGTCGGATTTCGTTGGCGCTAAGTCCTTTCTACTTTCTACCGTAACCTTCCCATTTACTCATAGCTCATGTGATTGGAACTCGCTACAAATTCTTCCCTTTTGTAGTCATATAGAAGGCAACCAAACGCATCTCCAAGGGTGACAAAGATTAATGATATGTCGCATCATCGCTAAAAATGAATTCGTGTAATATCGCAGCCTATTGTAAGGCATAATACCACTTCCTAATCGCAATATCGAGTTCCTCGAAAAATATATACGTGCTTTCTGTGACGTTTCCGTTACTTAAACTATAGACTCTTCCGAAGAGTCTCTATGCTTAAAGCCACTATCCAGTATCATTAGGAATGTAGCTAACAATAGAAAGTGGCAATCAGACTAACGCGCTCCCCAACAAAAGCTGCCTACCCAGCGAAAACTAAACAAAAAGCGACCAATCAAACCTAGAATGGCGGTCTGTCTCTTCCCACCGCGGCTAACAATACCGAAAACGACATTCGTAAAATGCCATATTTAACCCATACGCGACATGCGAATTCCTTAATTGAAATTTACGTTGCCATAAACTGGTTAATCATTTATGGAATCTCAAGAATGCGCCGTCTGCCGTACCCTATTCAATACGTTCGCATATTTCGTAATACGCGTTGGTCTTTTACGATGTAATCAAACAATAGATTGTGCGTGATACAACTAAAACTTTGACATATTTCAGATACTTACTGGTACATGGTTTGCTGGCGCTTTCATGGGATGCTCTGGCATATCCTGGGTGACAAGGGCACGATGATAGTCCGTCAGTAGGTATATTGATTAATGATGTTGCAATCGCCGAAGTTGAAGTGTTTTCTGGTAAGGGTCCGCTGTTTGCAGGACATGCAGTGCACTTCCCGTTACTAGAGTCAGACTTGTAGTACCCGACGGGACAAGCTGAAAACAAACAAACGAGATTCAGAACACATAATCGTAAGATACGTAAATAACGCATTGCTTACACACATACAAGGCAGACTAGCAGCCAATAGCGCACGATTTAGAAATTCCTCAGACACGGCCTTTCCCAAATGGGTGGCGTAATGAAGGGCGGGCACACCAGGTGGAAACTGGAGTCATAGCGTATGCATGACCCCACCTAAGAAGACAGGCGCGCTACCAAAACATGTAAACGTGTCGTCACTAAATAATATTGCTTCTGACGTAACAGTACGTTATAGGTAAGTCGCCCTATGACATCACACAGAACCACGAGTGGATTCTGGTTGACTTTCGCCAAGCCCGAAACTGATTTTTTTTCGCAGATGTCCCCCGGCATTATACCGATTGCATAAACCGACCACCCCAACCGGGAATCATACCTAGTTACCCTACCACCTACGCCGTCCTATTAACCAACTGTACCTTCGGTAGACAATCGCGATTCTTGGTATGTTTAGCAAAATATGCAATGTTTAACGAAAGTAAATGATTATGACGACACAAACAGGCGCTGCTTTCAGTCGCAAACAGTCGAAAGTCGTCAAAACGCTTTAGTTCACGATTCTCATCTCTTGACTACAGAATGAACACATGGCGTTTTGCGATTAGGGCCTGCTAAAAGCGACCTTGATCTAACAAGTAATCCTCTTCCAACGTGAGCTAGCTAGCCCCGTCACATTCCACTGAACCACGAATTATATCATCCTAAGGGCTGTTGACGTTACTTAAAAAAATTACTAAAATCCCACAGCCAGTATATGCGCAACCTTTCGGAAACCTATTGCCTTAAAGACTAACGTCAAACAACGCTTTACATTCTAAAGTCTAAGAACGTGCCATGCGAGTACTAAACCCACCTCACAGCCGCATTAATACCACTCACCAAATCAAAATTAAAACCGGCTTAACCTTAAGGCATATTCAAAGTGGTGGCTATTAGCCGTCATATTGAACGTTGACCATTGACCTTTTGAGAAATTTTAACCTTGTTAAAACTGAATTAAAATCGCATCACTCATCGTGTATGTACAGTTTCAAGCGTAACCAACGATATTTGCATAGGATCCGACGAATCAGGCGTTAATTCATAAACCGTATCAAATTTTCAAGCCGTTTTGAAGAACTTCGTTGACAAAATTTGCAAAAAAAAAATGATTAATACTCACGAATGCATGCAGTTGAAGCAGAGTTTGGAAAAAATCCGGCTTTACATTTGCAGCTGCCTGTGATAATCTGCCATTCGCCTGAACTCCCACAATAATATGTCGGCACTGCAACAAATATGACATTTTTTTTATTCATTGTAAAAAAAGTTGATAAAGCGATAGCCGTTTAGTTCACTGTCTGGTGGTCACCGCGTCTGGTACAACTTAGAGCGCGAGAAAGAGAGAGAGACAGACCTTGATGTTTTGAGCAGTCTGTTGTTTATACTGTATGATTAACGACTGAGTTAGAGTGGCTAGCTCGTAAGTTTTCCAACCACAATGAATTGCCTCCGCATAGTATCGAATTAGGCGAGGCGATATTCGTTTTCCCACGATTCCCTTCGCTAATCCCAGATTTAGAACGCGAGTGTGAAAACCAAAGTGACGGATGCAAAGTCAAGTCTGCATGAGCTAGGAATACGCCCAACGAGTAGCGAGGTTAGACGATATATGATCCGATCGCGCGCTTTTAAACATTTATATGAAAATTGGGTAAAAGCTGCAAACTGCACAGTAGCGTTAGCGCGCACACTGACGTCATCACACTAACTGTATGTAATTACGCTTATGGTGTACGAATTTCCCGGCCATGGGCGGCAGACCCAGATAAACGGAGAGGGTGGTGACAGGAAGTGCACTCTGCAAAAATAATCACTGCAAAAGCATGAGCGGTTCGTTCCGCTGTGGCCTGCCATATGAAATCGCTCAAGTCATAGATTAATAAATTTCGTAAAGAGGATTTGCCACAGACTTAACATCCAGCCTTCGTTTACTGAGAACGAATGTTATAATTTTATCAATAAACCAAGGCTGGACTTGGCCTACTACTACTACTACTACTACTAGTAAAGTAGGCCACGGGTAGAACGTTAAATCTGTGGTGAATCTTCCTTACGATTTATTGATCACTCGGCCCTCGGCTCCACTATATTCATTAAAGATATTTAATATTTGACAATCGATGGATTTGATGAAAGAATGGGAGAATGTAATATAAAATATTACCCACCTTTGTCGGCGTTTATTTCAGCATTTTCTATACATGTTCCTGGAACATTGACTAATGAAGCAGCCTTCTTTCCCGTCATGGTTTCCTCGAACTTGGCCAACGTATGAACCGTTTCCTTGCAGTAATTATAGTACACCCTCAAGCTTACAAGAGACATACAAGCACCCTGATCTTGCGCGGCGATGTAGATTCCACCAGTTCTGTAATAAGGTGAATTGGTTATAATGAAGCAGCCGATTAGAAATTGTACGTCTTGAAACGTTTATAATTGGTACTCGTTGAGGAAAATCACAAAAATAGACCGCGGATTGAGGCTCGCGTCCACTGTTAATTTCGGTGAGTTTTAATCAAATTACTACGTTTCTTGAAATCACCTGAAACCCGAACATACTTTACGTTCGACCTATTTTTTCGATGGTAAGCCTCTCAGATTATGTCGTTTTGTAAGATTTGTGAAGTAGCGTTGTCAAATCTTCAACGACTTGTTAACAGTTAAATATTTTTGCAATAAGCGGAATTTCAAGACTTGAAACGGGCGAACTGGCGCCGCATAGATTAGCCATTTCAAATTCGGAACCACCTTGACAAGGTTTTTACGCTCCCGCTTGTAAAGTCTCTGTTTATTACAAGAAACTCATTGAGTTGAAATAACACAAACGAAACGCCCCGCTGAGAACAGAATTTTCCCACCCAATTAGTAGGACATCATCGCCGTGACTGAAAGCTAGAAGCGATGCATTCGCGTACACAGAGGCGCAATCAGGTCGTGTTAGTATGGGCTCAACAAGGTCCGAATTCGACCCGATATTCGAGTCCGATTTAGTTGGCCGAGTGGGTTAGACTGTCCGCCTTCTGATCGGGCGTTGCGGGTTCGATTCCCGACCGAGTAAATTTAAGACTTTTAAATTGGGATCCGTTCCTTCCTTGTTGGCAGTCGGTATCGCGGAAGTGCGGAGAGCCGTGATTGTAGTAGTGATCCGGGCTATAAACCGGAAGTATTGACACGTATACCGTGAGCATCGAGCTGGCGTAAATGACCTTGGTAGGTGAAAAACGCCATAAATTCAAGAAACAAAATTAGAATACTTAATGATTCGATTCGGATTTGAAATATTCTAACTCCATCGCGACGATCCACATCATTGGTCGCGATGTTTTACTAGCAAAGAGCAACGCTGGGATCAAAGTTCGTAAGACGGAAGTGCGAATTGATCTTCGCTAGTAAAGCATCTCACGGATTTAAGAGTTGCTGATCCGTAATAGATTAGATTGCGACGCACAACACAAAGTGTGAGAAGTTGTACTAATTTAAAAGAAGCAAACACTTCATACTTCTTTAATCCTTCGATTGTGAAAGTCTTCTTATCAACGTTTCCGTTTGCGTTGGCAGCGACGGTATCAATCTTAAAATATGATCTCTCCTGCCATGGTGGGAAGGTACTAGACGCCACATCGCGTTCGCTCCAGTAGTAGAATAAGTTGAAGGTCTGCCGACAGTAATCCATGTTCACTTCGCTCCATTCACATTTTGTGATTGAGAATTCAATGTCAATTTTAACCCGTGAAGCACCGCTGTAAAACAAGATTGTAGATATAGTTGTAGGTAATAAGGCGCAGTAGGCTATAAACAGCTTCATGCTGTAATCTGTAGCTGGTACATCGAAAAAAAGGATGCCATCCAGACTGCCTCGATCTGCTTGCATATATTGTTGGAAAACAGTTTACAGCCATTCGACATACGAAGTAATTTTCAAATACTTCAACTATACACTAAACAAATTTTTCACTCTAAAAAATGCGGTACAGAACGAACTGTTTTGCACTACGGCAAATGTGACTACAAACAGCTTGTCACCACGTCCCGCTCCAGTGGGCAGCACAGGCTTTATTGCAAAAGGTCCATAGGGATAATACCGGTACGTAGGCCTACCATAGTTTGCGATCTGAATTCTCACTCAATATGTACGGGCTTGCAGTAAAATCCCTATAGCTGAGGCCTGTTCAACTTCTAAGGCCGGGTAAATGGGCAGGTTGTAGCAGGAAAGGCATGTTGCTAAATCATGTGGGGGCATATCTGCTTCGGCAGTCAAAAATATTTACATCTGAGGGATGGCGTATATCGTCAGTGACGCACCACGCACTATACAAAGGAATGATCGCTCACAATTTGTTGTCTATGTATATCGGTATATTCGCTCTAACAAAGCCAACCATCAAACGGTATTTTAAACTACTGTAATAACACATTTCTGTGACACCAGTAGTTAGTAAAACAGGAAACGATCAGTTTTTCGCAACACGCCACATATACCGTACACCAACAACCACCCACCTCGATTTGGGAGTTGACAGACAGAGTAACACTAAAGCATTACAAAGGCTTAGCATACATTGCGAGCGTAGGCCTAAGTGAGTTGCGCGATTAATCAAAGTTGTCACGTTCCGTAAAATCTGAACCAGTACAACATTTTACATCACGATCAATATTCTTTTGCGATCTAGCTAAGGAGGTCTAATCGTAACGCCTGGTTTAACTCCGGGAGTAGTATTAACGCTTCGATATTAACATTAAGATGTTAGATGTGTATTGTATTGTATACATACAAAACAATTGATATTATGCTATATGCAATCTCATCGACAACGTGTAAACAATGTGGTTGCGAACAAACGCAAAGCATGCATCTGTTGGGGTTAAAACTCTAATATGCATTACGTTAGCTGAATTTGAGTGCCGTAGCACAAATGTTTGTCCCGTCCCTTCGGCATTTCCATGATCGGGTCACCACCGCGGATTGAACCATTCATATCGTGCTATTCTGGTTTATCTTATGATGAATGATTTGCTGTCATTTTTACGTATGATGCCCTTCCTGCGGCACTGTTATATTGATTTCATTTTACTACACCATGGTCTAGTAAAGTTAGTAAGTCATGACTACACTAATAGGCAGAGGTTGCAGTCTGTGTATCTGCGTGGCTACACCCAACATCCTCTATAGATTCTTATCGTAGGTACTTTCCTCGCATGGATTCTATGTATGTCATATCTTCAATGTGTAAAATATTAATAAAATTGGTACCAGTATAGGAAATAATATAAATTTCTTTCGTGAGTATCTTCCCCACGTTTTGATTCAGTTTTTAACCACATTTTCATGCAAAAAGGCTATAGTTCAACTTGTACTTCATGCAACCGCTCCCCTGTGCCCAGGTTTAGGACCTGCAGCGGACAACGGATACGGATTCTTTCCGAAACAGGAGTATCTATGAAAAGGTATATCTAATATATATACTGAACTATTCTTACCGGGTACTGATAAAGGGTGAACGCAGCCAGTTATTATTTTCAGCTTGTTTCACATTGCAGACTTGGTATGCTCTTATGATGTTGTTATTGCTATCGAAGACGCTCAGTTCCTCCCACTTAAAAATACCAAAATTCGGTTACAATGCAAGCAGACAAGGCTTTGAAATTGTGTGGATGTGGAAACGCCACTATCAATCACTAGTGTGACTGTGGTGGTACGACTTCCCCAACACTCTGTCGTGTATAATCAGTGTGTATTCTGATAAACATTACTGCTCGCGGGGTAATTAAGTCGCATTTGCTGGGATGTCACCCTTGACATTTAGCAGGAAACAGTAACGCATTTTACCCCATAATATCACCAAAAAAAACCAAAGAACACCTTTGCGACGGAAAGGTCCAGAAATATATTGGGATTGTGATTAAACCAGATTAGGCACCATTCATCATGATGTCCCAGTAAATTCATGTACAATGCCAATATGTTAGTGACTGACTGTTGATGAATGGCGATTGTCGATAAAGTCACGTATATATGTACAGCCTAAGCGACGGTCCACCTGACCATCCGTTGACTTATATATACTTTGCGTACTGTATATATTTATAGTCGGATGTATAAGCTTGCCTACGGTACTAATTCATCCGTACAGAAGTGTAAATATTGTGCATACCGCATTGTCAACGCAAAAATATTTACTCACAGAATCTCGTGGTTCTATTGTCCATCTGAGGTCGCTCGTGGAGATTTTCGTATTATACAAGTCATCTGTTGTAAACAAGGTAAATTTGATATAAATGAAATGAAAATGGAATTATTTTTCGCAGTTATGATGTTTCATACATACGTAAAACGCCCCCGAGGGCATGTACTAGGTCTCGAAAGAATGTCTAGTTATTATCCGCTCTAGTCGTATATGAAATTAGCACACCGAGACTAATATTACCTCGCGAAAGAAGTGGAAATCGATTAAAACGGAATAAAATTTCGCCCGTTCGAAATCGGACGCTTGTCAAGACAAAAACAATATATCAACGACCTCGATTTTCAATCGGCGTTGAGGTTTCCACAAAACAGATCATGTGTCGGGCAAACAATAATGACAGGTGGGATGTTTGGATATGTAGGACTTTTTTTGAGATATCCCAAGTGTAGAATACACGTGACAGCAAACATTTCAACGGCCCTGGTCAATGTAGGCCTACTTAAAGGGTTTTCACGAGTATTCCGTTCGCTGTCTTTTGAATATTGTACAGTGCAAACTGTATCGAGGCACAGCGATTGTAGTTGAGTTACCGCATAGGCTATCTTGGCACAACAGCAAATTTAAGTAGAAAGTTTCCAATAGGGAAAATTTGACTGCATGGTTCTAAGCCATTGCCAATCCTGAACGCAGGAAAACAGGTGAGTTGCGACAAGAAGGTCATCCGGGAAAAACTCACTGCCTAATGAGGAACAGTCTCATCCGTTGTGGCCACCCACAAATGACACATGGCCGAATGACACACCGAGGTAGTAGAGCTATTGCAAAGTCCAGTTTTGATAGGGCTCGAAAAATCATTGTGATGCATCATAGGTGCCTCAGGGTAGGACAAAATACCGTACTGACGTCATAAATATAGCGAAAATTTGCGCTACGTCAGTTAGCACGCGACGCGACTTTAATCCCTTCTTTCATTTTCCAGTCGCTGCTGAGAAGGAAATTACCATTTGTGCGTTATGGGTTTCGATGGCAGAATCTGATTTGCACGAATTATACTGGCGTATTAAGCACTAATGACTTGCTCTATTTATCCGGATTAATCGCGCGGCTATATCTCAGGAGCGTACTGAGAAAGAGAAGTCAGTAATTGATGAGTACTATATCGAATGTTCCATATAATTTTTATCAAAAACGCGGCATTGTGAGCATTTTCACCTCTCAGTCGTAGTATTACGCATTCTATCGTCAATATTTGCTCAGCGATGGACCTCTGAGCCAATTTTGCCTTTTCAAACAAACTCATGGACCCCTGACTTGGTTAATGGTCCTTTCGCTTTACGAAATCACATTAACGATGATATCACAATAACCCAGTCCAACTGTCATTTATGACGAGGGCAGAAAACGGTGCGGGGTACTTTTCGATGATAACATTGTCTATATTTGTTATTGTTGCACCCAGTAAACTGTACATAAGAGTTTGACCCCAACTGACTATTCACGCAACAGATTTTCTGTTGGTCTGACATATATAGATAAGACATGTGGTTTGACGAATGACTCGCGCTCCGAAGAAATCGATGCGTTAATTAGCCGCTATTCCCTGATGAAGCGATTTTAAACTGGCCTGTTATGTATACATGATCGGAATTGAGTTATGATTACACCAGATGTCGATCATGATTCGTACCGAGCTTGATCGCAACAAAATTGCGGGGTTGATTCTGTGCACGCTGATGGCGGTGCTCGCATACGAATAGTCTTTCTAAGATTTCAAGTCCTCAGCATTAATGACAAAATTACAAACAACCATGAGTTGCCCATGTTGGTACTAATCTTACTGTACTACTACTACTACCACAGGCGATCGTCTTTGTACAGTACTACTAAAGCCGTGAAAGAAAACGTAGACCACTCACATGTTGCTGCTTTCACGCTGTGTGTAGATATCCAAATTATAGTCACAGTGATAATACTCATGCAGAGTGTGGTGCAAGGCGCCATATTCCAAATCTTCGCAGGTTTAGCAGTGTATCCAGCTGTTAGTAACTAACTCACATACAAAATCTAGAATACAGCTAAAATCAAAAGCTGTAATGTTAGTATTCCATGTCGATGCAGCGCAGCAAATACCATTCAAAAACTGTACAACAGATTATATAGTATAGTATACATAGAAGTAACACTTGTCCCTGGAAAATACAGCGATCTAAACCTTTCACGACAGTGCACACGCTTTGATTGCTTCACCAACTCATGCGCACTAACAACGTACGACCCGTCGACGGGGCTTCCGCCGGCCAACTAACGATCGCGAGTTCGCGACAAGCGAGAGCGTTTCCGCGACGCGATCGCCTTCTTTTTTCTCTAACTTTCCCTTCAGAAATGTCTCACCCTTTCAAGACCCGCTCGAGGGTCTTTATCTTCCACACGCTATGGTTACTAACATACAGTCAAACCAACGTTCGCTAAACGCTTTTAAAATTCAGCACAAGACTTGTTATTAAGGGGTCTTGAATAACTCATTCGTTTCCTATAATGGACCATGTGCGTGATACTTCAACGACCAAGACAATCAATTGTTCTTATTCCAACCTGGCTGTTTCTTCGACAGATACATTCTAAAGATATGAATGAAGGAAGTGTTTCAAGGGACAATGGGATAGTTGCGAGTTACGACATACGTAATTAGCGCGTCACTTTAAACATTTCCGTTTAGGAGAATTGTTAAACGTCACCATTGGGATCGTGTGTGATAAGGCCTTCACAGATGATCTATTTGTACATTAATTTCGTGAATTTCAAGGGGGCTGCGGTTACTCAAATGACTTGATTAAAACATATAGATATAGTAAGAAGTAGACATCACGAATTTACCTGACGAAAGAGCAGAGCTTCGAAAGCTTGTGAATTAAGTTTTACAATTAACGCGGCGGGGCATTGAATTAGTGGTATTTACGTTTTGCTTCACTCTGCAAATCGTCCGCCATCGGCTCCACTGCTATTCGTCGACAATACATATAGACTTACAGAGTGACAAGATTTCCGAGTTCCACCTTCTCATCAGGTGAAACGGATAAGATCATGAAGGAACGAAACTTCAAAAACTTGAGAACTAAACTTCCAATAAATTACCAGGATGCTAAAAACTGTGGTGACAATCTACATACCTCTCGTTACTCGTTAAGTAATCCTAATCATCTACGACCGGCTACTATGACGCACTTACAGCGATTTGGTACAACCTCTGTGTCTGTTCAAAATGGCCATAGTAGGAAAATGAGGATCTACTTTCCGTCGCAGTCTTTCACAGCGTTAATACTATAGCTCATATACAAGACCGAAATATGCAGTGCAATTATCAAGACCCCCTCCCGAGGTATTCTAGAAACAACAACTTACGATGGAATCAATACCTTTTCCAACAAGATGGCGAAAGCCAAGACGCTCGTACCGAAACGTTTTTGAAATACTGTATGACCAATGTAATGGTTTCCATGTTTTAACTCTATTCAAGCCTTCATCATATTTCCATTGCAAACCACATTGAACTCTAGCCTAAATCTAATACAATTCATTATATTTTTGCGCAAACCTCTGTTGCCGTAACAGACTAAACGTCTTCGAACGGTACATACCGTTCGCTGGTACGACACTACACGAACTCGCCGCATAATCAGTACGCGTAGATAAGGGCTTTAGAGCTGTTGTTAGAGAAACCGCACACTAAATCAACTGTGTCTTCGGTAAATTTTCATCAGATAATAATTTTACCAGACTGACTGAAACCAGACCTACGCATTAGCGAGTATCATCACTACTTTACCTGTCAAATGACGCGTTGACATCTAGGCATTTTCGACAGTTTGGAAACCCTGTATTTTCCCTTTATCATACCTTCGCACGAAACCTCTGCAGCGAATTATAAGTATTCGGATGATCGGAACGAAAGTACTTTATCGTAATCGCTTAGAATTGCCGACGAGCACGCCGCCCACTAATCATATAGCCTGTAACGCACAAAAATTTAGGAAGAGTACCGGACTAAGTTTAGTTAACGCGAATTTCCCATTACCTCTAAAGTGAAAATATGATGGTGACTTGAATGAAAAATTATAACGTGCAACATACTGGAAGTCTGTGGTCTGCACCTCCTTCCACTGACTATATTCTTTAGTTAAAATCTATATAGCCGTACTCGTACAAGGCCGAAAAATGCAATGCAGCAGTCGGGAATCGCGGGCGTAATCAGGCTAGAAGTGTGAATCACCATTTCTCGGATCATTAATATTACGAATATCGCGATGTTTTATGTTTTCTGTAGGTCCGTCTTTCATTCAAGTCATCATCATATTTCCACTGCACGCCACCTTTCAAAACCTGCCTAAATTGAGCGCATGACTGGCATTGCGGCCTTGGCAGCTACTAATGAGGGTTTTGAAAATTGCATGCTTGTGCGGATATTTTTATCTTATCAAGTTCGTAAAGGCCTCGCGGCGTTGATTTGTGATGAACGATGTGCTATGACTATATTGCTTGTAAACCGCGTGTGACGGTTGGTGCCAGCACGTATAGTTTTGAGTTATGCCAATATGCTTGGAATGAAGCTTTTTACGTTTGAATAGCGAAAAGACAAACAAGAATTTTTGGAGAAGAATGGAGTTATCTTTCTCACATGCTACGGTTACAGGTTTCTCGTTCTATAGACACACAGCAACATCGATTAGAGAAGTGATAACGATACTCAAATTGACTGTGTTACGGTGCGTCATGTGCGCTGCTATTCCATGCACATAACGTACAGCACGGTAGCTGCACGCGCACGTACCCCGCGCATGGTGCTGCGTTTATGCAAGCTTACTACGTTACTACCTCTAGTTTTTTAAAAGAGGAGCCTGCGGTGAAAATATGATGATGACTGGAGTATGCATACATTACAATACATAATAACATTTGGCAGTAGAGATAGTTTACAAAAAGTTTCGATACTCCTGCTTTGAGTGAATGAAATTACCAGCGAGTCGAGAATGATTGTTGCCCGCGTGTTTCATTGGGACAAAGGCGAACTTAATCATTACGATTAAGATCGCCTTGATTTGGATCCATACATACACCCGCCCGGGTACCCACCTCGCGCTATGCGGGTAATGGACCATATCTATAGGGTGCGTTGGATGGAATTCAAATATACTGCATGTGGGTTCAGGTAGGATACCTGCAACTGGCAGAAAATTCTAACTACAAAACGTTCATCCATAAGTTTTCTTTCGTTGACTTACAGTATGTAATGACGGCACATCAGATGTGTGGGCGGGGATTCAGGGCCGGTTTGGGTAGAAATAAGAATTTTGCCGGTCGGACTGATTGGCCCGACACATTCACCGCATGCAATGCTCTGGAAATTTCCATCTGCCTATTGTTGTCTGCTAACCTTCCTACGAAACATTGTACTCACCAGGATGATCGCTGACAATAAAAGTAGACCTAGTATACGCGTACAATGTGCATGTCCACTTCTCAGCTCACAAATTTCGAACACTTAAGGTGTGAGTACTAAACCTTTGCCAATAATAACACCACTGACAAAATCTTTTCCATGCCTCTACCTAATATTGAACCCATCGTCATATTTTCACCGCAGGCGCCCTTTATTAACACGGATACCTAGATTACAGACTTCCTGCTGCGTGATAATAACCAAATTGCGTAAGCTGTGCTAGACAAAGCTAGTACGCATGAAAGCAAACACACATGCATATTGAAAACACATCTTATCAATTCTGATATCGGTAGCTAGTAGGTGTCAACACAGCATGAGTGCACATGACAAACACCGCAGATTGTGAAAAACAATACACATCGGAAGCTTACTGGTTGAAGTGATATTTACTGTGCAACAATAATCTCGAATCGTAATTCTTACCGCAGTCAAACAGTTGTACAGCTTTGTGATGCCCACCACGCCATCAACCTCTACGTTGAAGGGAGGTTTTCACCCATGAGACTGGATGCCGATATCGCAGCAACGTCTTGCCAGGTTGCTGATGCAAACACGCAGAAGACTAGCCGTAGCCTGTTGATGAGTAGAGTATGGCAAACTATATTGAGCTCTATCAATGCGGACACTAGAATATTGCCGAAGTCTATAGTATACATGCGAATAACATATCAACAGTTCCGCTCCAAGACGAAAAAGTTGTCTTCTGTACATCTGCCTACCGTCCCACTGCCACTGCACTCCTTGCCATTACTGCAGCGACAGAACAATTGTCGTAACTCGTAACTCTTATGTAATTTCCTCGGCTAAATTTACTCTTCCGGTCAATCGTCTCACGACTCGTCCGCGTATGACCTACTTATAAAGCGTGACCAGAAGCATTTAACACGTCATCGCGTATCCGGTTCCGATTGTGAAATATTCTCAAGTTACAGTTCAGAGTATGATCCGCTAAGTGAACGGAGAATTTGTTCGTTATGAGTTCTTTCGGTGTTTCAGCGGTTCACATCAGATACCAAGTCATTGCACACATAGCTTGATTAAAGATACGTCTTAGTTCATACTCTGAACGCACTGACAACGATAACCACCCAAACGTGAGTGCCGAAGAGAGAAAACTATACCGACAGTTGCTTCGGTTTAAATTATGGTAATCCCATGGTATACTTCAGGCTCCAGCATTTTTGAACTGCAGTCAAACGCAACATCCATGAGAAGAGTCATGATGATGTCGAGCCATAAAGTACTGTAAATCACAATGACAAATATGATGGTTGTCGTTTATTTGAGTGGAAACTACTTTCAGGCCTTTCAGCCGCTTTGCCTTTCTGCTGATTTCATTTACAGTATATCATAGTAGTACTTTTATAAAATGATGTATTCCTACAGACTATTGTTTATATTAGCGATATAATTCTGACTTCGATGCCAATACAGTTGTACGCATTTTCGCGGGCGGCATCTATGCTTTCAACTGGTTAGAGAGACATACATGCCTACAGAAGAATAGATTATATCATGACCTACTTTAAAGTAGGCCATGACAAATATCTTGACCGCAAAAAGTTGTCAACAGTCAACAGTCAACAATTACGAATAGAAAGCAGAGATGGCTGGCTATTCTGTAGGTGCGAACGTGACGTGACAAGGGCGATCACATATTCCCCACAATTAACATTAAACTAAAAAAGAATTTGGACGTTCAACGAAGAACAAAATATGCAACTTTCATTAATATCAATGCGATATATTCAATTTATCCACACATTCTTTTACCCGATGCAGAGAAGGTCCAGAACAGCACATGTTACTCATACAAGGCCTACTGAGAGTGCACTCTGAGAAAACTAAAGGCTTTGTGCTGGGCGTCCAGCGGGAGCCGACAGATGCCATTTGAAATTTGTTGGCGTGCCGCGGTCGTATTTCGATCCTACGACCTACTGGTGTCGAGACCAACGACCTTGTCGTTACATATCGACCAATCGTAATTAGGCTATATTTCGTACATATTTGACAGTTACGAATTAATCGTTATTCAGCTATTATGATTGCGATGAGGGCGTGTAGCCTACATGGATTCATGCGATCGTGAGTTGCTTCCATATTGTCTCACAGGTGATAAAGCCTTCAAAATTGTGGATAATTTGTGGATATCGCAGCTTTGAACAGTCCATGCATTGTCACAGACTTTGCTTTTAATGATATGCGTTGTTTGTTGAATGAAGGTGTTTCGACATCTTTATGGTCATTTCCACCAAGCCTGTCCGTGCAGAAATTTAAGAGATTCGGGTATTTCCGGTTTGCAGCCGTGATTACTGTGACAGCCACACCATGACTGATTAATGATCGTCAACCTTGAAACTGGTATAGGTCACATAGTAGTATCCAATACTGACCTCGTCATATCAAAATCGTTCATATTGTTATTATAGCAGCGTCGTACATGGCGGCCAGCGCAATGTCGGTATGGTGGATGTTGTCTATGATCAGCATTCTCATACCACTTGCGGCTACTTGAGTGTATGCACGATAATGGGCAAAAATCTTCACCTGTGGTCGGTCCCAAGCCAAGGCAACTTGCTCAGCCATCAAGACATCTACGCAAAACCTGTCCTCAAATCATGTGCTGATACGAGCTATCACTTCTCAGATATACTGATTGCCAACTCGTCACGTTCGTCAAGTCGTTGTGATAGTCAACCTTCCTTCTCTAACCAGCCAGCTGGTTGTCGATACCCACCCCGGACTAGAAAACGACCAGACCATCGTCTTTGATCTTTTCAATGTTTCTCCTGTCGTACAGTATTTATCTCGAACGGGAGAGCTGTTATGTATATTCACTGAGTCCTTTCATCGATTCCGCGAACCGCGGAAAAAATGAAAACAGCTTGAATGTATTATAATGAAGATCACCACAGATTTAACGTCGAGCCTTAGTTTATTGAGAATTATAAGTTATAAGGAGTTCCGCTCCTTCATCAGGTGAAGATGGATGTATGGTGTTTGAATGTATTAATGATTTAAACTACACTTGAAGTGTGAATGCCGTACAGAATAATTTGAATCATTTGTCAGTACATTAAAAGTCGCGTGGTAATCTGATTATGGAATTACTTTTCGTACGAACACTGTATGATTAGTCACGAACTGCTGAGATTTTCAATTTCCTCGGCAGATCACATTAAAAATTTATACTTCTTAATTCCTTGTATCAGAAACATCAGTTAGGTGTCTTTCCACTGCATTGGACAGTAGCCCATTACCGAATTCACAGTCAATAATTCAACCTTGGATCGTGATTTATGTTCATGCCCTACCCGATTTTTTATCGAACTTTGATATGAACGTTTCGACTGGAATGCGTCAGGACAAAAGAACGTGTATTTACAATGTTTTCATTAATATGATATTAAACATAGATTGTAGGTGCGTTGACGCGTCATATTGTTAAGACCGACTGGCTTAGAGTGTGAACTAAGGGTCTTGAAACGGCCGTCGACCTTTGTATGCTGAGACTACATCGGGTTTATATAAATTTGCTTGCGGCCAATCCCTTCAGTTCAAAATACCATTAGCCAGAAACTGACAACGTGACGAATCGGAAACACTACATCTCAACAAACTCAAACAAACTCGACAGCATCGGTGTGACCTTGTCTATATTCCATGGAAATGACGTGAGTTACAGACAACATAGTATTTGTTTATTTTGTCTAATTAATAAAGATCTTCCGTACTTCACCCAGACCCGGGATTCATCCTAGATCTATTGTCCCAGAGCTGATTTTTACCCTTCCTTTTTTGATTAGGAATATTGCATGGAACGTGTGAGGGCATTTGGCAACTCTCCTAATTATAATAAACCTGACAATTTAGCGAATCTCCTGGAAAAAGGCGGGCGCATTGATTCCTTGGCCGAGTCACAACACAGACCCCGCATTTGGTATCAGTTTCTCCCTGGATAGGTATGCTTGAAAAGTAGAAGCATCCGGGGATGTTGAGGGTTGTGGTTGTCGTGAAATTTACGCATTGACTTTGTTGTTTTGAATTTGTGGCGTTTGTACTGTGAAGGTCATGTAATTCAGAACAATGCACAATACATTTCTCTACATTTCAGGGTTTTGATTCAGTCGGAAATAGAGCACGGTATCTCCGTTTGGCAGCCAATTAATTTTTTTTAATTTGGAATTTATGGAGTTTTTCACCTACTAAGGTCATGTATGCCAGGTCGATGCTTACGGTATACGTGTCAATACGTATGTCCAGGATCACTATTACAACCACGACTCTCCGCACTTCCCCGATACCGAGTGACAAGCAGGGAAGGAACAGATACCAATTTTAAAGTCTTCGATTTGACTCGGTCGGGAATCTAACCCGGAACCTCCCGATCAGAAGGCGAACAGTCTAAACCACTTGTCCAACTGAGCGGTTAATCAATTCACTTAAATCCCTGTCAAGTCTAAACAGGTAGAAATCTTAGCAGTTGAAGCGCCATATATTCACAAAAATGAAGCTTCATACAGTATATACGCTATACATAATATCTATAGCTCTTGTCCTGAATAAAAATATTTTTACACCCACAAACCATTACTGCAATAAATCTAATCGATGAAAACAATAACAATGGATATATTGACAGCGTACGAATGTCTATCGCATACCAACGATGCATTTTGTTCGTTTGGTTTCAGTATATATAAATACACTTGCTTACTTGTAGGTTCATTAGTTCAGACATACATATTTTATTTTTGTGTTGCCTGCGCAGACAATGTCTACAACGATGCTCACCGTTGCTAATGTGAAACTTGTTGTGTTTCTGGCATTATGTGAATATATATATATCCAAAATATAGATGAAATCCGATTAGTGACGATGTTGTTAGTACGATTGCACCTTTGCGAATCAAAACAAAAGATTTTGAGAATTAATATATTTGGTACTTTGAAATTGTAGTAAGTCGGGAAATATTGGGGTTCACCCACTTAACCTGTTGTTGCCAGAAAACCTTCGTGTGAGTTATGACAGTTGCATCGCCATTATCGGTCTTGCGCGCAAATATGAAGAGTAGTTCTACGAGATACAGCTACTAATAAACACTATTATGGTTTGAGACCGATATGCGACAGAAGTACAACTGACTCACAAAACACATTACTGTCTGATCGGGAGGTTCTGGGTTATATTCCCGACCGATCCAAACCAAATATTTTAAAATTTATGTCCGTTCTTGATGCTCGGGAGTCAGTCCAGTGCGTGAAGGACTGGGTTGGGTTGAAATAGTGATTCGTGCTACAAACTGGAGGTAACGACGTGCATATTAGGCATTGACCTGGAGTATATGACCTTAGTAGTTGAAAACGCCATATAAATCCAAAACTAAAGTAAAAGATGAAGAAGACGATCGTCGTTTCCAGAATTTACGAGTCTCAGGAAAGTTCAAAACTCTAAGACGTGAACACCAAACCCTTTGCAATATAATCTCCAGCAAAACCTTTTTCTACATGCTTTAATCTCTTAGTCAAACTATATATATCATCAAATATTTTCACAGCGGGCCCCACTCAAATGAATTCTCAGTTGAATGTAACATGTATCTGTAAAAGTAAGCTTGCTGGTTAGATCCTTATTCAACTCAGACTGGATTAGGTTCGGATCCGGGATTCCAACTGCTTCATAGCATGATCACATTGGATCTGGTAATTTGTGAATCCATCGTTTATTCCCAGAGCATATCAGCACATCACGCTCGCTAACACCTATTGTAATTTCATGGCACCTCCGCATCAGCGACTTGTTACATGCTGCAGACAGAATAAATGGCAATCTACGCTTATTTATTTGGCGATTTGCAGATCAGTTTCATCTCTGCTAGTTTATATGTGTATCGAATTAACTAATCCTCGAAATTATGATAATATCTAATTGATGAGGCAAGTTTCAAATACCTCGTGCCCTTCGACGACATCGCTTTGTCTAAACTGATAATACATAGCGTGCATTGAATTCTTTAAGAATCAAACCACAGTGTATATTAATATCTTGCAAGGCAGCTGTGCGCCAATCGATCGATGATCTATCTTTCCTTTCAGACTTTCGGTGGAATTCTAATTTATGTTCTTGTCGCCATCCGTGCGATTTTCGATAACATTATCATCCGTTTACGTAGATTGGTCAAGATGGAATCTATAAATTCAGGATTTCGATGATTCAGGTTGATTATATATATGCACACTTACAGTACATCGTACATCATACAATTTACCGTGGAAAGCATATAAAAACATATACGTAAGGACACAGCGCACAAAATACAACTATATGGCTGATATTGAAGAAACATTTAGAGCGACACTTCACTCTGTGCTATGATATAGTAATAAACAGTATACGTACCATCGTTAGTGATGAATCCAAATTTCAGTAAACATCATTTCAGCGTTTTACGTCTTGACCTTCTTCACCAGATGAAGGAGTGGAGCTTCGAAAGCATGTGGATGTTGTATTTCTCAATAAATCATGGATCATGGCCTATTCTAGTAAAGTAAGCCATGTCTGGATATTAAATATGTGTTGCATCTCCTCTACGGTGTCTATTGATCGTCCGCCATCGGCTTCACTATATTCTTCAATATGGACCTCGTTTGAGTGATAGTGGCAAACTGTGTGACCAGGAGTGACGTGGGTTGTGGTTGTGATAATGAACCACCGACACCACTTATATTTTGATTGCCAATTGAAATGTGTACATTTTGTTTACATATTGCTCTAAATGCAATGACTCCTTTCCCTCATACTGACCAACATCTTAACCCAACAAATCCTTGCTCAGTACGTAACAGAATTTGTTGGAATGTGTAATAGAAGAAGCCTGTCGAATATATTTACAGTAGTCGCTACCCATTCCATGAGCGTGTCGCAAAATATCCTTTGGCGCTAGGCGTCACTAAAAAATCTTTTATAATTAAAAAAAAAATGCAATGACGATATTTAGATGACTTTGAGTGACGATATAGGTTCGACATATGACCGAAAAAACATATCAATCCATGATTCATACGATATTGTCATTTGACAACACGTCGCTAACGATAAACCTTGCCGTTTTTCTCCTAACCATGCAAAACGATTGTTGATATAGGAAAGTTATGAATCAAGATGAGACGAATTTGTTCCCAGAGAACAGAGAATGTGTTGAGTGATGAACTAAAGGCAAAGTAAAACAAATCTAATATACAGACATCCTGAATCCTGAATTGGTATATCTACTCTACTGAAAATATATGTGAACATGGTAATATGATTCATCCCGTGAATAATGTCTCAAAGTTGATGATTTTCTATAGGCTGTACACAGAGATACCAGGGCTATAGGGCTACCAATACCTTTTAACTACTGGAATGCTCCTTGTTGACGTGCTCCGGTATATCGCTGATTTTTCTACTCAATTTTATCAACATTAAACCTCTCTCTCTCTTTCTCTCTCTCTTTCTCACTCTAGGGATCACACTTTTACTTAGTACCAAAGATATAAAAATGGGCGTACGTGCGCCTGACGTATATGCTGCAGACGTACTCGCAACGTAGCATTGGATGCAAATATTGATGTCCACGACTACTCTATCTGAGGCTATTAAACTTCAAAGTTCGGTATACCTCTTTGCCGAAGTCAACATGAGTACAACGTGTGCCCTACACTCCGCACATTTATGGTGGCGGCAAAAATTAAAAATTCCTCACCGACGGGCAGTCCCAAGCTCATGGTTGCGTGTCGTGAATATAACTGCCCTACCATGAGAGATCCGATCTATTGTGGCCACTTGCAACTAGAACACGGCCGAAAGACAGAGTGGCGAGGACACGTCATTGCAAATGCTGAATCATGGCTGAATTAATAAAGTAATCGGATCGATGAATAAATTGACATTATAATGATTTTTGTCGGATTTTGAATGTTTACGTTGGGAGGTACTTTTAAATTTGATAGCAAAACAGAGATTAAAAATCTTTTTCCCGTCAAAGTCTCTCAATTGGTGGTAAACTACGTAGATAAGGTAAGTGAGTAAAATGACAACTTCTTCGCCATAGGAATAAAATATAACCTACACTGTCTGGACAACTTGGTCAAACTATGTACTCAATTTCTCCTATTTTCCGTGACAAACAACATCAATTATGGACTAAATCTCACATATGCCATCGTAACTGACGTTGCGCCCAAAGGGACCGACCAATTTTCCATACTAATCGAATGGAGCTAACTCATTAAAGAGTACAACATATGGTTTAGGCCAAACGAAGTTTGAGAATAACGCGACAGCTTCTAACACGATGCAGTAATTATGGCAAATCAAATTGTGGCATCGGCGCTACCTACTTGGTAATTGACGACTGATTTAATTCTGAAACTTTTCATCTTTTGCGGTCACATCAAATATGGTAATAAAAATATCTAACGCCTATTGATATGCACGAGTGGTTGTGCATTTCTACGCTATAGGAACGCGACAATTAATCTGGATTTGTGTGTGTAGGTGTCAAATTGTCTAATAACTCTGAATCATTGTGTAAATTAGTACCAGACCGGATTTATTATGTCTTTTGTTTGACAATTTTTAGTTGTATTTACACAGACTCACGACAGCAAAAATATATTGGACATACATATATTTGTGCGTGTCATCGTAACTACAAGATCTATGCATTTGCAGGTTGGGCATGGACAAGGAAGTCAAGGACGAGTCAGTAGAGAAAGCTGTCTAAGACAAGCGCCCCATCTAGACTATCCCCGTTACGCTCTGGCCGACAAGCAATGTTACTTATTAAGACAGAGGTTACATCAAATTTTCTGAAGAGCGGAATCGCATTTTGTACTGCTTCTAAGTTCCTGATCATTACTTGTTGTCGATGGTGTGGGACAAGTCGATGGTGTGGGACAAGCACAATATATATAGACACTGTGACCATCATCAGTATTAACAGTTGACGAGAGAACTGGGAACGCTTGAGAACTGTAGTGGCCTACAGTAAGACCTGAATCGGTAACACTCTGCAGAAACAATAATACTATAGAAAGTAATCATTACATTCCATGAAAACAACACTCTTGCAGGCATGGAAATTATTATTATTATTATTGTTTAAAAGAGAGAGTGGCGAGATGTCTGGTGCGTCACGGACGTAACACTAGGAACTAGAATGGCTATAAATATTTGTTAAGTCTTTAAAAGAATCTCTCGCAGGCGAGGACGTATTCTCCACGACCGGGGTTAGTAGCTGGGGCACAGTTTACAGGTTGGCGAGTGACACGTCACAATTCAGCTCTCGGGCTGCTTCTCTGAGGAAGGTACGATGGAAATCGTATTGAGGGCATTCCAAAATGAATTGCTCAATCGTCTCTGGGATATCGCACTCCGTGCAGAGAGGTGAATCGGCGCCGCCTATATTGAACAAATGTCCACGAAGACAACAATGACCTATCCGGAGTCTGAATACTATTCACTCGTACTGTCGATTTGGGTGTATTGAAGGGAGATACTCGTTAATGGAGTGGTTGAACTTGCGGTAGTGTGCGCCGCGCTCTTCACTGATGTACTCGTTGTTGTACAGTACATCTGTTTGCGATAAAAGGCTATCACGGGTTATCGGTTAAGCTAGAGTCTAGTGGGTCAGAGTTGTGTTGGTCATGTAACATGGCCAGATAAGAATATCAGTGATACATAGAGTGGTGTGTACAGGGTACTTAGCGTGATATTTGCAACACTCAATTCTTCAATTCTCTCAAATCTTGTTTACCTATCACACGCGTGGCAAGAGTTCCATTCATTTGGGAGTGCCTGCGGCTTTGATATCTTTGCTGCAGAGTGATTGTATAAACAATCACTTGTGTCGAAATGCTCTGTCGATCTGACAACACATTAAGCTTGGTATTGTTTGGATCAGAAATTACCAGAGGCTGACTGTGTTCTATATAATGTACACGGTCTATTTATAAATAATAATTGCACAAGAAGAAATGGCATCCGGCGATCTATCAATGCTACATGCTAGAATATTCGTTGCGAATATGTGATATTATTTTACTAGGTCAAAACGAGTCAAGTAGCTGCTGGAATCCGAAATGAAAACCAGAAAACAACTATGGCACCACGGCAACGTAGACTTCGTGATGTAATGATAAGGCCATCGGCCACGACACGGGTAAGTCGTTAGTACCGGTCTTTTCTTACTGAAATAAAACGATATACCTGTATCATTCGCTTTACAATGGCAGCTCAATCAAAATCGTGTGGTGCTTGACCTGTGTGCATTCTCAGCTCATACGCGCAAACATTTTGTTACTATACACCTAACATATGTTTTCAAGAACAGCTTTATGTTGGCTAGCAGTCCTGTTATGTTTCCATGCACTGATTTATTCGAAGACAATCAATACGAAAACCAAAGGATACAGCGACTAAACAAAGCACCGCGTGCGAGCGACGTCGGCGAGAGACTACCGATGCTTGGTCATGCTTTCAACATAAAGCCCTTTGATTACACGCTCAATCAATGATAAGCGTCACTCATTCCAAGTCCCGTTTTCATTGATGTTGTGGACGTGTAGAAATCTATACTGTGAACCATCCTCATACCTTGCCCAACTCCACACTCACCCTCCAGCACATTGTTTATACTGCTAATTGTTTTGTTGCAAAGCCACTGCCAAATTATGTGTGGTATATCAGCGGCGTGTCAACTCAAAAATTGGACAGGATGATTGGAGAAGATAAAGAAGAACAGGAAGGAGTTATAGCACAAATGTGTTCCACTTTAACACCGTTACGATAAGTTTTGGGGTCAAGGTCATTCACTAAAGGCCAAGGTAATTCAAACGGTTGTTCTCACCGACCTGCAATAAATGCACGTCGGAATTGGTTATTGTTTACACCCAAGGCGATTTAAATCATTATAATTAAGATCATAATTAAGACCGCCTTGTTTACAACCTAGGTGTGATATCCGGCTCGTTTAATTTCCGCAAAATTTGAATTTGCTTTAAACCTAACAAAACTGTATCTCTTCGAGTTTTCCTGCTGAACCGTGCAAATAGGCACTCCTGTGTCCATGAATGATCAGTATTTCCTTCTCGAGGGAATTAAGTGGAACGGGTGATGCGTTTGTTGTGTGAATGTATGAATGATTTCTTGACTTTAATTCCCGATTACGGAACATCTGGATCGGATCTGATCCCATTACAGTCTTGTATGCTGAACTTTTCAACTTGAAAGCTCTCGCAAACTAAACACTCGAAAAAGACAACATGATTTGACACAGGGAATACCTTGCTGAACACACACAACTACAGTATGTTACTTTCTCATTATCTGTGGTTAATATACGCTATGACATATACCAATAGTCAATAGTTGCACTTTGTGTTGTTGTAATCTCTCAGTTGACCGAGTGGTTTGACTGTGAGCCTTGTTCGGGAGGTTCCGGTTTCGACTCGACCGAGCAGCATGTTGCAGCCACCGTTCAGTTGACCGAGTGGGTTAGGCTGATCGGGAGGTTGCGGGTGCGATTCCCGGCCGAGTCAAATTGAAGACTTTAAAATTGGTATCCGTTCCTTCCCTGGTTGGCAGTCGGTATCGGGGAAGTGCCGTGAGCATCGACCTGGCGTACATGTCCCTAGTTGGTGAAAAACGCCATAAATTCCAAATAAAAAAAATATAAAATGAAAAAAGCATATTGCAGCCACTGTAAATGGGAGTACATATAGATCTTACATAGCCTGCACACAATGGCACGGCCTCGGCCTCCGCTTCAGCACCAAGGAACATAGGATACCACTATTGTTGTTTGAGATTTCTGACGTTTTCAACTATAACTGACGTCATATACGCCAGATCAATGCTTTTAGTACACGTGTGGATGCTTGCGGTTTGTAGCCCTGATCACTACCACTCGCAAGTCGCCACCCTCTGCACTCCTCCGAACGGATACCAATTTTGATGTCTTTGGTTTGACCACAGTTGTTGTTGTTTATGAATTTATGGCGTCTTCAGCTAGTAAGGTCATGTACGTCAGGTCAGTAGCCTACTTACGGTACACGTGTAAATACTTCCGGTTTATAGCCCGAGTGGACCTTTCTCACTATGATATCATGGAGGTCGCCATCTTGACTTTGGTATCATAACCACACTCCCAACCCCCAGCACTCCCCCGAAACTGTCTGTCAAGAAGAGAAAGAATTGATACCAATTTAAAGTCTTCGGTTTGACGAACCCTGAACCTCGCAATCAGAAGGGGGACAGTCAAGCCACTCGGTCAACCGTACGGTTGCCACCAAGGCGATTAAGGCGATTAAGATCGCCTTGGTATTAAGGCCTTAAGATCGCCTTGGTTGCCACACACCACAGTTGTTGCCATAACTGATGCCACACGTGTTTAGCCCCCCGTTTGCATTCTCATCCGATCTTCCAAGCTCTATTAAATTCACCTTGCTAATGCCGCGATTTATTTCCCTTAAACGCTTACGGGATTACCGTCGACTTGAATGTTGATATTACAGATGGAAATTTTCAGTACGTCGTTACTTACACTCACGAAATCGACACGGCAAATATCGTGCGTGCCCTTATACGGCGGTGAATCGAGCCGTGATTGCATAGGCTTCAAAAGGGTGAGATTGATTGGTATGATGCGAGGATCTTACATCGTGAGTTGTACTTTTAAAGTGTGGAATGCTGATGATATATCAGTCATAGTAATTCTGTTTCTGAAAGGATTTGCAGTATAACGAAGAGCCACTTCTTTCTTAGAGTACAGCACACACTGTAAACATGTTCAAACGATTCCGGCGATAGTTATCTTTATGGAACGTGCGTTAATTTATCCTTCAGGATGCTCTCACATGCGTTCATTATCCTCACAATTGTCAGTTACTGTGACTGAGCAGCTTTCAGGTATCCGCTGTTCTAATCGCAAGGGAAAGATGCATATGACTGAAAGATGTTAAATGCAAAATTTTGTGAGCTCCAAAGGCAAAACGTAATGATGACGACTTCAAAACGAGATAAAATCACAGGAAAGATTTTGAAAAGTGTAGTGGAACCGATGGCGGACGATCAATAGATATTGTAAAGAAGATCACCACAGATTTGACGTTCAGCCTTCGTTTATTGAGAATTTGAACATTCACAAGCTTTCGGAGCTCCGCTACTTTATCAAGTGAAGAGTGAAAGATTTTGATATTGGTTGAATTTCAAAAACTGTTTAAATTTGAAATTGATAGCGAGTGGTTAAAGAGAAATTCACCTTCCTCAATTGTTATTGCTAGCCGACTAACCTAACGTTTTCGCAATTCTCAGTTGGACTGCATTAGGTTCGCAGCGTTTTTCCGTGTTGGTATTTGGATTTATGGTGTTTTCAACCACCAAGGTCATATACGTACGTCAATGTGTAGTACACGCATGTCGATATCTCTGGTTAATAGCCCGGATCACAATCACAACTACAAACCTCCGCGCTCCCCTCATACTGATTGCCAAACAGAATGGGTGTCGGATACCAATTTGAAAGTCTTTGTTGTATTTCGAACCAAGGTTGATGCTTATAGTAGGCTACGTGACATTAATGTTTCCGGTTTATATCCCGGATCACTACTGCTCTAAAAATGTCCGCACTCCCACAATACCGACCACTAAATAAAGGGGAACGGATACCAATTTCAAAGTATTTGGTTAAACGCTATCGGGAATGCAACCAGGGATCTCCAGCAGGCTCTTTGAGTACGTTTTCAAGCATCTACAATACATATACAACGTAACGTAACATAACCTACCGGTTACTTTCTATATAAAGGAATATCTATATTCATCGTGTGTAGGCATTCTCAAGTGACTTTTCAATAAATTTATGTTATTTCAGCAATATAACATGTCTAATTGAGTATGTAATGATTTCTTCGAGTGTGACTTATTCTTTTTGTTAGGATTAGAATGAAACTATGACTCGATATATGTCATACCACTTCAGTTCAAGTAATAAATATCCCACAAGCATCGAATCATCGCAAGTTCCCAAAAACCATTACAACACACCAGAAAGAAGGATCTTACAAAAATAATGAACTTCTAATGTGTTTTACTGACTTTAAAGGAGCTCTTGAGGCGAATTATTATAACGGAATTATGCATTCATCTATGTCAGTATGTAGAATATTATTTACATTATATATCTCAAGACTTGGCCACTTTCTGTGGGAAAATGTACGGCGGTATTTCTAGTCAGTGTGAAGTAACTGAAGTACCAGTGTCTGTATACTTAACCGAAATAAATAAATACATACGACCCATATAGTGACGATTTGTTGACTTATGACTAAAAGAGGCCGATCTGATTATCTGAATCAATTTGAAATGTTCAGTTATCTAGTATTACTCAGATCTCAAGCGTACTCGATCGCCTAAAACTTATTGGAATTAACTACAATTAGATTAATGTTTGTTTACATGGCTGTTGAAAATCTCTCGGACGCGACACACAGTTTTGGTTAAATCCATCGGCAACAACAAAGTGGTTTTTGAGATCACGAAAAAATCGTTGCGATATCGAGAGTGTTACACTACAGTCAATTTTATTGGAAACACAAGCTCGGAACAACAACGCTCCTTCATCAGCTGATAAACTGATATTGAATCATTTTCGATCTATATTGATACGGAGATGATCATCATAGTTTTAACTTCCTGTTAAATTTATTGGATACTTAGTTTATACGTGCTTGAATCCTTACTATATACGCTCCTTCACGCGGTGAAAAGAGCCCATTTTGCAATTTGCCTGGATCCGTGCTATTACAAACAACAGGCTAATAATACCAACCCTATAGATTTTTCTTTTCTTATGGTGCGTATGCAATTTTTTATTTGATTTGTAAACCATATTTCATATAAAAATTTCTTCGGCAGAGGCGGAACTCTGTGTGCCTGCGTGGCAAAACGCAGCATGCTTTAGATTCTTTCTTGTGGGTTCCTTCCTCGAATATTGATTCTGTGCTCGCCACATCTTTCGATTTGTGAAAGAGTAATGAATCTGTTCTGTTCTGATTCTTAGAAGTTGTAACATGACGCGAATTTACAAATAGATCGGGTCACACTTTTACAATCAGGCATTGGTGCACCTGGAAGTCAGGAAAGTATGTTTGAACATCTTGATCCAGGCAAAACTCCATTTTTATTCTAATAAAAACAATATGGTATCTCTCCCTGAAACTTTCATCTCGTTTACCGTGCCAATCGGTAAGTATATTTCTTATCTGATTCGCACTTTTGTGTCAGCGTTTGTTCTTTGTATTGCTCAGATCAGAGACATCGATCGCCTTCGCACTTTTGTTACCGTCCTTTTGTCACATTTGTCAGCAGTTTCCGTTTCAGGATGTGAAAAATCAAGTGAGATGTGGAATCTTAGAAAACCTGTGATACATCGTGTAATCTGACTTTCTTCTCGTCTGAATGAATTTGTGGGAGAATGGATAAATCAATGTTAGACTTGATAAAGTAGCGTGAGAACGAAAGCTCCGTATAATCTTGCTAGTTGGTACAAAAGGTCCGTATGCAACGGCGATTGCAGCTGTTTTGTTTGTGCTTTAAAAACGACAGCAACAATTTCTGTTGACCAACACCATAGATATGCCGTTGCTATACTACGCAGCCCAAAGTATGAAGAAGTTCGAGGTGTGCTGAACCGCAAACCACCACTGCACAATTTCTGCTATAAATGAGCAGTAGTAGCGCCTGGTATCGTGCGGCGTCATTGACTGAAGAGAAGACCACATAAAAGCTGCCGTATTGAAAGACTGTGACGCAACGTAAACGAAATATCAAGAGCATATGGTTCAAAGCTTGCTGTAGAATTTCCAAATCCATGTTTAGTTAGAATAAGGGCAAGGACAAGGACAAGGACGTAGTGATTTTGTCCATTGTTCGTTTTTGCTGCATTTGCACAGAGTCACATACGCACACATTACCGGTGCATATCCACATCATAGGCATGATGTGCATATTCCGGTGAGGCACGAAGGCGCCAGTAGAGGCTATCGAAATCAAGCGTCGCCCCTTCGCACTATCCTCAATGCGCTAGCCGTCAAGCGAGAAAGCTATGGATTTTAAACATCTTTTTTGGCATGATGTGGTCTTGGGATTTGAACCCGGGACTTACCGGTTTCGTGGCCGATGACCCACCATTACACCAAACGAAGCCAGCAGTATACTTCACGCTCGGGCATAGTATGTATACAGAATTTAACGTGAGGGTTACTCCATTGAGCGCTACAGATATACTGTACTGTATTATAATGCGGATAGCAAACTAATCCGCTGTAGGATAGGACAAAATCTACAATAGTCGAATGAATACGGTAGATGTGTGATGGTGGTGGGCGATCCCCAATCCGTGTGAGATAACATCCCTTATATATTAGGCACAGCAAAGTTTCACAACGATCAAGATAGAAACGTCGATACCGTCAACATAATTAGCGAGACGATCTCATTATTGAGCCAGTTAATTCCATGCATCCTCAACTGTCTGAGATGTGCGCCGCATCGTGAATTTGCCCGACCAAATAATAATGATAGATTATGGCGTGGCGCTGAGAGAGAGGAGTGTTTGCTCAGTGAAGCATTCATGCATCAACAACTAAGCTGCAGCGACGTGGCGAAAGTTCACGGCTCTGAAAAATCTACAACTTCATTGACTTTTTTGCATCTAAAAGGGTAAAATATGCAGCCAAACAATGTGCCATGGCATTGGTTGCGGCCACCTGAAATGAAGGACTGAAAGGTCTTATTTAACCAAATATCGTCAAGACAACCCGTGATGATATCGCTTCGCATTAACACGAGTATGGTGAAGCTTACAAGTTAGTCAGAACATTAGATCAAATAATTCACAACACGACGACTGTCACGAACGAATTCGGTATTGTTAAAATTTGCTGGTTTGTTTTTAATGGAAATCGAGGTTGATGCGACATGCTGAGCTCATAGCGCGCTTTGAAAACAGACAATTTAATTTGTTAAATATGAGCTCGCTGGGGATTCAGCATCGGAGAGTAGAAGGTCGGTGCGGCCCTTTTTGTATTTACGCAAGTGCTGTGAAGAATTAACGGGCGTGACGGGGTGTCGCATATCGATTATAACCAAGTTAGTCTAATGTGGTTTGACCCCGATAAGTCATTTCATATACCACGGCTGGTGCCATTTGTCTTTGAATTCATACCCGAATTCTTGATGCGCGTCTGATTCAGCTATAACACTGATCGACCGACTTTTTCTGTGAATGCCTGTTTTCAACAGAAAAAGTATGATAATCGTTGAAGTTACTAAACGTAAGAATTTATATCACCGGAATTACGTCATCGGCACGATGCCGAGGCGAAGATACATATGAGAACCGGGCCCTTGCAAATCCAGATCTATGACAAATTCAATATGGTCTGTGATATGGTTGAAGGGGCCGGACAAAATGTGAAGGTCACTGTATCGAGTCCGCGGGCCGGAGGGAACTGCTGTAGCCTATACAGCACACTTCGTTTTATACGAATGGAATATATAGCCTACCAGATGGCATATATTATTTGTATAATAAGTATAAAGTGGGAAATAAACGGCGTTCGATTTCCTAACGTGATTGATTTTAATAACTCGTGTTTCACGATTCTCGATAAGTCTTTACCAAGGAACTCGACGTCATTACATAGATTAGAGAATCGGATTTATTAGCTGATCTTCAAACGATTACAGGAGATGGAATCTAAATCACAGTGGACGATCTATCATTACAACCTATTACTGTCAGTTGGGGAGAACTAATCAATAATATTCGCTCCAAATTTATCATGAAATTGCAACGCCAATCGTTATACTGTACATTCTCAGAAATGATTATTCTTTAATCCGACGAGGCTATAATTCAGCGTTGAAGACACCTTCTCTTCCTCGCCCATTTTGATGACAGCACGTTTTCGCATATCTAAGAAGTAAGAACTTATAACTCCACCCATGGCCTACTACTACTACTTTAGTAGGCCATGCTCCACCGTACCACTAGCGGTGAATTTCTCAATTCTATACTGTCGTTGTTGATGCTGGTTTATGGCGTTTTCAAATACCTAGGTCTTGTGCGCCATCCACGTCAATGCTTATTTGAAATGTGTCGATAGGCCGACGTCCGGTTTAAGTCTGGATCACTATCACAACCACAAGCCTCCGCACTCCCCCTACTGACTGCCATATAGAGAGGGAACGGATACCAATTTGAAATCAGCCGGGAAGTGAACCCGGAGTCTTGTTTTTTTTTGCAAGGAATATATTGGGCACTCTAAGAAGTCACCAACATTCGTGATGTAGTGCCTCTGTCAAGAATCTCCGGCAAGTTTCGTGACGACAGCTGCAGGGTGAATTCCTTTTTGCTAAATTCCTGGTAAATAAACAGTCAAGGAGCGAGCATAATACCGAAAGGTTTTCATCTTTTAGCAGGGCATTATCATATTTTCGCAACATGCCTCTATTTAAATTGATGCATATAGATAGCATACTGCAATACGTTGTTAAACCTTTGGAACAAAACCCTACACAAAGTGCAAAACGCAATGGAGCAACGGTGAAATATCGGCAAGGTGTTGAAGAAAATGAGCGATGATACCGTAGAACAGTTAATGCGATGACAGTTGATCGGTATGTTTTTATTGCAAATCTCAGCAAAGTGAAAGACGAGTTTCATGATCTCTTCGTATCCAATGAGTGAAGACACGCGATTAGTGAGACAAGGCAACATAACTGCAATTTAATACAAGTGCTGAAAGCAATATGAATAATAGGGATTGTGTGAAGGGTATAGGCAACAAGATTGCCGGGAAGCGGATTAACGTCAATGTGAAGGAGTGAGTTACTTCGCATTCGTCGCACCTTTTTACACAAATTGTATCGAGGTCATGCAGATTTGATATCACCAGAGTTTATATTCTTCTTCTGATTTTGCAGTGAACTGCTTAGGTAATTTTACAGCAGGTACAGCAGGTATTTACACCAGATTGCGATACTTTTGGTTTATAGCCTATACACTGCAATTAACACACCCTATATAAGCACTATAATGATAATGACAAGCTGGAAAACTATATGGTAACCATATCTAAAGCATGTCATAGGCTAATTGTTTTGGCATATGCTGCAATGGGGAATGGAACGTAGTACCTGCCATACCAAAGGAGGACAATCAAACCGCTCGGTCGACAGAGCGAGCCAAGCTAAATAATAACTGTCAAAAATCCCCCGCAACGTTGTAGATAATCTGCAATCTGTTTCGTGACGCGGCTCTTCCAGAATGAGCCGCAATTAACAGATTGGAAGGTTATGCGAGCATTGCTAATGACAGTTTCACTGAAGGCAGTGTTCATACATGGCCTACTTTAGAGTAGTAGTACCTGCCATACCAAACCGGCCTACATGGCCTACTTTAGAGTAGGTCATGGTTCAAGTATTTTCAACACCAGGATTTCGTGATAGCTACATACAGCCTAGTACCATGCTGAACAACTATTTTGTGACTTTGCGTAAGTAACGCATATGAACATGTCACAATGTTTAGGAACATAGTCCAAACGATCTAGCTCCAATGAGCGGCCACTGTATAGGCCTACATGGAACATTTTTCGAAGGCATCTCAACAATGTAGTATCGCGAAAAAGTCTCCAGAGCCTACTACTATTGTTGTATCAAAGGGAGTCAGAGAGTAACATGTAAAGCCGAGAACTTGATCCTATGACGCAACATATGATTCCAGGGAAATTGATGATCTACTGTCGCCAATTGACTCCGCTCTGTGGGACGCATCGGGTACAATGTCATCCCATGTCATATAATCTTATAAGAAATTTAACTGAAATCAAAAGATTTCTAACCCAATCAGAAATCTACGTACGGCCCACGTATCGCGAGAGGCTGCAATTTCGCATGGCATTTGGTTGCCCGTGTGTGGTTACGGGTATGCGAACGCAACACTGGCCCTTGTACACGTGACCGTGTTTGGGCCATTTACGGCCCTGCTCAGGCCAACAATGGTTCGCGTGAGTGCGATAGGGCATGGGCCATCTGTGGCAAAGATGTACATGGGCCAGTTATTTCCCTAACAAGGCATGTGTGGGACTCATAACAGATGGCGTTCCATGCGCCAGCCTTGGCAACCCCACACGCGGGCACGTAGGGACGCTCGCATTTTTCTGACTGTGAACGTATCACAGAGTTATTGCCATTATTCATCGAATCATCCCCAGGCCATGATTTGATGCGTCATTTAGCATATATTTATGCTTACACCTAAATACCGACAGTGAATGATTGAAATTATGTCGCCGCGTCGGTTTCGTAGTGACCACAATAAACCCAACTCATTGTAATCATTGCGATGTAATTCCACACGATAATTGATAAGAACGTGGCTGCACTCACAGTCTCACACAGCATAGGAGAAAGGTAGAGACATGGTTGGCGCTAGCTCAGCGAAAAGCAACCTTGTTTGACAGAGACGCTTGGATTCGAAGTTTGAAATTCAGCAAACAAACCCACAAATGATCATCAAATTGAGGTGACGAGTAGGCCTAGTCAGTACTGTATATGTCACAATCACTTCTATTTGACACTAGCATATGGTGGACGATTAGTAGGCCCTCTAACCTCTGTTTAGGCACTTTTATGACGTTGTTATTTGATGCAAGCAAGACCTTCGTTTACATTTTTCTTAGGCAGCGGTTCTGGGCACTCCGTGTCTCTATACTGGTGGCTACACGCAACATGTTCTATATAGATTGCTGTCGTAGCTTGGTTCCTCGCATATTGACAGTGTGCAACCATGGCCTACTCTAGGTAACTAAAGGTAACTAGAGTAGGCCATGGTGCAACTGTGCATGCTGCGTCTCAATTCACAAAAAAGAAATAAATTGTTATTATTACAGTTTTAACGTTCGGCCGAATTTGTTGGAAACGTACAGTAGATTACAAGCTTTCACCGCTACACAAACCGCTTTTCTGATTCACGGCTCCTTTTTCACGGGGTCTATGGCCGACCATGGCCCACCCGTGCTTGATAGTTGATAGTTGATACCTTATGCCACAACAACTTCCCGTGGATGCTAATGCAACTGTATGCAAACGAGGATCTTGTATTGCGGTTTTCCAGATGACGTTTTGCTGTATTTACCAAAGCGAAAGCTTTGCGATACCGTATTCACGATTTATTGCGATAAATTTTAATACAACTACAACGGCGCGGCTTTCAAAACAATAACAGAAGTAGTAACGTGCTGTAAATGTTACATGAGTGATATTGTTGGCTCGCGTTGTATAAATACGCATGGAGATCCACATTACGATAATCTCCCATAATACGTGCTGGATGGCACGATCTGTTTTAGGAAGTTCGATTTCAGATGCCTGGCGATAATCCTCTTAGCTAGGAAACACGTTTTTTTCACGCTAGGGACGAAGAAGCCTTCCGCTAAAAGTTCACCGTCGTACTGATTACCGCGATTTCAGTTTGTAGGTATTGTTGACTATTGTTTTATGTAAACAACGTAATAGACGTTTTCTATTGTGTCTTTTCGTTTACAACACTTAAACCCCATTCCATTTGCTATCTCACAAATCGAAATTTTGGCATGCAGAAAATAATATGTGAGGAAAGTAGCCTAACCACGATAAGAATCTAGAGCATGTTACGGAGTAGCCACGCAGACACACAGAGTGCCACACCTCTGTCTTAAAAAATGTAAATGAAGTCGGGACTAATGAAATCAAACATAATGACATGCATAAGTAGCTCACCAATATGCAGAAAATAGGACCTGATGGAATAAAAAATATGGCCTCAAAGTAAAACGCCAAAGGTTAGGGCCGAATGTCCAAATGTGTAGAAAGCAGTCTATACCAAGAGACATTATCGGCCTATTAGGAGAAGCAAATGCCATGGTTACAGAGTGATTCTGTGAGTCCGTGACACCCCATATCCATTTAGCACAGTGTTTCCCAACCTTTTTTGTTACATTCCTCCTTTGCTGATTTTAAAAATAAATCTCCTCCCCTAATCTACACTAAACCAGTACGAGTAAAAAAAAAAGAAGGTCGATCAGTTAGTCAGTCAACCCACTGCGCTATGCTATCAACACATTTTCGACAATAAAAAATGCCATTCCATGCCGGCCAATATTGTTGCAGTAAACACCCGCAACACCCTGTTCAAAAGTCAATACTTATCTTAAAATCAAAGTTTTGACATTGCTCCCTTGAAATGGCAGAATTCCTCCCCGGTTGGAAACCACTGATTTAGCAGGTCATGATGGTTGCAATCTCTCACTATTTCTCACTACCACCGGATATAAATTGACTGTACGACGACAACAAACATACATCGCCTACACGTACGCAATCGGGAAGTACGCGGGTGGATTGCCTTTCGAGTCTTGAACCAAATAGTGTATTAGACCACTGCATTTGATAACCGTTACTACAGTGCTTTGCAATCATTGTCATTAACAACAACAGCATTTGTTTTAAAGACATTATGGCGCGTTTTGGCGTAAATGTGGACCAAGCATCCAATAGTCGTTTGCGCAAAACAATGAGACTTCTTAGTAGTCGCCTATAGAAGCAAAAGGCCGTGTGCTTCCGTCGACAGACTCTGATCCCAAAACGAATTCGGTAACCACACAAAATATCTAGTCACAAGATATCCTACACGGCAACAATGTCATCGACACTACAACGTTTCCTTTGTTTACGTTATCAATTACGGGCAACAACTAATTATCACATTGACAACTTATTGATTCCAGAACACGCAACAACGTAATTACAATATCGACGTAAAGGGTAGGCGGGTCGCAGTAATATTGCTGTGTAGTCCCTATCCTCGCATTTTCGTAATTTACATTTGCAAGCGACAGAATGCGCTTTTGTAAACTTATAGGAAGTCTTGTAGTTCTGTCGCTGGTGTCCAGGTGTCGCGACGGCTATGTATTGTCAATTTCGTTCTTCCGTCGCATCACAATTATCAGACGGTGGATTTGTAGAATGACGACCAAACCATTCTTGCATGTAAAGAAGATCATCATATGGCTGACGATGCTAAAACCTGACAAAGTATGTAGCATCACTGCAGAGACTTGTAGAATTTCAGCATCTATTACTTTCCATAGTTTCAGCTAGTGACTACCCTTTACGACATCTAACGGCTTACTGATTTTGTACAAGCCCACCAGTTAGTGTCGTCAACACTCTCAACTGTGTGAAACGCCAATTTTCCGGCCGGATTACAGTGAGACGGGATGTTTTAGTGGAGGAAAAACTGCCAAAAGCTCCTTCCATTGCATGTTGTTTTCAGTCAATGTATAATAATCAGCATCTGCGTACAGTCTCCAAGTCGAAATGCGGCATAATCGCGTTGGGCAATCAATGGGGATAGCAGCGAAAAACAGACCTACACCCGGCTGTACAGTATTTAGAGTGCAACTGTGCATATGGAGATTGGACTATTGGAATGGATCCATGCACCTCCCTATTAGTTATATGCTATTTCTGTAAGACTATCAATTTAGTATGAGAAGAATGGCGCATAGTTTATGCATAATGAATAACTTTTTATACATTCTATAAATTTTGATACGACCAATTGAGTTAAAAGACCATGAATATTGAACGAATCGGAATGTTCTGACTTTAAATTCAGCTTTGAAATTGCCTCCACAGTTTTTAATTATTCTTAATTGACCGCTTCTACAAGTTATCTCGTATCTAGCAAGGGGTGATAATGCCTCTTGGCTCCATCTGGAGCTATTATAGCTGTATGAAAAGTATAGACTTCCACAGTTTGTAGCAGTGGTTCTCAACCTTTTCACTACAGCGGAAATGTAAATTCATCCGCAAGTCCCCGCAGCCCTATGAATACGGCACAAGCAATGCTGTTTCAATGATACGTAGCAATATATTTACGCAAAAACAAACTGAAACATTTGCAGGTTCAGGAAATGGTTAATTATAATGGGAAATTTGCTGTTGCCTACTCGCCAATATTTTACCCACGCTTTCCGCGGACCAGCAGTTGAGAACCACTGGTTTAGAGCTATACAAACTTGTAGTATTCGGGACACCCACAAGTCCACAATTTCTTTTCCCTTGAACTCTCCATGTATGGGTGGTCACAGCGGACTGAACTATACGAAATTTGGTCAAGATGCAATTCTGGCAGGAAACAACCCCATTTACCAGGGTTAGGGACCTACCGTGACTGGGAAACTTCCTCGTTTATGCCCATATCGCTCAATTCAGTCATGCGCCAATCGTATGCTGTCAGCATGCGGAGTGTTAAAAGGTACTGGACCTATCGGTATTTCACCATATCTTTCATACCGGGGAACCTACTCTGTCATGGAGTTCTCACCCCAGACATAAATTCCCTGAACTGGGGGCACCTATTTTTACGTCATTGGGTTGACATGATTAGAGAGAATCAAACTACTACCCTTGCGGACAAGTGGTGGGACCCAGGATGCTCTCCATAAAGTAAGCCTATAGCCTATGTCGCATGCAAACTTACCGAAGAGTAAATACAGTCGAAACGTAAGGAAAGGTAAGTCTTGAAGAAATGCGGATATTAAAAGCCCGAAGATTTCAGCAGTTTTGGGATCGAAGCTACAATTCGAATCAATACTCCCATCTGTCCTAAAACGCCAGAACAGCACAGTGTAAAACTCGCTGTATCACCGCTAAGGCCGTGCATACCAGGTCAATCAGTAGATATAAAACGCCAAAAGCATTGACACGTGATTCGCCGGATCATGTGGGCGTTGTAGCCTCAGATTTCTATAAATCCCTGTTGTAGCCTACATCAGTCGCTGATCTATGCCAGGCATATGCATTTACTACCGAGGCACTACACAGGCCATTACAAAAATTACTGAATTACAGGCCTGTACTATACTTGTGCACATATCTTTCGTTTATAACAATGAACATGTCAGTTTTCTAAAACTGCCCTAAATATTGCTTGGATGCAAAGTCACACTGACATTATACACTTGATGGCTCACCGTTCTATAGTATTCAATAATCTTCGTTTCTGAGCTTTCGTCGGCGCTATCACCAAGGCGTATTGCAACAAACTTACAGCCCACAGAGTTAGCGTTGGATAAACAATAACTGGAGAATGGAATACCTTGAAAACATACTTCACTATTTTCATCGGAGCATTATCATTTGAGAATTACAATATATCAAAGGGTCATATAGGTCTACATTCTACCTTACACATGGGGAAAGCCCTCCAGGCGCAATGCGTTGGTCATGAAAAAACCAACTTAGTAGACCATGGTTGGTTCAAATAAATTCTGTACGGAAAATTCGAAACTCAAAGTCCGATTATTAGGCCAGAAGCATATTATTATATATAAGTAAATAAAAGAAAAGGGGTAAAATCCTGCACAAATGCAAAATCCATGAAATTTAATACAAATTAAACCCAAATTATCAGCAAAAGGTTTCCTCTTCTCTTCCCGTCACCCTACCAGTACTAGACGGCCAATCGGTCATAGTGGATGAAAGCACGTAGCTTTTCTGTGATTATAGGGACATGTTGGACTTAGCCGTGCTACAGTCAAGGATAAGGAAGCGATCCTTTTTGCATGGAATCGGAAACGCGAAAGTTCCACCTCTCCCGTTCCCACACGCGGCAAAGCATGCGACAGCAGGGAATTCTCTTGGAACGTGCTGAAATAGGCAAGGCTGGCGGCAGCAGGAGTCTCCCTTGTATCGTATTAACCGAATGCGTAAATGTCGGTAGTGTAAAATGGAATCAGTGTAAAATTTAAAGTGACACTAGGCGCCTATGATTTGGTATTGTTGTCACGGGGGATCGTGATTTCGTCTAACAATTAACTTAGTGGAAGCGGTCGCGATTGAGAAATAACAGCTTCCACATGTCTAGTTGCGACACTCGCCCACAATGGCGGAAGCCTTGCAGGGAAGCTGCAAATACCTGCTGTCACGCATATATGGTTTGATGCGGAGGGTGTCGTTAGAACCCCCAACCGTGCTTGCGGGCGACAATATCGCTTAGGTGAGAAAATATTTGTCATTCACCCTTGAGCTGAGGTGCAAAAGCCACCGTGAAAGGCTTACTTGGGCATAATGAAACTGGTAGGAAGGTTCTATATCGCATCTTTGTAAACAGTCCGATAGCTTACCTGTTCTTCATTGAAAACAGCCAGTAATTCCAGTATATCAGCCGCCATTCCCATATGAACTAGAAGTAATTGCGATAACTGTTCCTTTGTGATTTCACCTCTTGGTAAGATTCCTCTGCAGCAAATCAAGATGATCAGGAGAGACTGCTCCAAGGCCAGAGTCCATCCGAAATCGTCAAGATATATTGGTATGTAAACCTGAGTAAATATCACAGTAACTAAAAGCGCTTTTCCGCGCTTCTGTCGTGCCTTTAGCAAATTGGCCGACATCATTAGGCTACAGAGCTCTTCCTCTTACGGCCTGCTACAACTACGAGGCGGACGTTGCGTGATGAAAAAGGAATGGACTCAACTACTTTGAGCTTCATATTGCCTGAATACGATAATAGCCTACCTACCCCAAATAATTCATCTGCTGTCTCTCGGGTTGAAAAGCTAACATGATTAATCAGTTGGTTCGCTTGTTTATGGCGAATTTCCATTAGGTGCAACTCCAGAAGACAAACACCAGGCAATGCAGCCAGAAGAAAGCAAAAAATGGCCGGCGAGAACCTGAAATATGAGAAACATGAGAATCGCGCAACTTCGCGTCCATTAGGTCACGGGCTTAGAGAAAACGGCAAGCCAATATCTGCAGCAGCGCACGTATGGCCTACGTAGGGCGTGTATAATCGTTTGCATGATCGGGTGCATCGGTCTCTCACGCAGGACTCGTCAAACCGAAGCCGCAAGATTATACGGCCGCTTTTCGGCGCAATGGTGATTGCGTGGCGGGATGCTGTAGAATCTCTATAGTTCAACACGACTTAGGCCATCACGTAGGCCTACCCCTGCATATTGTCGTTTCGATTGCTCATGTAGGCCCTATACACTGTAAGGTCTATATAGCCTATGTAAGACTGCACTGTGGGCCTAATGGAATCTCCCCTGTTATGGCCGGGAAAGTTCTAACTGAGAATGGATCTGACAGGCAGTGGCCGCCCAATAACAATATCACTTGCCGAATCCTACGTAAAGGGTTGTGGTTTTTATCAAATTACAACAAATCGCAACCGCTTTAAACCGAGGCCTTGATTAAAACCATGGTTTTTTCGGTTTTTACTGGTTTTTATTAAAAGTAGGGACTCCATAGTGGAGACCAAGTTGTACGCGTAGAGAACGTTCACCTTCTCCCAGATTCGCCGCTTGGAGAATTTACGGCAACCTCCAAGGTTGCATTGTGTAAAAAAGCTTATTGTACAGTAGGCAATCTTGTAAACCGAAGCCACGTTTTGGTCCAAACCAGTCACAAGTCAGCCTACAGGGTGGCCATCAACACACGAGGGGTCAAAAAGGAATTTGCTCCTCCGACATTCCTGTGTCACGTGATCAAGAGCTTTTACGACTTGCATGCAGTACAGTACAGTTACTGAGTTAACTTAGCGGGCATTATTTCACCATGTTTGTAAAAGATTATGATAAATATGTGACGTCATAAACCGTCAATGACATGTGACGTCACATAATGTGATAATATGACGTCATTGGGCCCCCTCCGAAATCAAAAGTAGTTTGCGGCCTTGTTTTCCTTTGAGGATACTCTATCTATATCCATCGGAAAGAAATTATACTTCTAAAACTGAAACTCATTGAAGCATATCAATGGTCATCGACAGGAACAGCTCTGTGGGTTATCAAGATTGCATCTGCTGGGTACCCCCCACCCCCACCCCAATGCATTTTCCACACAAATTTCTGCCTCTCGATACTTCTAACATCACTTCTGGTATCTTCAGGAAGCTGGCGATATAGTATGGTAGGCAAAAATGAGAAAAAACCATTAAAAACCGAAAAAACCAGGGGTTTGATAAATATCAAGAGCAAAAAACCGGTTTAAACCATCTGGTTTTAATCAGGGTTGATTAAAACCACAACCCTACCTACGTACCATTTCCATTTCCGACCGGCATTCTCGCGAATGGTCACGTAAGTTTCAATAAGTAAGCCATTCGTAAGGAGCAGCAAGGCCCAATATCGTTGGTCTTGGTATGCCAAGACTACTCTCCATACAGAAAAGAAACAATAGCCCAGAAAAATTATGCGAACAATTAGAGCACGTGTCAAATAAAACGAAGCCATCCTTGATATCAGCCTATAAGCTACGATAGCGCAATGGAAATTCCATCTCACAACGTCACCATAAATAGCATAGCATATATAACATAAATAGGATCAATTAATTATCCAAAGAAAAAAATCTGGCCACTAACACAGTTTGCCTATCGTCTCTGTCAAAAAAGTTCTTTTAAATAGGTGGGTTATGAATAATTGAATCGAGAAGACGAAGCGAAGGATAGGCCATGGCCTACTAAATTCACTACTTAGTCAGTGGTCACAACAAATTTTGAACATTTTTCATTCCTCTAGATGTGGGTAAAGAAAGCAATATCGTCTTTTGTTCGAGTGGCATTATAGAGAGTCTCCGAAGACTCCGAGTGGCATTATAGGAAGTCTCCGAAGACTCTCTATAGTAGGACCTGTTTACATTCGTACGAAGTGTCGTGCGAAGAAGAAGCATAATAATACAGTACCACACCACCTCAGACAGTGGAGCAGGAGCGAGCAGGAAGCTAAGTTTATTGCTCGTCTCAGTTCAGTGGTCGCTGTTGGTTTTGTTTTCGGTGTAGGCAGCTCTTGGGCTTTGCATTGTTGCCTGCTCAGCTGTTGGTATAGTTATGGTAAGGGATGAATGGTGAGTCCTGGATGAGTTGTAGGACAATGAATGTGGAGTGTGCTATATTTTTCTTTGCGTGGTCGCGTGTAACTGTTGATAATAATCTATAAAAGTCGTCATTAGTCGAGTAATGTTAGGACCAGAAGAGGTAATGATAAGGTCGAGGACGAGATGATATAAACTACAGTACGGTGGTACCGGGCGGGCGGTGGGGGATGGACGAAGCAGTAACTGGAACCCCCGGAGCTGTGGCTACCCCGAGCTTCTGCTGGTCGTGATTTGAACGTTGCCTATCCTCCCGTCGCTCTACCACATAGCCGCATTGGACCCATCGCCTTTACTGGCCTTTATGTTCCCTTTCTATTTAACTGTTGCTCTTTGGGCTGAAACATGTGAAGCGTATGACAGGTGCATAAATATACCGTACAATATATATACAATATAGATACAATACAATGCAGTACACCAAACTTTAAATAAACGACATAATGTGCCAATAAGCAGCTTATTTAATGACACCGTCGATATTGTGTTACTTTTAGTGATCAAATGCTAGTCTCTGAATTTGGATTTTAATAATTGTTCAGAATATCCGGTCATCATAAACTACTTCATTCAGATCTTACCAGTAACCACAACATGGTGTTAGTAGGCCCATGAAATCTGATTGGCATTGTTTTAATAATTATAGGCCTCATCATCTAGTTGTAGTTCAGTTGGCTATTCATGCAAGTAGATGCATTTTCAATCAATATGAACCCAAACTCAAAGAAGTCAAAACTCCGAAAAAAGAAAGCTCGTTCTAAAATCGAGGCGAAACGTCCACATCAAGTCTCATCAGATGAGCAAGATTCTCTTGCCAGTATCACGAAAAGACGGAAGGTACGAAAAAGGAAGCGTTTACTCAAAAGTAATAAAGTTTCGTCTAACGAAGATATGCCACCTTCCAAAATCCAGAAAGATGTCAGTTTAGACGAAGAGATCATTGATGGTTTCAGGTAAGGGTGTTTCTTGATATGTCTCATAGTACCGGCTCCTGGTTAATTTCACTGTAGCGGTACCGGGAATGATCTGTTGTCTTATACCTCGGTTTAGCTAGGCCTATAGGCTGTAGGAACCTACTTATGGTTAGGTGTTTTTGAATAATTTTTGGTAAATGTGCACAAGTACTCCCTACAGAACCAAAGGGGGAGTGTTAAATGGTATGGCTAGGTCTCCATATGGTTTTTGCAACCCACTAAGTAGTAAACTAGGTCTATATATAATTTGTTTAAATTTAGCTTTTCTAGCATGTGACTGAGTGTGTTCACTACAGCATTCCACACCTTGTAGGTAGGCCTATACGGTACCTATAGTAATTCATGGCATCACAGTCACTGCCTCTTGACTACGGTACTATCCCATGGAGGTTTTGTATGGTTGAGTCCTTCCTCAGCTGATAACATTTTTTCGAAAGCTTCTGTGTTGCATTCAAGTTCGGGAAATGGTACAGCCTCAATTGAGTCCGTAATTAGAATTTTGTAAATCTAGTGTACTGACGTGCCAAGGTTTAAAATTGTGCTCCACCCACAGTTAAATGTACCTGTCGTTCAACACCGAGGCTTTGATCAATTACGCGACATATATAATATATAATATACAGTATATATATATATGTATATAATATAGGCTACTGTATATATATATTATATCATAAGTGTAAAGATGTTTCGAATCTTGGACAAGATTGTCACAAGGGTAGGCCTATTTGCTGCTAGTGCAACCGCGAACCAAGTGTGGTGCCGTAGTTAAGGTCTTGAATTAGGTAGGATTTATGTCAAAAATATTATGACTTTACACATTGCGATTTGCCCATCTCTAGATAGACAGTGGTCTATTTACTGTCCTTTAATGAATAGAGGCCGTTTGCCTCATAATTATATTTCCAAAACGTACAGCAGCGCTTGGCCATAACCCCACACGTATTTAACTAAGTAACTTGTGCAGGACTGCAGGTTTTATTAGATATAATCTTTCAGTTGTGTGGCGCATCTTTTGTGTGGAATTTTATTTTTTTTGCGGTTAGGCGTCGTTTGACTGAAAGACCTACCTATAGCTAGTATGACTAATACATGCCAGTTGTCACCAATGTCATATGCATGGGTAGAATATCCTATGTGGCGATAAATTGCTTTATCATAAGCCTTCCTAGGTAGGGTATATGGTGTAAGAAGTCTCAGTAAGAAGATTATTATATAGTATATACTGATTATAACTTTAATCCTATCATTAGTCAAATTAACTGTCCAGTCGATGTTGATTCACAATTAGGATAATTAGGGCTAATATTGATTGATGTAATTGTTGGAATTCATTCAATCGATCTATCGCCTCCATTAAATTTTTGTTTCATGATATGTCCAGTAGTTTTGGTCGTGGCGACTATATTTCATCAACTTTCCTTTAGGTCATATTTTATTGGCATGAAGAAGTTGAAATCTTATAGTATAGCCTATATCTACTGTACACCTATTCTTTCACAACCTCAAATTCATGGGCACAAATTGTTCAAGAGTTTTCTTTTCTTATGACTGGTAGGCTATGAGTCATGACTCTGTCATGTAAACACACATACTGGCTTTCAATAAATTGGGTTAGAACTTAGAACTTTCTTTGAACTAAAAAAAAACGATGACTGCCATGTCCTATCATGGAGTACAACCTGATGTGTATATTTTCTCTGATAATTCTAAGTAGGCTACATAGGTACTGGTAATTTGAATTCAATCAAGTTTTGCACTCTGCTGATGTATTGAGATACGATAGCTTGACGTACTTGATGATATATAATCAGCACTGACTAGTGACAACCACTAGACTACCGGTATGTCTTGAAATCTATTAGTCGCTCAGATACAGTATATAAGTTTTCTTGCAGTGATTTTTTTCATAATTATCAACTAGGACTACTAGGTATATAATATATATACTGATACAAGTCCAGCTAAGACACCCGGACTGAGTGAAGGATATCTGATGCATTACTAATACATTGCAAAATATAGTAGAGCCAATAGCGGACGATACAATGCATTGTAACAATCCATAGGCTTTAAATATATAGGCTCAAAATGCATATATTTTTGCCTTGATTGTAGGCTATCTTTCAGAAAACATTGATTTCAGCTACTGGTGTGAATTAGTATCACTATTGCAACTGTGAGAGGTCAATTTCACTAGCGACTGACAGACCCTATACTTTAGTAGGCTACGGTATACCATGGCCTACTACATTCATGAATGTAGTAGGCCATGGGTTAACATACAGTTTGCTCATGTGTTTTGCTTGTCACACTCATACCGTAATATACAAACTTCAGCTTGAGTGTTTCATTAATATTATCGAAATGCAGCAGACGTCTTTCCTCTGATGGGTGCGATTTTGATTGATAATTTTGTCAACCTGCCACAGTCTATAGTACTTTCACTCTTCTACACCTAGCTAAATTAGTATATACCCTACATTTACACATAATTATATAGGCCTACTGTATGTATCTATCTTTAAATTGTTAGGCTTCATGATTTTCGCAATACACATACAGCTTGACTTGCAGCATAAGTGGGTACGGGCAGGGGACGATGTAGGCCGAACAGTGCAAAATTCATAGTACCTGGTAATGAGATAAATGCAAGCATGTAATCTGGTGTAGTACAGTATAATATATATATATTTAGTATATATTTACATTCATCTTGTACCTGATCTGCCAGGTACTCTACTACTACTACTACTACTACTACTACTACTAGGCTACTATTCTACTTATGTATATTTGCGTTCCCCTGGGAATATAAATAGCAGATGGGCAAAGGATTTGTTTTTTCAAAGCATATAATTGGATTCTGTAAAATATTTATTATACTCATGTCAAATCTATTCAATCTTATTCCTAGCTTGATAGATTCAGGGCGTTAGTCTAATAAACATTGCTGGCAGTTCTCGCTGTGGGCTTTCGGTGGGCCATTGCTTACTTCTAAAGAGGTACTTCATACTGGTACTTCTAAAGTAGGCCACGGGTGGTCCTATGTCTTGAACAAGGCTTCGTCAGCAATGCCACTGTATGGTACAATATCATGCTGTGTTCTGCCAATTCAAATTGTTGTTTGTGCTATTTTGACATCAGTTGCATGCTCCCATTAGGCATTCGTGAACGTTGGTGAAATCACTGGATTACCAGTAATTAAATTCACAATGCTCTACGTCTGTAGATGTCATGGCAATTCTCATGTGGTTTAAATGGGTCTTTCAAGCTGTTTGTGACTTGAACGTAACCGTTAGCATCTTCAATGCATACTGTCCTGGCCTCGTGTAAAGTGTACGTTTACTGTGTACCTAGTGTGATTGTAGGTTGCTATAAATTAAGATACCGGTAGGTGTTTCAAATCGAGCCTTCAAATCGATTGGATCTTGATTGATTCGATCTAACTCCGATACTATTGAGTCCGATTGTGTAGTCCTAGTTGATGCAACTGCATGATAACATGGCAAGGGGTGTTTGTGTAACACAGGAATGGTTTGCTGATCTGACTGGAGCCCAAGACTATCGTAAGTGTTTGTGGGAAAATATAGCCGACTAGTTTCCTTCCATTGTTGTCAACTGTCCTTTTTTCAAATTTTGTGTAACAGGCAGTTGTAGCAAAATGCTGATGTAATGAGTTTCCTTTCAATAAAAGCTTGTGAAGGGGATTATTGCATGAAGTGTCAAATTGGAGGAAATCATTTACATCCGCATTGCCTTGCAACAACAAATTTAACGAGCCTAGGAGTTTTATTGACCAAGAGCGGGATTCTTGCCGCACTGTTCCATCTATAGAACATTCACAAGATCTGGTTAACCAAGTTGTATCGGTAACTGATTCAACTTTCTAATAGATACCAGTACCAGTACTATGAAATTCTTGTTGAAGAGATACACCGAACGGAACATGTATTGCCATAGACCCACTGCCATGCGTTTTGCAATGCCGTAATGATGATCAGGTGTTGACCTTTTTGAGATTTTGGTGCATTTACGCAGACTCACAATATGCAGTTATAGGGTACTGGGTACACACTAGTTGTGAACATTTGTGGGCCTACGTGATCTGTGGGATGCAGCCTATAATAAACAAGGAGGCGCGAATGAAGCCAGCTGTCAAAGTCAAGCGTTCCCCCTCTGCACAATGACCAATAATGCGATTTAGCGGGGAAGCTATCAACGGGTACCATACTCACATCTCTCGTATAAAGCTATCGGGACTTGCGCTCACGACTTCCCAGTTTTATCACCGAAGACCTTATCACTCAATCATGAAGGCAGTGGTGTAGACTTAGAGAAGTAAGCTCTATAAAACGTCCTAAATCCAATCTTTGTTATTCAGTTTGGGATGTATAGTAGTGAAATGCAATCTGTTGACTGGCTCAGCATATTTTCTTATCATATTCAGATCACTGGTGATTTGAGACAGGCCTGCTAAGTGCTAATTAGTGTTTATAATTATATATAATTACTATCTGTAGAGCATGGGTTGGTTCCTAAGGGGTTAAATGTGAATAATTGGGTAAAATATGCTGAATCACAAAGAATGTCTGACTTTTCTTCACAAGGGGCTACCCTGAGGATCAGCAGTCAGGTAGCCTAATTCTGTTTGATACGGCAGCGGGGGGACAAAGAATTGAACAATTTTCGGTTGCTCCTCATGAAACAGAATCAGACATTAGGCCTATCGTTAAGTTAGATATCCTTTCATTGCATAAACTGATTAAATAGCTTACGAGTAGGCTCTGTAATGTAGACTCTAGTCTATAATACTGCACTGTAAGTCAATATCTAAATTATATGATTACCCATATGTTTCTTGCAGTATCCGGAGCTTTGTGACACTTGAAGATATGCAACTTCACCTTGGGTTACCACGCAAGTCAGCAACGCCCGTGAAATGTAGACCTATGTCGGTAACAGATTCTAGGATCTTCATATCCAGCAATGAATCAACCACTGGAACAAGAAATACTAAACACAGCAGTTCACGAGATAGCATCACGTCAAGATCCAGCATGGGAGAAGGCTATCTTGGCGAATCGGAAGTTAGCGACGGGCCAGATGCTCGAAACTCCTCGTCTGATGATTTTTTCAAAGCCAAAGCAAAGCCACCTGTTTTTGCTAATGTGAAAGCTGCGCACTTCATTCCTAGACCTTCAATATCGAAAACCCAGATTAAATCGAGCAGCGGCTACCATAAACCAGACACTCTTGTGCCAACACAGGGTATTATTGAAGCCACTCGGAAGCCAACTCATGACCCCAAGATGGCTGAAACAAACACACCCTTACTGAAACCTATTCATTCGAGCAAGCCTGTAAACCATGGCAGTTTCGAACAGTCAAATCACAACTGGTCAACTCGTCCACTTCCCCTGGCTTCCAAAACACATTCTACCTCTCAACAAAAGATTAAGACCCATCCTGTCAAACCAGTTCAACATTTTAACCGGTCCAGTGACCAACAAAGCTATTTGAGAAATGAACTGAATCGTAGATTTCTCGAAAGCGTGCCCAAGAAAGCAGAGGATCCACAAACTACTACTGTTCGAGCGGAGATACACCAACATCAACACACTCACCAACATACCCACCAACACACTATCACTGCACCACCCTACCAGGAACAGCGCCAGTACCCACCTAACCCAACTTATGCACGTGAAAGCATCCCACCACAATTTCAGCAGCCTACCCATACTTTCCGCCCAACTCACCCTCTTGTAACACCCTACGGAAATCTGCTATCTCCATATGGTCACCATGTAACTGGTCCATATGGTCTTATTCCTCAAGACGCACTGGGCTCGTTGTCGAGTGGATATCATAGTGGTTTTGGCATGCCGCCATTCAACCCATTACTCACACAACGACCCTTTAGGTCAAATCTTTCGGGCGCTTTTCAGCCAAAGCAAATGCCCATTCTCCATCCCGTTGGGACATCAGCTACGTATTTACGACCACATAAGCGAGGTAGATGGTGCACAGCGCATGCATCTATCGCAGCTCAGATAGCCATTCACAAAACAAAACTTGCAAGTGATCCAACTGCTAAATTTGATCTGCCCCATAAGAAAGCTGTTTTGCCTCCTCAACGAACTGCCTTTCAGAGTACTCACCCGGCACCAGGAAGCAAAGACAAAATATCAAGTAAACAAGAATCATTTGGCGGACTCGGACACACTAACCGCGGTGATGCACATGGTCGACAGGCTTCTGTGCCTGTGTTGACGAAAGAACAGCTACTCAACTCTGCTCACAGAACAAGGTCACCGATTCACCGTTACCCAGAAATGAGACACCTTCCAAGTCCAATGTCAAGTCGCTGTAGCTCGTCACTACGTGTGCATCCCGTGCAGCATTTTCCTCCTTCAATGTTACTCCCGCATCACCAGCCATCACATTCGCAAACTCATTCAAAATTTCCTCACCCAATGCCTCCGGTTCCATACCTGCCTGATCCTCTACAGGTATCACGCCATGCACGTATGACAGAACTGTCGCGACCTCCTGATTATCTTCTCCCTGGCTTTGCTGCAGCTGCGATTTCGCCGTTTCCAAGACCTCCCGTTATGTTCCCATCTGATCCTCTTGCGTCTTTAGCGTATTCTTCTTCAATGTTTCGAGCAGACAATCTGTATGTGTCCCAGCCTTCTTTATATCCAGGTTTGTCGCCCCATTTAGCATTGCATAACCCTTACAGGCCACCCAATCCATGAAGATGAATTGGTGGTTGTCTAATGGTTATTCAATCGTTCTCATACCACAGACCTCACCCCTATGTTCAACATATACTCTGAATGTATGTAACATCTTGCATAGTGTAAAGCAAGCATTGCGCTTAGATGATGCATTATCGGATCCAAAATCACCTGTTCTTTTATTATTCACTCTTTTGCATCTGACCGTGAAAGTTGTGTCCGTTTAGAAATAGAAATCAGTCTCTAGCGAAAACTTGGATCAGACATGGCCCACGAGAGAGTCATAAAAAACCAAACTGGAAAGTCAATGATCTATAAGAGATGATAAAAAACGAGAGAGAATTTTGGTGAATCTATTGCATAACATACCACTTGAAATCATGAGACGGCTTGGGAATGCTGTATCCGACGACTGCGCTTCGTCCAAACGTCTGAAAGGATCTGGTCAAAATAAGGTGATGGCTTGAATGAAACATGAAAGTGTCGAATACTGTTTTCCAATAGTTAGTTCCCATTTTCATTCAAGGCATCATCATATTATCAACCAGACGCTCCATTTAACGGCGAGGCAGTGCATGGTCCATTGATTTCAGTACCGGCATGTCGCTTTTTTTGTGGCAGAATGGCTTGCTTGACTAGCCTTGGTAATGATGGTGTAGTAAACTGTAGGAATTCTGATTCTGTGCTAGTTTCTAATACTATTTACCCGTATTCTAAACCCCAAACTCAGTCGCAAATCGTAAAATTTTCAAAATGTTCGTTAAAACTCATCAATATCGGTAGCCTACCGTAGTACAAGATTTACAGCATGACCATATTATATGGTTCTTACGACACTGGCGCACCACTCGGGAGTCAAGTTTTTGTCATAGCGCCCGCATTGATCCTAGTTTTATTCCCTAATAACTGGAGAATGACGGGATTTCTGAGATAATTTTGGTTTCAGGATACGGGTATTGATAATATCGGGGAAAAAAAGTTCCAGTTTGCAACCAAGAATAGCCTGTAGTGCCATATAGACGTGTGCTTGTCATTTTTCAGAAATTTCGAAAGTTACCAGTGATATGAATTATGGTAGGTTAATGCTGCAGTGTGTAGAAATTATACTATGTTGCCAGTTTTTTTAACAATTTTTTAAAAATTGTTTTCATGTTATTTCTATTTTGGTATACCATATTTAAGCATCATGATTTTATCTTATTTTATGCTCGTTAATACCACGGTTCCTATTCATGTTTGTTAATGAGAAATTATCGTCGTGACTGTCTTGGGTAGTTGTGATGTCAAGAAACTGTCTATTGCTGGACGAAGGAATGACTGCAATATTGGTATTAAGGTCATAGGTTGTCAACTCTTAACAGTTCCATCAGTCAATAGTTGAGCGTTTTGCTGTATCTCTAGTAGCACTGGCACCGTTTTTCATGAAATCAATTCACTGAATATTGAACTCGCTTAAAATATCACCTTCAAAGACTAGGTTAGAGTACAGCCAATAATGCTGGCACCATCTGAGTGCTCAGTTTGCTATATATATTTTCAATTATGTGAACAATATAGCATATCGATAAAGATATGAAGTTCCTTTGATTGGCTGTATAGATTTATTCGAGAGCCTACTACCCTGTTGTTATCATTGGCTTTCCTGAATCGCATTTGTTCATAGGTATTTGTACAATTGTCATTCTGGCTACCCAAAGCAGGAATGGATAACAAATGAGACGCAGTGTCAGCCCTTTTGTCAGCTGGAGGTTAGCCCAAATCAATGTATTCCGAATCAGCCAGTCATGTGACGTCAAACTGAACTGATTTTTGGTCCCTCGGCCCGCTAATGGCCCTTTCAGAAATGCATAGGCCTACAACACCCGCTGGGTGAAGAAGGCCGTCACGATGGGTACGCAGCATGATTCGGGAATCTGCCTAAATCGAATATTCACCATTTTCCAAAATTCCGCCAAAGAGTCTGTATGCCCCTAATAATAATCCTTACTTCACCGGGAAATATAGGCCTAAATTAGAAGTGAATGCCTTTAATATGTTGTAATATGAGACTCGCATATTTATGACCATTTGCATGTCAACTCAAAAATTTATCTAGTGTTTTTTAACCAGAATGAATTTCAATGCAAATTATCAATTCAGTCACAATTTGTTCTGTGTAAAATATTTTATATAAGGTTATATCATAACGTCGCGGTGTGTTAGCATTCGGATTGAAGATGAATTGTTGCCACATGCTGCTCATAGACCCCCTTTACTTTCATGTTGAATCATGCGTTTATTTCAATGTAGGGTTGTTGATCTCAGATAGTTTGGAGTATCCGCTGTTTTTCACTCGGGTATCAGATACTTTCACATGCTATGGCTGAACGCTTGATTTTCATTATTGCATAGACGTTTAACGTCGAGATAACGGAAACGCATGTAGGGACCCTTATTGTCTAAGTAATGGATGTTTTTATTTCCTGTTTACGGCGTAGCACCCGTGCGAACCGTATAAACAGTAAACACATAATTAAACATGGAGGCAACATGCATTGGGACTTGGACTAAATATTTTCGCGTCGGTCACTGCAAAGTTATCCGGTATACTCTGATACTAGCACCTGAAATCAACAAACCTTCTTCCCTCACCATTCTGATATTCATTCAAAGCAAAACCAGAATTTCCATGATTCAGATTCAGAAGTTGAAACTACTTTGGGATATCTAATCCTTTCCCACTCCAACACGGCATGATTACAAATTGGCTGTTTGCAGAAAAAGTGGCCACCTGCCCCTGGTCACGAACATACCCACCGGTTACACTTCTTGACTTAAAAAGTTGATTGCAAGCCATGAAAATGCTGAACTCTGATGCAAAACTATCAACTAGCCTAGATGACCCAGTCATCCCATCCCTTTAATATCAGACGCATGTCTCTTAACTTGTCATACCAATATTGTACCAATGTAAATTTGCTGATGGATCGCTGAACGAGCCAGAACTTCAAGAGGAATCAATATTAATCCGTTATGCTGGTGAAATACAGATCCTCTAGAGACAAAATTGAATGTTATCAAAGTCGTTAGTGGTTAATGAACTGAAATGGATAGTGAATATGCAATTTTACAATAGATCCCATGAACATTATAGATAGGTCATGTCCGATCTTGCCCTAGAACACATAGCTCATGGCCGAGTATGAATAAGACTAGCAGATTTTTGATGCAAATGACCAAAGTATAGTTATGTTCATGATTTTCAGACGATTTTGATTTAGCCTTGTATAGAAAAATTTGCAGTCTGTAATTTGTATCTTGAAATGTTGCTGCTCTGTTAAAAAAAGTTATCCGTGCAACCTTAAAGACGCTGTAGCGGAAAGTAACATGGGTCGACATTTGGTGTTGTTTGTTGGAGATAGCTGGATTAGCAAGGGTTTTCTGGGAATTCATGGATCATCAAATATTTGTAGTGGGTGGCATCACTAGACCAGTTACTGCTCACTCCTCATGGGCCTTGGTTGTTCCTTTTACATGATCTAACTCCCTCCACATTAGGGCGCGCATTTATGAAAGCTCTAGTGATGAATACTCCATGTATTTGTCATCTGGCTACCTAGACCTATGTTTGATGACCCCTGTCATATAGGATCTGCTATTCCCTACTACCTTAATCAAACAACATCTTTTAGTACTCGTTCTTGCTATGCCACCACACCGTCTTTAAGGCTTGTCCATATTGACTCTCGTTTCTGATAATGTTATTTATGATCTTTTTGTTTAAAACAGGTTTGATAGAGATTTCTAGTTAGTGTATTCTCAACGAAGATTCTTAGTACTCTGGTTGCACTCTGTTAAATACTAAACTACAGTTCACATTTCTCTACCTCCGGAGCTAGACATAAAGGCTTCACAAAGGTGCTGTGGATACCTCTGACTTGTGGGAACATATTGTACAATCTTTGAGAAAGGCATACCATCACCGAGTTGAATAATCCATATTTTTCATGAGTATGGAGCTCAGTGATGTTGGGGAAGGTGTGTTCGCTGCAGAGATGCTGCTGCGCAAGAGAATAAAGAAAGGCAAAGAAGAATACTTAGTGAAATGGAAAGGGTGGCCGGCGAAATACAACACATGGGAACCAAGACAAAACATTCTCGATACACGGCTCTTGCAAATATTTAAGAAACAGGAGGAAGAGGCTGAAGCAAAGAAGAAGAATAAAGGAAAAAAAGTGGCACCCATCGATACATCAGAGTTAGCGTCTTCAAGTGCTAATGATAGTCTGAATAGTAACAACAATAATCCCCACATCAAACAAGAGCCAGGCGAAGAACAAACTTCTGACTTTGTTAAAAACCCAGTTCATACAACACCTTCCGAAATGAATCCGGACAAAATCGTTGCAGCACCGCATCGACAACCTGCCAATACAGACAGTGTTTCTGAGATCAATAAGAGTAGTTTACCGCCACAGACTGATACAATAGATTCATCGGTGGTGCCTCATTTGAAACGCCGCCGTGGCCGTCCTCTTGGCAGTAAAAATAAAGTGAGGCTTAAATTTGGGCCGAAATTACAATCGACAAATCGGTACACGAAAATCAAAAAATCTTTTGTGAAACGTGGTATAAACATTGCATCGGGGTCATTAGGCTTGCGAAGACCAGGCAATCAATTGCTGAAACGCAAAACAATCATTAGAAAACATGGCATAAGGTCTGTGTTGAACCCAGCTAATGTAAATGTTTCGGCGAAGGTGAAAAAATGGAAGGATAATTTGATTGGAAGTGATGAAAAACCGGAACCTCTTGTGTCTGATCCTAATTGGACTGAAAAAGAGATTATCGTAACAGAAGTAACATCGAAATCTGTTACAATTACGTTCACGGAATGTCAGCAACCAAATGGGTTTTTCAAGAAAAACTCACTGTAAATGTGATAGGTCGTGGGTTAAATTCAACTACCTGTAAGCCGATGTTGCAAGGGCCGCAAGCAGGACCTCCCGCGCTTCCGGAACCAGTTATCGTGAATGGATTTTCTGTGTTAAATAATTCTGTGATATTTCATATTGCGGAATGTGAGCAAAGCCTCAAGTAATGTCTCCAACTGATATCACATGTTGATTCAGTACCGGTACTTTGTAACACATCTAGAATGAGTGTCATTATGAATGCTCGTTCTATGGTGATTGTCGTATGCTCAGGCAGGAAATAGGAAAAATAGAGCCGATTTTAATGTGTGTTGATTATTGAGCCAACTTGACTCACATCGATATTTGCATTTTTTCTGCATGATCTAGCCGTGTTTGACAGCCCAGTGGTCGCCTAGTGTTTTTGGTGGGGGATGCCTAGCCTTACCATTAGCACTGTTAACAAAACCTATGTGTTTGCAAACAGCTACAGTTTAAGTGCAACTCGGCACAAATGAGTGTGGTGAAATGGCTAGTGACAATTGAGCATGCAATAAGGAAAAGTGTTTTGAGAAACAAAACCTTGTTTCTGTGCTTACTCTCCGCCAGTGAGAGCGTGCGGGACGGCCTTAGTTTTTAGTTAATTTGTGTTTACCGTCACAAACCTAAAACGGTTGAAACACGACTCTAACCAGGGATATATACATCTAGGGACCCTGGCTCTAACATTAGATTTAGATTGTAGAAAGTTGTTTACTGGCAGTTGCTTGAACATTGAATGATGTTCGTAATTTCACCATGGCATGTTGCTAGTGTCTCCCAAAAAGCCAACTAACCAAATGTACTCTGTTAAAGAGTACACAGGCTTGTATTATTCATTATGAAAACTTCTGATACTGTAGTGCTAGATCTCAAGATCTGATTGGTCAAATGCAACTAGCACCATCAGGGCATCAGTGTATAGGTGAATTGCAACAATGTATGCCTAACTTATGTCTCTGCTTTCCTGTTGGCTTGTCAAAAATTTAAGTACTGGTACAATGTTAATAACACTGTTGTTAATATACAGATGCTCTTACAATCATTCTGCCACAATGTACTCTGTCCCGCCTAGCATGTGTGCCGTGAATGTTATCTTCAAGATCTCCTACACATGTCTTGACGACAGATGACTATACCTTATCGTCCGTTATGCCAGAGTAAAACGAATTGTCTTGGTATCATGCCACCTATTGTGCAATCCACAATTGTCCTGAATTACAATCAGTCACGTTTTGATTCCTGTGCTCGGATTTTTTCTGCCGCATCAAATTAAACCACTGCCCTTTTTCTATGATTCTGTAATTCGGAATTATAGTGTGTTCTTCATTAGCTATTGTAAAGAAGATCACCACAGATATACCGTCCGGAGTCCAGCATTGGTTTGTTGAGAATTAAAACATTTACAAGCTTTTGGAGCACCACACCTTTGTCATAGTGAATGCTTTAATCCCCTATAAACCAAGGCTGGACATTAAATCTGTGGTGATCTTCTTTACGATATCTATTGATCGACCGCCATTGGCTCCACTATATTCTTCATTAGCTGACAACAGTTTCAATTGCTATTTGTAGATTTATAATTCTGGCAGCTCAGTGGCTGTCATACTATAGCTAGGGATGGTACAAAGCCACACTAGGTTTGTATTCGGACGAAAACAAGCTTTTTGATGCGAGTTTGTCACTGAACTCTGAGTCTAAAATTATGATGTAGCAATATGCAGCATTCCTTTTTTATGTAGACATTTATAATCTGTGTCATGTGCAAAAGCTGGAATTTATCATGCTGACCTTTCAATTTGGTATCTATTGATCGTCCGCCATCGGCTCCCACTACACTCTTCAACTATTATCTGGCTCTCTAGTGATGATACCTTGCTTAAGAACATCACTCGTACAGAGCTTGCAAGCTAGAGAAAAAGTTCTAGCCACGAACATGGTGAGGTTTCGATCCGAACCGAACGAATTGGGCAAATTTCATTCCCGAGTCGAACTCAGGCGCTGAGTTCGTACCATCCCTAAGTTTAATAACCAGTCTACACAAGGAAAAGTGTTTGTCCTTTGTCGGGTCATGGTCTACAATTTTCCCTGTGTAGCCTATCCTAGTTCGTCACATTTTCTTGGAATTTATCATGTTTTTGTTTTACGTCAATTTTTTAGACATTATCCTAGTCATGGAATTACAGTTAGATCGGAATGTCCTTCTCCGGGACGTGAATGAATACATCACCTGTTTTATATGTGGAGGCTACCTCATCGAAGCCACGACTATCGTCGATTGCTTACATACATTCTGTAAAAGTTGTTTACTAAGGCTATTGAAGTTGAAGGAACATAACTGCCCGAAATGTGGGAATTTAATCCATCATAGCCATCCAATGCAATATATCGGTAAGTAAAGGCATAATGGGTAGGTCTTGTAGTAAAAATCTACCCTTCGTGGGTGCACACTGCACTGTACACGGGATGCAGGTCAGATCATACCTGTTGGCCCTGTTAATCTAGCCCGTTGAAATCATTGCAGAATTTAACACCAGGTGGCACAGTAACTTGATTTTTATAAGCACAAACCCTGGAAGAATGGGAATGTGTGTGTAGTAGATTTGTATCGTGTACCGGTATTGTGGTGGTGAGGCCTGCCCCTCCCACACCCCCTTGTCGAATATTTAAAGGCAATGTGACCCTTGAGCCAAAATGTTTGCCCACCCTTGGTCTGATTCTAGAAGTTAAAACACATGCTGCAAAAAACGAACATGACCGTTTTACAGTTATTATAACTGGTCAGGGGGGTATGATTCCCACCTATGCCTTTCAATAGCTCTGTGAAGATGATACACTGAATGTACGTAGAGAATAGCACTTCATTATACAATGTGTAATTGGATTTTTCTAGAATGTTCAAACCTTTTTCAACAGTTCTGCTATCACTATTCTTGGCATATTATATAGGCTACCATCTTTGATTGGGTAATTTCTACTGATCGTCCAGCAGCAGTTCAACTCAATTCTTTGATATTTGGCAGGTTTTGACAGAACTCTTCAAGATGTAGTAAATAAACTTGTCCCTAATCTTCAGAAAAATGAATTGGAGAAGGAAGCACGTTTCTATGCGGAAATGGGACTGAAATACCCCAAGCTCAATGGCCCCGCCAACAAACACGAGGTGAGATATTTATTGATTCTATAGGTCAACATCTATTCCCACATAAAATAGTCCCGTTGGGATTAGGAGTTGGTCGAGTGCATTGAGACCGCTTCCTCAGATCACTCCATATTCTGTACGGTATGCGGATTCACGCTGGTGGCAAAATTTGATACCGTAAGTCTGTTACCTTGGCCATGGCCTTACCCAAGCCTGCACATTACCAGCATAAAAAGGATCACTACCAAATCATGACTGTTCAGACAAGCTGTGGCTACCCACAAGCGAAACATGGGGTACCGGTAACAAACATTTGCCTTTGTAGGGTCATTCATCTCCAGAGGATCATGATAAATCTCAGAACTATCACCGTTTTGATGAGCAAGTCCAGATATCTTTACAAAGGACAAACGAGATGCTCGGGACTGTAGAGAAACCATTTTTAGTCTGTTCTGGCAACGCCACTATCAAGATCCTGAAAAAATATGTTGCTAAAAAAATTGGACTGGACGTAGCAAAGCACACCGAACTGGATATATTATGCAATAATGAAATATTAGGAAAGGACCATTCTCTGAAATTTGTTTTAGCCACACGGTGGCGATCGAAATCACAGCCACTGTTACTAGAATATCGCCCTCGTGTTACTCTTCTCGATTAAGTTCCTGTGGTAAATCTTCTGTGCTAATTTTATTGAATACATCAATATTTTCATACTCATTATGTTTATTGTAAGTGTTTGCGATTTCCATGAATCCAATCATCCTTGGGTCAATCATAGCCTACTTTTGTTTAGTGGAGTAGGCCATGGGTCAATACTGGTCGGTCCGAAAAAACTAAAGCTTCCTTCTTCGGATGTACAAGGCGGCCACGTCGTTCTGTCATTCCTACTCTGTGAGTGACGTTAGGTCATGTTAGATGATGGTGAGTGGTCCCATGGTTCAGGCCCTGGCTTGTGGCTTGTTGTTGGCCTCATAGTGCATGCATGACATACTTAAGTTCCTAGAGTAGGCCGTGGTGCATGAATGATTATCTGGTGTTGCTCTTTTAGTCTCCGAGGTTCTTTGCTGATAAACAGTTGATTACCGATCGGTCTGACCATGACCTACTAAATTCACGGCTGACTAAATTTAGTAGGCCATGGTCTGACCGATTCTTCGCTGCCCATACTTTCGGTTATGAGCTTGTAGTCTCGTGGTACGGTTGTGTGCATTAACTGACGTGGCTGCAGTCGGATGAAATGATGAGTTTTCTAACCTAACCGTAACCAACCGCAAAATACACTTACATATACTTTATAATGTTGAAGGGAAGTTGCCATTTCACTAGCCCTGTTTCGTCAGGTAGGTAGATAGGCCTACAAAATTAGGGTTCAACTAGGAATGGCCTCATGCGAATCTCATTGTGGGTGTATAGGTCATTGCGCCCAGACCTTGCTACGGGACCTCCACGTCCTGCCAATAGAACTTAAGAATTTGACATAGGACTGCTCCGGTGGACGTTTGTAAACTAGGCACAGAACATCTTCGGCGCCATCGGAGAATCACATCTCATTTGCTTGCGCTACACGAGAAAAATGAGGTCTACAACACAGGCCTTAATGAACAACATACATACAGTAGTCTATTTGCCTAAAAAGCTCTACGAGTCTACGCTTGTGTATGAAATAGCCTACTCATGCCCTACTGTAAACCTACTCACTCCAGGCTTACATCGCTACAGCTTACAGGCTTCAGGGAAAAGTTACATTTCGTGCACGGCTATCACTTTTCCGGTTGAGTGGCAGCTAGTCAGGTTGCATATTGTACAATTGGGTAGACTAAATAGAGTTTATCCTATTGTTGGGAAGCATAAAATGACTGGCATTCCACTTAAGTCAATAACAACGGCGCTATTTCAATAGCGACGATCTCAAGTGTAACCAGCAGTCTACACAGCTGATATCGGTTCAGTATCGTCAATTCAACGCAGGCGCGTATAGCGTAGGCTGGTAGGATTGAATAGAGTGTCTGAATAAGGTATATACTGTATAAGCAGTGGTGGACTGGTGGTGGCCGCGTCTTTCAGTCGTTACCTCTATATGCACTTTTGCGTGTAATTCAGGTAAATGCTGGGCAGGTTTCATGATCTAGCGAGGCAGTGCTTGCTTATAAACTATGTGCCTGGAACAGGCTGTTAGGTAAGCCGGCGAATAAACACATTGACATTGAGGTAACGTAAGACTTTTGAGGCGAAAAGTATAGATAGGCCTATCCTGCTATCTTGGTACAGTTTGCCAGATGTTCCAATTCCTTGATGGGTCGCCAAGGGAAAGGGTTCTGAGAACCTGGGAGGTATTTCATTTTAACCGGGTTTTACTTTGGCCTCCGAGTGACTTCCTACCAGGAAAACTCAAACATCACTTCCGGTTAAGTCCCGGACACGTTTACGCAACCGGATTTCAACTTCCAGTGGCTTCTATCCACAAGCTTTGACCATAGTTCAATCACCAGAGGTGATTGAACTATAGAGACTGCCTACGTCTCTGAAATTGAACTATGCTTTGACCACCTCCATCGCCTACTCGCCCGCTCTCTCTCCTGTGCCCACCTCATCAGTTGTGTTGAAGAGTGCGTAGTGGAGCCGATTGCGGACGATCAATAGATATTGTAAAGAAGATCACCTTCACATGAAGGAGTGGAGCTCCGAAAGCTAGTGAATGTTTTAATTCTCAATAAACTAAGGCTGGACGCTAAATCTTTACAACACCTCAGCTGTGATATTCATTCATGTACCCACTCTATGACGTCACAATATCTATGATTCGTTTTTAATTCAAATTGTACTATTACGAATTACGATTCATTCCACCTTCACTTGAATGACCTGATGAAGGAGCGGAGCTCCGAAAGCTAGTGAATGTTTCAATTCTCAATAAACTAAGGATGGACGCTAAATCTGTGGTGATCTTCTTTACAATGTCCATGACTCGTAAGTTGTAATAATATGTTCAAGTCGAATATTAATGCAAAGACATCGATTATTATTTATTATAGGACATCTATCGAAGGTTTTTTCTTGGCTTTGTTGCAGAATTCGCCTACCTACCGGGTCGGAAGGGCATGAATCCTTTTAGATAGTATTGTATTACATTATTATGAAATGAAACACATCGAACAATGATTCCCCCTTTCAATCGTCAGGTTTGAATAATTCCTTTGTTCCAATCGTGTTCTCGTACGACAATTTTTCAATAAATTACTGAAATATAATACGCAAAATATATGCCAAACTATTATGATTTATTACGAGTTTGGTAGCAGTTTATAACTGCAAATGTCAACTTGCTGCCCAGCCTAACTAAACGGAAGATGAATATCATATTTACATGGGGAGCACTTCTCCGTCATATTTTGATTGTCTCATGTTACATATGTTATATTCCTGTTCAGCATTAAGGACAAGCCGGTCAACGTATATGGTTGTATTGGCTGACGTATGAAAGCAAGGGAAGTTCAGTTGTTGGCTTTCCGCATAGCAAAAAGGATTAAAATACAGTAGCATGTTAAGCATAACTCGTCTAGAAAATTGTCTGCTGAAGTCAGAAAATGGAACAAAACGATGAAAACTTTTAATGACAAAATATTGTTTGACAGTTCTATAAAGCTAACATACTCTTGATTCGATTCCAAATATGGCTTCAAGGAGCGCCGGTACTCTGATCACGACCCACAATGCGACGTACATACCTCCAGCGATGATGCCTGGGTAAGATTATAATTTTCACGTCGTAGCACGAAGCCAGCTCAAGATAAGTTATATCAGGCTCGTCATGAACTTTAACCTTGAGCTTGTGTTTAGATACAAAGGTTACGTACCCAATTTGATGTACAAATACGGTGACACATACGGAAACGCTACTTGCAAGTATTTCCAAGATTTCAGATCTGAAGCACTGAATACAAGCCGAAGTCCTCTTGCGAAAGGAGGACAGGTAAGAGGCGTAGATCTTGTCATCAATAAATAACTGGTGGTCTGAACTGAATATCACCAATCGCGCTTAACCAACGACGTCAAGTGACTGTCCGCAGTTACTCTGCTAGGGTCCCGTCCAGCGCTACAATGAAAGTGTGAAGTGAAGCGCATCACGGCTCGCCCCATCAGTCATAGCTATATTTTGGACTAGCTGGTTTTCCCGGTTTCACTCGGGGGATACAACATAAGACGTTGTAGCCCAACGCGAAAAATGCGACCTCCATCTAATCGTGGGTGAGAAGCTTCCCTCTCTTCTCATGGCGAAAGAAAATGTCTCCTGGATTCAATTCTCATATGCATTATCTAAACCCGTATGAAATATATCTAAGACGCCCAACCGAAGGACAGTAGGCCTACATAAGCAGAACGTTGTAGACAGGCTAGCTTACGCGACCAGAAGCGAAGAAATTGTTCCGCTAGATGGCAGAAGCGATCTAAAAAGTGCATCTCTCATTTTCGCGTGGCGAAAAGTGGAAGTAGCACCATTGGGCGATGTATAACTTGAGAAATACATGTCGGAAGGCAGAAAAACCACCTGGTCGCACGCATAAAGTCCGTCCCTACATCTTGTGAAATCTTATGGCGGTAGCTTCCGTAATAAAGAAGTTGATTCGTGCACAGACAGACAAACAGACAGACAAACAGACAAACAGACAGACAAACAGGCTCTTTTATTTATATAGATACAGTCGTGACCTGCGCTTGTACCTAATTAGCGCATCGTATAATAATTGCTCATATACTTTCGGATACCTCGTCGGTGATGAGATCGAGTCATCAATGCGGAAATGGAGAGCTAAACTTGGGAAGGTCTTTTTTATGTGTGCAGATTTCATAACGTTTTTAATGCAAGATACGACATTACACAAAAGAAACTCTGCTTCTTACACAGTTCAATAATATCTACATTATTGCCGGAAATGTTGGGGCGGTACGCGGCTTAAATAGTCCGTCGCGGCAGACTCGTATAGTATAGGCAAGTCGTTTGTCACACCAAATGTTGTTGATAAGTATAGTCCAGTCAATGGGGCACATTTAAATATCTAGTATAAGTGGATACACCCTACAAGCAGTGCCACAACACATTGTCCATTCAAAATTTTTGTTAGAGTGTGACTCCCTCAACAGGTAGGCCTGCATAACATTTCTCACGCTTTTTGCAGTTCCCAACCATCTACAGTCACGACCCAGATCTCGTAATCGGGAATCGCTCTCGCACGAGAGAAAAGTACCGAACTACAGCTACGTGGACGCGTTTCAACTTGGATTACGATAGGACAAGAGAATTACACGGCTTTGATGAGGTAATTACTAATTAGTGTGCAAACGGCATTGCTTAGCTGGTAGGCCTACCCAAGCCTATTTTGATTCAGCGATACACCACCATAATAACTTGACTTCTGTATGCGGTGAAATTATCGTCACATTTATTTAGGCTTCCCAAAAACATCGGGACAATTACCGAGACAAAACAGGCCTCGTGCCCCAACAAAATCACTTTGTGATCCCCGTGAAAAATGAAGAAGACTTTGCTGATGTCTCCAGAATGTGAGTATCAAGTGTCCTGTAGATAGAATATATACAGCTGCTGTTGCCGTTGACTTTTTCTAGAATTAAGTGACTGAATTTTAGTCTAACTCTACACTTGCTCATTTCAACAAAGAAATTCTGCGTGGCGTGGTAAATTAACGAACTGTATACATTTACTAATATCTCAGTTTGACACGACTGACTTTGGATAGACCTTGCCCACGTTTCAGCTTCGCCCACTTTTGTTCTCACTTTAGTAGTATACGATGCTGTGTTTTAGAATATTCTCCCTGCCGATATAGGCCGACAGACAGACAGACACACAGACAACCTTTATTTCGTGGTACCTGCAACATGGAAATAGTGCGGTATGGACTAGCGGTGATGACAGGCCACAATCTCTTACAATCAGTCGCTACCTGGCGGAGATGGCATTCGGCCTTTATATACGGAACGAATAGACTAAAATATGTTATATGAGCCTTCTTGTGATAGAAGACCGTGTAGCGGTGACGCATTCTCATTGACGGGCTCAAAGTTTTAACAGAAAGAGAAGCTATATTATTGTCTATGACCTAAAGTGCAGTTTAGCGGTTTGACTCGGCCATGTTCAAAATTCTAAATCTTATATGTACCATGGCCTACTCAGGTCTAGAGGTGGCCTAGAGTAGGCCGTGTGTGTACCCTTGGAAAACGAACTACCCACCCCTGGTATGCTTGTACGTCACCTCTACCTATAGGCGACTGTGACAAACTTATTGTTGCATTGGTGTGGGTGGTGTCCTAAAGCTAGTACCAAGATATTAATGAGCGCGTTAAAGTAGCCTACTAAAACAGTAGTAGAACATGGCGTATCTTATATCGCTAGGCCATGTGCTTATTTTCACGGACCGTTTTCACATTTTATAAGTTTGCGAGTGATACTAATCTAACATGGTTTTATTATGTTTTGCAATCTACTAACGAATCGCAGTAAGGTGGATGGCATCTCTTCTACGTCTCTCTCACGCAACAGAGGTCTAACTACATCGAAACGGGAATCATACGGCCGCAAACAGTTATGCCCATTCTTCAGAGAAGGAAACGACAACCTAACATGATGAATGATAACCTTTGTTTATAGGCGTGGGCTTGCTTTTGACAATAGAGTTTATATGTAAGAATACGTATCGTTTTTCTGCCGTGGAAATGTTTGGTAATATCTTTTCTCAGTTTTGCAAGAAACTTGAATGACTTTCGCAAATAAAAAAATAAAAACTCAAATGTAGCCTATGGATAACTTTTTTGTGTAAAAATAAAAATGGATGTTGTGGTTTTAGACATTTTACAGTGACACCAATAGGCCAACATTTCTACGTTGTGCTGTAGCCTAACGAATCACTAATTGTCTTCTCACATATACCTCTAATTTGCGATAAGCTATTGGGCATTTTCCTGATCTCGATTTCGTGTGATGAGAGCAACTGATTGGACTTGTGGTCTACTTACCGTCTAGTGTGACGACCCGCAGTAGGCTATACACCTCGGCTTCAACAATCATTTTGCCATATACAGTTAGTAGCACCAACACCACACTCAGACGTCAGTACGACGGGCCAACTGTGGGTTAAAAAGAGCTAGGCTATATAGGCCTATGTAGCGTAGGGCCTATAGGTTATAGTAGCCTAGAACGCGAACTGCGATACATTATACGTTTAGATCTTCTTACTCAGGAGTCCAGCGAACTGTTGAAAGTACCTTCCGTGGATAGATTGATTCCTTGATCTTAATAGACCACTTTCCGCTTGTGGGGGGCCACAGCGAATTCAACCGCTCATGAATTTCGCATTGCCATAGCCATATATATGCTTCTTTATGCAATCCGTGGCCGTGGCCGAGTATTTTCAGTTTTTGCCGCAATCTTAAATTCGGAGTCCGCAGGCTACAATGGTGCACAATGTGGGCATGGACACGTCGCGGCAGGGATGCGGTGGAGATAACCATATGTTGCACTACCCCGCCGCATTAGTCCCATGAAGCAGAAAACCCACTAGTGGAGCTGCGAGCGTACATATGTTTGCAACTTGGGTTTGACGTGGGCGGCGGGAATCTCTGCCCAGCTAACGGGAATACACATATTCTGCGTCGCAACTCCGACAGCTAGCGTCGCAGACTTCACATTGCACACCACTAGTATACACCGCTAGGTGGCGTGGTCACAACGGCTGAAATGGCTGACTCGGGTACCCCTATTCCTATTCCGTTATCTGCACCACTGCGCGACCCAGAAAAGATCCTTGAATTTGTCGATATCATATTGACCAACGGAGTAGGCCTAGGCCTATCTTGGATAGCCGAAAATTCCGGACGAAAAACGAATAGAGCCTATGTCGTTTAAAGTCAGATGTTTGGTGGAGTAGGTCTAATGCTGTAACTAGGTTACAACCAAAACCTTCTTCAATTTCATACGTAATATTCACTCGAGAAATTGGCACAAGGCCTAAAGTTGGATCAGGCTTTGTCTAGCGAAATTTGCATGGGGCGATGGACCTTTTGCTACGGTATTAAAAATATTTGGTTCTATTTGGTTCTATTTGGTTCTTACAGACATCTTCAAGCTTCTGGTCGAGAACGCAGTGTCGATATTGATGTTCCTGTTATCTCCGATGGTCGTGATCGAGTCGCCATGATGCGGCAACGATTCGCTCCTACATCAAGTATTCGAGATAGACAGATGAGAGATGTATTTTTTGAATATCGATGATAGTTTGGCATCATGTTCATTCTACTATATTAAATTAAAAATATATAACATTGGAACGAGATCGCATCAATGGCATTGTACTTGCAGGCTTCATGTTGATATCTCGGATCGGAAGTGAACATTCTGGTCGAGATCTTGAAAATCCCCAGTCACAAAACTCAGTGATTAGTCATGCCTCAGTTCGGATTCGTTCCAGATGATTGGGCCTTCGAAAGGGTTTCGAAATCGACCGCGAAACTTTGAGGAGGGCGACTCCAAAATATACTGGATCGGTTTCACTGGTTAGTCATTTTGGCTGGGAGGTGAGAACTGGGACATCCCGACTGGCCTTGGACAGCAGAGGCTCAACCAGAGGTTACAGGCCATTGTAGCTCATCTAAGAGTGAAGTAGGATCTGTCGTGCCGGTGCAGGACGAGTTTCCGAACGTGCAGCAGGCAGGGCTGAGAATCCCTGGTCGCTGGTCCTAGCGTCGCTGTGTCGTTGACTTGACAATTTGACATTCCTATTAGTGTGTTACCGCGGATATTGTGATGGGGTCTGCTTATTATGGAACGCCTGAAAGAGCTCGAGGTGGAAATCCACTGTCTCCCATGCATAGTGAGAAAAAGAAGTCAACATCGGTGCCTGTATACAGCTTCACATGGTTTGACGTTGCTGTTGTTTTCGTGTCAATTGGAACCTATCTGGCAGACATCATTACAGGTACATAATATATATATTATCCCTATTTGGCTTACCTGGGTAAACAAGCTAATGTATGAGATGTAGTGAAGACCCATGTGCAGACTATAGGCCTAATAGGCCCCAGTCTGCATTTCGTGGCCGATGAGCGCGCGAGATATTTATGACGTAATGTTGCGCGTGGCGCTCCGTATTGTAGGAGTGGAGGGAGACGATGGGAATGTCAAAAATACATGGTCTGCGCAGTCTGTCTACCCATCGTGGATCAAATAGGGCATAAAATAGACTCGGGTTATGTGAAATGTGTGCGAGTCTGCTCAGACGGCAATTCTTGCGTGTATAAGTTCCCGTCGAGATTGACGAGATATGCCACGAAATGCAGTTTGGTATAGGCCTACTGTATAATTATACCGGTATACTGTTGTAAATACTTTTGCTGTTAGGAACCACATTACCGAACATGTCCCAGAAATACGCCATTGTTTACATACTGATGGGGATCCAGAACACAGATATATACTGACCAGCGTCCAATGGCCAGTCTGCATTTCGAGATATTTTCGACTAAATGTTGCGCGCTGGGCTCCCATATTTCAGGAGCGCAGAGAGATGATGGCAATGCCAGAAATTAAAAAGTTTGAGCAGTCTGTCTACCCATTGTGGATCAAATAGGGAATAAAATAGGCACAGGTTATGTGAAATATGCGCTAGTCTGCTCGGACGACAATTCTTGCAAGTGACAAGTTCTCGTTGAGATCTGCCATGAAATGCAGTCTGGACTGATGGTACTGTATCACTTAGCATCACAGAATTCTTTATGGTTTTGCTGTACTTCTGGTATTCCGTTATTCAATACAAAATGTGACAGCACCAATGACACACGCTATGTTACACCTTTCCGCATCTGCAAAATTCCGCACCAAAAATGTGTCACATCTCCCCCGTCCAGAATTATGTCCTCTTTTGCAATCTGGGCTACTGATATTCCTGGTTTATGTTCAGCTTCGAATTTTGTGTGTGTATCGTGATCATAATGACATATTCCAATGTCAGGTTTAATTACGGTGATGAGAAGTGATGTACTGGTACCGATGTTAACTTGTGTTCGCAGATATTCTTGTCACACTGGTATATTGGAAGCTTGATGAAAAAACATGGGCGATACTTACATTACTCTTTCTTGTTGTTCCTTCTATTATAATGCAGGTAAGATTGCTGCAGTCGCCTATTACTAAATGTTGATAAATGACCTGAAAACTAATAATTGTCCTTGTCAAGATGTCAAGTTACTATGAAAATTTATCGTAAAACTTTCGGAAATGGTATTGCCTATACTATAGGTCAGATCTGGCCAACCAGCGGCTCGCGAGTCGCATGCTACTCTTCATCTAGTTCAATGTGGCTCTTTTCCGCAGGGACAATTTTTTCTAGAAATGAACAAGAAGGTTACATTGTTGAATTGAATTGGTCAACCTTTTTTTACTTGTACTACAATATTGTGGGGGGTTGCAAGCCTACAGTATTGCAAAGATTAAGGTCGCGGAAAAAAAGTTTGAGAACCACTGAACTAGCCGTCGTCTATGATATGTGGCTCTTTGCGGTAACACATTAAAAAATGTGGCTCTCAGTCTCGGATTGGTTGGCCACCCCTGTATAAGTAGTTAGGTACCTTATTTTACTTGCATTAATATACCCTACTTGTCCTTTTGTACTCAATGCTAAATCTGGCCTATGATTAATCTTGCTTTTGCCTATGCTTTTGGATGATGAACCAAATGCCTACCGCACTGGTGACTCTCGCTGTGATAATTGGCAACATTATTTCTGGTACCGTACCTAACTTGTATTTCTGCACTGGCTGTACTCAGTAAAATTTTCCCTGCCTGCCATGTTGACATGCTTTGTGCCATTCATTATTCAACAAATATACACAAGTAGGCCAGTTCCAAAGTAGGACAAGTAGTGTTATGCTTGTGTGTACGTCAGCAGTAACCATCTGACCCAACTGCAGACCATCCATTCCTGTACAATACATACAAACTGCCCAATGGAGTCGCTGGTCTGAACTCTGAAGAACCTATAATGGATCAAGCCACGAAACAGTGTCTGTTCTGTGACTGCCCTGATGTCTAGTCTGAAGAAATAACAACTATGCCAAATAAAGAAGCTGACTACAACTGCATAGTCGATTTTATATAATAATATATGCAATTTTGTCTAGATATTCAGCACAAGATGGTACTTGGCAGATGGTCACAAGGCTTCACCATCATTATTTTTCATACATGTCATCATGATGGGTCCTATTAAACGATACATTGAAGTCTTAAATCATGGTATCAGAGCTAGAAGAACAAAGAGGATAGAAGATTACCAGGTAGGCTACTGGTACGGTATTGATTGATCTCTGTTGGGTAAATCAAATATGAGACTGCTTTAAGAGCGTGGCACTCGCTGTGTGTGTGTGCTTTGTTGGTGTTATTAGTTTTACCAACTATGTACCAGACACACTGAAAACGCTTAGTCTAACACCCGTAGGCTCGGTGTCATTGCACACCGTCTACTACATAATCACCCTTTTTGTTGACGTATACCGAGAGCTGACGATATTGCAATTTTATGCACAAGAAATGGATTTCGCGCACCAAAAGAATTTCTGCATCAGTGAACTATTGATTTTGTGCTGGTTTTCAATTTTTGCAGAAATATAGATACCGGTATAATATCTTTTGTAATCTGAGTGAATGCTGAGTGACCTTGAACAAAAACAAAGAAACACTGGTTTGCGACCCAGATTCGAAACTGCGTGTAAATCATTTCAGATTTCATTCTGAATATTCAATTCGACGTGCTCATAGCCAAATTGATTATGGCAATTGCAAAATAGTATGGCGAGAAGAGAGGACTTACGTTTTGCCAAGCTTTGTTGACATGTAGTGCATTTACTCAATTACTTCATTTCAAACATCCCTATTCAATGCATCATTGTCGAAAGTTTGAACACCTCATTCTTGAACCTTTTCCAGGCAATGTATTCTGAGCTGAGTGATGTGAGCATGCTCAGACTATTTGAAAGTTTTCTTGAGTCTGCTCCCCAACTTGTTCTGCAATTGTATATCATGATCAAAGTGACAGAAGATGATCATATCCTTACAGGTAAAACGTGCAATGACAAATAAATTGTTATATCTCTAATTCTCTATCACTTACGCAACTATAGCTTTGACCTCATCTTTGCCATGTTCCATAATATTTGTAGGTTTATGTCCTGTTACTAGAGACTAGTCCATTGTTTCACAAACTTGATGTTTACGTAAATGCCCGTACACAAGCGCTCTCATGTACAGTAAATGATCTCGTTGCCTAACTTGAGATTAGAGCCTGGCCTGAACATGATACTCACAATGGGCTGATGGTCTCAGACAAGCGCTACAACTCATTTTCTATTCCACTGGGGTTCCCAGCCTACAAGAAATCACCGATGGAAAGCATAACAGTTGCAGTCTTTCGTACTTCTGAATAACCACTAACAGTCATGCCGTTCGATTGCTCTGTGCTTGCGTAGGAGAGTCTGTTTAAAATCGGATGTTCGGTTCATGTGTAGGCTTGTAGAATAATGGCATTCCTCCGAATAGTCTCTCTCGAGTAACATAACATTATGGTAACAATTTTATAATAAATTCCCCATGTCAATGCTTTTTTGTTTCACAAAATCTTGAAATCCAATTTGAGAGTGTGCTGAAACTCATTAATACCAAGTTATTTCAATGCCTCAATGGGGTCAATCTCGGAAAACAATTATGCAAATTCTTCAACCTGAAACTGCTAATACGTTGGCCTATTCATGCCACAATGGAATTCCTAGTCGAACAAAGTTATTTCAAGGACTTTTATCAATTTGTGAAGTATGTCTGATGGGTCATGGTAGTCTTTAGTTTGATACTTGAGAAATCTCAACATGCGACTGAAGCCAGGTGGGGACAAACTCATGAGTGTGCTTCTGGAGTTGCGATCCTTCATTGAAGAAAAAAATTCAGAGAGTCACAGAGTCACAAAATAGGCCTAGGTTATTCACCAACTTACCTTTTTTCCGCCACTGATCTGTATTGTGAGACTCTACAATTGTACTCATGTACTCCCTTCGTTTGAATTATCTCTAGGCTCTTGCTATTGTGTATTACTTAGAGCTGTGCTGACCAGCAGTGGTCAAGACTCGAGGGATTGTTTGCTGGCAGCAACAGGTTGAGTGGGTGAATGCTACAGCCCGGCTTACTAGCAATTACGAACAGCCAAATCATGAGTACTGCACTGAAACTATGTGTGTGAAATTTAAGCATTGCCATCGTTATTTTAAAGCTGTGGCAAGTGGGGAATGCAGCGGAAAGGGCTCCCGGAGTAAAATCCACTCCCGAATCATGAGCGGTTGAATTAAACCATTAGATTGTGTGCAGCAACACAATGGGATATATGATCGAATTACAATAAAGCACTGCCAGAAATGTTTTATGCTTACATATTCACGTCCAAGCCATCATCAATCGTCATGTTTGCTTTCACTGCAGGCCCATTTATTAAGTAGGAATAGGGACTCGAGATGCTCCAGAAGCTTCATAAGCTCAACATAGCACACCTTGCACGTGATAGTTTCTAATTGTTGTTTCTATAGTGTGATTGGTCAATCTCTCTTCTATAGGGTACGTGTACAACTCTACATTAATTGATAGCAATAAAACTGTTAACAAGTAATTCTCATGAATCATAAATGTTTGATGCGGGGCAAAGAGTATTTCCAATTTTCCATGAAATGTTGCGCTTATGCACTGTACCACTTTGGTATCAACTTCTATTCTAGGAATCGCCGCATTTTTCAGTTTGATATCATTGGCGTGGGCGATAGCAGCATATACAAAGGCATTGAGAACGGCTGTGTACAGTCAAGACAGTCGTAAAAAGAGGGTTTCGTACTCGGGTCTTGCTCTACAAACTTTTTGGAGAGTTGGAATGGTTGCGGGACGAATTATTGCCCTTGTGCTCTGTGCAACCATCTACCCTGTCTGGGTCTTGGTGGGAGTCGGTAAGTCTTTTTGCACGGATTTGAATGCATGTGACACCTTGCGTGTTGTAATGAGTGATAGGAAAATTGCTTTACTGTGGAATCATTAGGCTTTCTGGCAGGTTTACTCTGACAATGATATGCATTTGTTAACAGTTTTTCTGGCAGTGGTAATCAAATTGACATTTTTCATCAGCTCTTTATTCATTTGCCGGCATTAAGTTGGTAATTTGTCATTAATCACAGACAGAGTATATGTACTTCTTCTATGGTTTGGCATTGTTGTTATTTCTTTCGACTACAAGTCAGGGGAGCAACTGTTTGACGGCCTCTTCTAGCTTCTTCAGACCTGTCACTCCATTGGGTGGCCTGTACAGTGTACAGGAATGGATGACACGGTCTTCAGTTTGCTCCTCTGCATCACACTCGCATGCCGCACATGACGAATCATTACTGGCATTCTGATTGGATGGGGATCGGGGCTCGTTGTTATCTTCTAGAATTGCTCGATATGCGACTCGAAGTTTTGAAAGACTCAACTTGGACTTTTGGTCTCGATGACTTAACTCAACTTGTGACTTGGAATCATTGACTTGGTCACAACACTATTCTCTACCCAGAATAATCTCGCCCAGTGTCCATGGCATGTGGATGTGGATATAAGAATATCATTCCCTAGTCCCTAAGATCTGCCCTGTCTCGATTTTTGGGCGAATGCAAATTGGAGCGACAAGATGGGCATTGGCAAGAGCTGTCGCCACCCCTGACCAAGTGCGGCCTGCGCACCGAGGACTTGCGCTTGGAAGCGCGTGCCTCTGCACTCATTATTTACGAGAACAAGCAAACAAGCGCCATGTGTTCAAGTCAACTACAACATATTCTGGAACAGTGTCGATATTTTGGGACGGCTGTCCCAGTGTCTCCAAGATGGGAGAATCGTTGACAGCAAAACTCCTGACAAATGCAGGAGGGTTGATGACAGAATCAAGGACTTCCATTTACACATGAATTACATAATTTAGTAGGCCATGGTTGCACAATGTGATAGTTTAGGTTCGTTTTGTTGAGCGCTACTGTATTTAGATATCGTTTAATAAAGTTTCACGGCCGACTTTTCCTCTGGTGATAGTGATATGGGAGGTTTTAGTTAATTTTCCCAATATATACCTTTTTTCAAATTGAGATAGAATACCAAGATGCATTAGACACGGATAGGAAACATATGCTTCTGAATCATTTGACACCAAAATTAACTTTCTAGCTGAAGCGGTTTATGGCAAAATGGGGGTTTCTCCCTCTCGAAATCTTCGGGGCTGTCCAGGATTACCCAAACATCGATATTTTTTAAAAATTCTTTTGCACCCTATTTCTATGAGCATTTGTTCCTTCTCATTTTCTAAACCGAGTTGAAATAAAAAAAAAACGAAAAAGTTAACGACCTGCTACACAAGTTCACTACACACATACACAGGATAGCATTACAACTGTTCGATATTATGATTTTAGGGATTCATTGGTTTGTGATGACTTTATGGCTTGTCCTGCAAGACACGGATTTTTGTGCTACTTGGTGGGAAGAAAGGTTGTTTAATGCAGTTGTTGGTGTAATTCACATTTTTTGCTTCTTCAACATGAAAGAAGGAAGATCACGATGGCGAATGGTGTCATTTTACGCAGTAAGTAAACCATGGCTTGCATTGCACAAGTGGAATTAAGATATTTGGGACGTTCATGAAAACATGTGAATTGTCATGTCCTGATATAGGAGTCCACTTTCTTTCAGCCATGGTTCGTTTTTGGATGGCCACATCAGATCAAACCGCTCAAGATCTATTTGTGATTTGTAAGTTGGATGCCCGACCTGTCACAACCTTCTCTATTTTTTTGGGTTTGAGATTGGCCCAGGCTGGAGAATTTTCAATGTTTTGCCAACCTTGTATGCTGATTGTATAGGTCATGGTGTGAGCAGACTCCGACAAGGAGGTACTGAACATCACGGTATCGCACCGCCCCTTCACACTATCTGTATGATCCTAGGAGAGAAACTGAGACTACCTATCTTTTACATCTGAGATATGATGTTTAATGCGATGGATGGGAATCAAACGGCCTCTGGTTCACCAATGTGACGGGTGATCACTGGGCTCCCAACCAACTGAGCTAACCTTCCCGGTCTGTTAGGATACTAGAACATGCACTCTTTAAGGAACAATACATTCAGATCATGTTAGGATTGGGAGCTATTATAATAATAGTTCCAGGCTTATATTGACACCGCACCACTCCTTTTATTAGTCCAGTGTTACTCTTCTTAGGTGACATTTGTCGAAAACAGCGTAATGATTTTGCTCTGGTATCCTTATAGAAGAGAAAATATGTGGTACAATATTCCGGCCATGTTCGGTGTATGGGGTGGTTATTTCCTTGGTGAGTAGCAATTTCCTACTACACGTACATAATATACATAACATAAAGAAGATTCATGACAGATTTAACGTATTAACTCAGTTCATTGAGAGTTTTAACAATCACAAGCTTTCGGAGCTCCGCTCCTTAATCAGGTGAAAGTGAAGGTTAAATCTGTGGTGAATTTTTCAAACGATATCTATTGATCGTCTACCATTGGCTCTACTATCCTTCTACTATATACAGTTATATACCGACAGTACCAAATTTCATGATATTTGATAGTAATGCATATTTGAAAGTAGATTGAGGTCATGAGGTGTCTGCAGTTAAGATTGTTCTAGATGAAATTGAGTTATTATGATATCAGATCAGGTCACAATTCTAGAACTGCAAAAATGCCATTGTGAACGTATTTGACTACCTCTCTTGGTGCCTTGGTACTTCATTGTGGCACAGACCGTAATAATTATCATTTCTTCCTATGTAAGAACCCATTTATGTGAACCAGGTAGCCTAACTGTAAGGTTACTTCAAACCAAATTGCAGGAGTTAAACGTCGCTTCGTTTTGTAGTCATTTGGTGTTGAATTTTGTCGATGTTGGAAACCGCTCTCTCTAGTAATTATTGCGACACTCCGTACCAGTAGGCTATTTAAGGCTCGCCTTCTCGCCTGTGATTTTCTTTAGTGTTTTGTGGAAGTGGACATACCGTAGTTGGCACTGTTATTGACGCTTGCTGTGCTACCTTGGATTTGACTTGCGTGTAACTTTGCAGTTACCAAGCTTGCTTTGCTAGCTAGGGGAATAACATGTATCTCCTCATACTCCAGCCTACTCAATTCAATGTGAATTATGTGGTTTATGATTCAGTCAGCGTACCGTATATTATTGCAAATCTATTCAGTATTGAATAACCGACGTACGATACCCTGCTGGAAAATCTAAGCGCTCGGGCTATCTCACAGAATTTGCGCACTTGCAATGCGAGAAGGCAACACGTCTTTTACCTTCAAGGCGCTGCATCGCTCTGTAGATTCTCGGGCAGGTACCGTTACCAGTATAGGATATTTACAAAAGTGATTAGTGATATAGCTGGTCAATCAAGTACTGACTCGTAATAATCAGCGTGACACAAGTTTTATTGCTTGAATAGATGGTTCGTTCTTCCGTAAAACTGCGAACAGCGGTTTGGATATCATTACCAGTAGCAGTTGTTTGTGCAATATGGTACCGGTTTCTTTGAATGTTCAGTATATATAGTCAGGCATGGTGATACAAAGAAGGGTGCTTAAATATATAAAAAAATATTTAATGATCTCATTCCGCCAGATGTTACGCGTACTCCATGAGATTAACTTATCAGTGAATAAATATCTGACACTCATTATTTTCCATTTCTTGACTGATTAAATAGTGACGGGTTGGCATACTTGGCAATTATATAATGTTAGGCGAAATACCGGTTTATGTTCTGAGTGCCAGTTTTAAACATTTATGACGTCAATGCTCTGCGGCTGTTCGCCAGAGTGAAAGAAAATATGTGGCCCTTACAGGAGAAAGTTTGGGGATCCCTGACCTAGTTGCCTCTGTCTTCGAAAAAAACAGTCTGCTGATGTTTGTTTATCTTGTTGAAATCAATTTATTAGTTATGGATATGATGCAATGACATGCTTATTGCTCATTGAATAATTATAATGATATCTCTGTGATAACAAACTGGTAATAAATGAACTGCAAGAAACTGTGCAAGTACAAGACATGAAAAGCTCACTATTGGGATAGGCCTATGCAGTCGAAATACAAGAATGGCCAATTAAATCACTGTTTTTCAACACTTGTGAGCCAAGGCGCATGTTTTTCACAGAAAAAATCTCACGGCACCCCACCAGATGAGAATGTTTCCACCCATTTAAGCCAGGGCCACCCAAATCGTGAGAGCCCAATGCTTCATCCTTCTCTAGTGGGGGGCTAGGGTCGGCATGATGATTGTAGAAGTGACTCGGTGTACAGTAAAAATTGACACGGTAGTTTTTTCGTCACTGGCATTCTGATTCTTGGTTGCTCAAACAGAAGGCCCTCTGATGACCCCCAGCCTCTATTATATTTTTATCAAGGAGGCAGGCCATAGTATGTGGACCAGTGGTATATGCAACCTTATTTCCTGCATGCCCCAACCCCCCTATATATACAGGTTCAAGATATTTAGAATGTTAACTAGCATGCCGATATATGTTATGTACTTTGGCTAAGATCTTATACACATCTAAGTTATATGTCCTTCAGGAAACGAAATAGTTGAGCTAAGAAAACTATAAAGATGGTGTTTTTCTGTGTCATGGCTTCATTACTATTTGGGTATATTCCAGCTCGCATTGAAGAAAGTTGCATAAATAGATCTTGATATTCGCTATCTTCTCTGTAGTATACCGGTGGCTCACCCATCTTGCTCTCTTTTTTTACTGCAACAAACACTGGTGTTAGCAGAAGTACAGTATAGGGTTTTTGGTTGCACTATATCAGAAATTATCCAGTTGAATTCCTTAAAGAAGATTCACCACAGTGTTGAGTGTTAGATGGGGTCAGCAGTTACCCACACTGATGAGTGTTCCCTTTCCCATCACATCCATCCATCCCATTCCAGTATGGTAGAATTTAGAATTAATTGCAAAGTAGAAACTTCAGTGACGTATATCACAACCTTTGTACAACTTGTATCGATGGTAATCTAAAGGTAACCCTGAATTTTCTACTACTGAACTATATTATTTGTATAAATTAAGTTCTTGTAGCTATGGTAGTTGAGCAGTGTTATGAAGACTTGAGTCATGTTCTGTAGATCACTTGTCTCTTTATCAAGTCACTCGCGGTGGATGACTTGACTTGACTCGAGTCTCAAAAATAACATAAATGAAGTCAGTAATAAATTTGCCTCATGAAATCTATCAAATTATTTCTCTGATGAAAAATTCCATGCGACGTCATATCAGTCAAATTCACCTTCTTCAACTAGAAGAGACAAAATGAACCAAGATGATGTGCTTTTTGGCAAAATGGCGAGACTTGTGGCTCGCATTTTTAAAGCGTTCCAACACTCTCACTCATCATGGACTTCTAGGTCTCATGTGTGGGCGTGAATTGTGACTTGGAATTTGTGACTTGGAATCCGTGACTTGGTCACAACACTGCCTCTGAGTAGCACTTCTTGCTTTTCTTACCAGTTATACCCCGTGTCTTAGCATCTACAGTGTCTTCACTGTCCCAAACGCTTTTCCAGATTTGTCCCTTAGGAAAATACACATTTCTGGCAGTGCTACCTGAGATACAAAATTATAATAGTTGTACACGTGGTGTGGTAAAGTACTTGCCTTAACTAAGTCTGTAAACGTTAGGCTATGCGCTTCACAATTCAAGCTGCACAATGTGCACGTTAATCAATTGACCTTGTTCATATATTGGTGCGACGAGTAAATCTGGACCCAACATGAATTGATCTTGTAAAGTCATGTCGTCACAACACATGTCATCATCTGGGAATACCAGAAAGAGTGGTCTCTGTACTGGTATCGATACGTCGTAGTACTCGCTGACTAGGCTTTGAGTGTAGTTGAATAGATGAGAATGGATATTTGTTAGCCTTCCAAACCATTGCATTGTGTAGTCGTCGGTGTAGATCTTGAAACAGAAAGGTCAGTGATTTTATCCAAGTAAAGGGGGTGAAATAGGGGTTGTTATTGAGGTCCCAAGCTCGGACGAATGGAGAGGCCTGCGACAGGATGGACATCCCTCGTAAAAATGTCCGCCAAATTGTGAATGGTCCGATCGGCTATGGCCTCCAACGAATGGAACATGGCTATAGAGAGAGAGTTGAGTTATGGTACGACGAGGAGCTAAATATTCCATTTCCCAGGACAGTTTTTCGCAAGCGTGTACTTCATTTACTAACACTGCGGCGCAGCATCAGATTAAGATTCTTAAGGGGATCTCCTTTCATGTATAATCCTAGCAGCTTGAATCGCTCGTGTTCACAGGAATTTTATCTGAAACGAGCTCCCCACTTCCCTATGTTTTCTAACCATGGATTAGTCAGTTTCGTCATAAGTAACGTTAAAATTTACTTGAAAGTTGTCCTTTGGTCTGTTTCCTTCGTGAGTTCTCATCGCTGTGGTGAAAACAGCTAATTCGGCTGATCTGAATAACAGCTCCTGCGTTCTTGTGACTCCATACAAGGAGGTAAATCCTCCAATGTCAAAATGTGACACCCCGATACCTACATTGTATCACATACTGTAACTAGGCCTCTGTTTGCATTTGCAAGAACGTGCATCCATGCATGCATGGATATGACCTTGTAACATTTTTCACGTGGCTGCAGCGTCGATAGGCCTACGGTATTACGTTCAATTGTTATTGACATTTGTCGGATATGGAATGCCAGGTATCCGACTCGACCAAACTTTGACTTGGAATCTGGGAAAACTCGGCCATTACTTGAACTTAATGTCTCCGTGACTGGCGGCTCAGGCCAAGTGTTAGTAAACTGCTGCTATCTAGTGCGATAAACCTCCGAAAGCTTGTGAACTAAGTTTGTCACAAATGAGGCGGACGTTAAATTAATCGTCCGCCATCGGCTCCTCTACTATTCTTCGATATAGTAATTGTAAGAAATTTTGAGGAATCATTCGATTTCTATTGTAAATTACAGACATTATAGTCTGCACACAGACAAATCAAGTGTCAAAGCCATTTGTATAATATCATAGGTTGCCTGACCTGACATTCCCACTGATAACGCCGCTGGCACGACAGATATAAGACCATCATCGATAGACCAATCCACATTTTGATCTCCCGCCCAGTTCCCAATTGCGTACTTGCACGATTCGGTATGTCCAGCCCGCATCCATATCTTATAAGACCAGTATTTTAGACTCGGCAACTCTTGGGCGAGCTATGCCAAACGTGGCACCGTCAGCGACATGCAGCAGAATTTTGACAACTTGAGTCACATTTTATTGATGAAATGACTTGACGTGAGAATGACCGTGGACATAATTATCTTTCGGGTCGGAACTAGCATCGACTGCGAAATTCGCCCAATACTAAATCTTGTCAAGCATTTTCGTAGAACTTTGGATAGGGATTAGGTTACGTTAGTAGTACCGTAATCGTTTGTGTAATAAGTAGGGTTTAATTGTTGTAAAACTCAGGTGTCTCTCTACGAGATATGGCGTGTTTTTGGTGTTTGAAGTGAACGGTTGAAGTACTCACAAAAATTTCATCTTCCATACTTTTTTCTTTAATGGCATCATAGTTCACTTTAGCCCACAGCGATGGCCATAGATTATGCAATTCTGCGGGCGTCCTGTGGAATAAATTTTCGTGGTAGTCTCGGTTCAAGATGATGTGCGTGCATCTCGCCTATAGCATCATTACACTGTAGCGAAAACGCAAGAATGGATATTCTTAGCCAGCGTCAGTGTTTGAGCAGTTTCGCGTTACGTATTAGCCACTTAAACAGGAGGCTTTAATAAGATATCATTGAGCTTGTCTTATGTGCTTCTAATAAGACTTGACACGTTGATTGCTCACACGCATCTGCATGTTGTAGTGTAGTAGTGTAGTGTCGTGTAGTACTGTAGTGAGAAAGCTACTCACCGGCCGTCAAAGAATACTTGATCATCAATCGGCATATATTCTCCAAAGTCAGCCATCCAACCTGGAATTTCAGTGACAGATAAAAGATGTAGCCTAATTTCTCAATCGGTTACACCTGCAATTCCATGTAAACAAATGGCTTCTCTGGCTATTTCAAACTTCAAACCTTATTAGATTATGCTTATCAGAATTCGTAGTGACTATCAATTCAAGAAGCTTTAGCGGAAGGGCAAACACAATTCCTAACCTCTGCGAGCATATACTGCAGTCGTGATAGGGGACAGAGCTTAAATAGCTAGACATGCGATTACTTTATACAGTAGCTCCTCTTCAATGGCAGAATCACACCTTACCACTGGTGCCAACCCAAGATGGCATAGGTCCTTAGTCGATTGGTGTTTGAAACATAGTTGTTCACATGCATCAAAACTTTCGTGCTAACGCTAATTACAAGTGGCAGCGGAATGCGAATCTATTTAGCGCATTTAAGCTGAGTCGAAACTTTAAATAAATTTGTCCATAACTATCCCAACTTTCATTGTTCATCGGAAATTTTGCGCTTATAGCGATTATGACATGCTATATGAAAGTACGAATCATACCAGCTTACTGATAACTAATTGTGTGTAAGAATATTTCCGTTTCTCACGGGTATTGCGCATACTCATATTCCATATTGGAGGAAGCATGGCCATGCAGTAGTAGGCCACGGGGTACGGTAAGCCTGTCAGGAACCGTAGTGCTTATGTATTCACATAGACCTGTGCCAAATTCTCACCCCTGAATCCAACATCAATGAGATTTGTTTTGATTATGTTCTTGTACCAATTAAAAGCATCGGGATTAGTCAGATCGACAGTTCCGCAATCAAATTCGCCGAAGTCGCTGTAATGCACCGTTCCGTCTTTACGCATTACCAGATATCCTGAAAATGGACAGTACGATTCTGATAACGCTTTTAAAATATAATATAACTTGAAGAGTGCATGCAGTGGACATATGATGATGGCTTAAAGAGACCTATTTACTCACTTGGACTTATAAGTAGAGAAAAATGTAGGCAATGGGCTATGCCCAATAATACCTACAGTATATCGATAGATACAAAGTGTCACAACAGTTTTTAACGTTCAGCCCAATTTATTGGAAACTTGGTTCACTAGTATTTGGTAAAATGAATAAGGAAAGGGTAGTAGCACTCGCGCTTTGGTTATTCCAAACTGCCAGCGAATCGGGGAATGGGGATTCGCTGTCGCTGACAGGAAACCGCGGGATATGGACAAGTGCATTGCAGTTTTCGTTCATGCGTGTAAGCAGGGGGATAAAGCGAAAGACTATAGTTTGAGATCAATTAACATTCTCCCCTACAGCCATCATCATATTTTCATCAATGCAGCCAGTCTGGGGCATTCAAATCAATGTGCAGTAACCCTCTGTGTAGGTAATTGATAATAAAGGTAACACTTAAACTTGAGTATAGGTAGAGATAAATCGCTCCACGAAATACCTTTTCCTGCAGCTTCCTCATAAAGAGACCCTTCCGTGTTTAGGTATGGATTTATATAAGCGGTAAAAAATACTCCTTCCGCAGCTTTTTCCGCCATGATTTGACGAATATTGGGGTAGCGCTCTTCATTTAGTTTCCAATTCCAAAACAACCGTGTTCCGAATGATGTCGTTATTTGCCCGACCCAGTCTTGTATCCAGATTCCAGACACTTTCACTCCATTTTTAATAGCCTGAAACATCGTTTGTCTATAAAACTTCGCAAAAATGCAATCAATGCACGGCCTGCGAATAGCGTTTTACATCCAACTTTCGGCATCTTCAATCGGGTTGCCACAGTGGATCAATCGACTTCGTTCAGTCCTTGTGCGCTACAGATACTGTTACATAGCATTATTTCAATATGTTCCCAACGACATATGAGCTATTGGTTAGTGGAACTACTGTATATAGGTCTTTAGCGCTTTGTTGAATCTCTCACCACATTTGTGCCAAAACCTTATCTAGTACGGTATCAAGCTTTGGCAATTTATTAAAACCGCGGGCGGCGGGCCATTCGTACATAAATGAACAGTTAAAGTATTGAAGGGGTTTTTAGTCACTCAAGATCATAAGAAGATAAGCCCGCTCAAATATTAAGAAATACAGAAGTATAGTACCGTTCGAGGAGATGTCGGAGCAACCAATGAAAATGAAGTTGATACGAACCATGTCATAATAGCCAAGTACTGTGTCTGTCCCTCCTTGCAGTCCGAGTATTCCACCATTGTATGACCATGCTGGAACCTGTTGCCTTCTAGTGCCTCCAACGAGATAGCCTAGTGAAGAAAATACGTCGTAATACAGCGTGCAATTCGCACAGTTAAACGTCTGTGTGTGTGTCGAAGTAACTCTGCTTTTTGATGTCGAGGCTGTTGCACTTTGCTGGTTAGATCACTAATATCGATTACTGCGTATTGGCTTCACTTGAGTAGAACATTTTCTGTTAACGGGCCCCCTATGACTTGAAAACGTCTCCCGTTGCGCGAGTGGATTTATTGCCCACATTTTGGATATCATTTTACCTGGTTTAGATCCCAGTCCAAGGGTATCCTTGCCGCTGCCACTCGGTAGTCAGTACGGAGGAGTGTGGACATGTGATTGTGGGTGTGGCCCGCAACATTAAGGTTAGTATCAACATCGAGTAATGTAAGAATTGGACGGGCGTACATTGCCTAAGCAGTATAAAACGCAGCGAATCCGAAATGGCAGCTAGAAGTTGAAGCATTTTGTAAAAATTCGCAGGGGATGGGGACAGCCTTCCCGTATTATTCGTATGAATTTGGTCTATTTGCCATCACTGTACATAAGACTATGCATCTGCAATATAGTAACGGTAGGCTACCTATTGTTTTCTGTATTATGTCTTGCCATGTGTTGGCGATATGGAAGTCGAATCTAAGCTCAACCTCATCCCATACTTGAATTTCGTGGAAATCTGATCGAGTGAAATCAAAGATGCTGAAAAAATAAGTGACTTTGTTAGTTTTGAAGAGTTAGTGGAGCCGATGGCGGACGATCAATAGATATTGTAAAGAAGATCACCACAGATTTAGCGTCCAGCCTTAGTTTATTGAGAATTAAAACATTCACTAGCTTTCGGAGCTCCGCTCCTTCATCAGGTGAAGATGGAATGGAATGGAATTAGTTTCGAGTGAGCTTGTTGCTCTGATTTGTGGTTGTCAATCTGCTTGCTGCTTTCACCTGTACTTTGATGATGTCATCACCATAGAGTATAGTGCGCTCGTGTAAAATAATGGCTGCGGCCAATAGGTCGTGTCGAAATCTCCACCTGCTCCTCCATCTTGAGAATCTGCCTGAAAAGATAAGATGTTTGGCATGGACTGTGTTGATATATTTACTGCTCACGACGGACCAAGTCACCAGTTCGCAAACGTTAGACGCCATTTTTATGGTGCAAGGTCAGTGTTCAACGCCACCTTGCACAAGACTACATGCTCAGTTTATGTCCTTTACGGCTTTCGAATGTATGGTGGCGGTAAAAGCACTACATTACTCCACCATGAGCGGTTCTATCCGTTCTGGTCGGCTACAAACAGAACATGGCCGAAGGAGATGGTGGCTATGAATTTTTGCTGATTACCAAAAAGGTCATGTTTGTCGCCTTGTTTCGTCCAACTCCTTGCTCCCTCGTCCATATCGGAAAAGCTTTCCCTCTCATGTTGAACTTGGAAAATTGAGTTCCTCCGCCAAAAACTTTCTCATTTGCGGATGATGGTATCTGTATCCAGAACCTGTAGTGACAAGAATTATTTGGGTCAATCGCGAATGAAACTGTCACATGACGTGTACAATCAATCTTCAGCATGACTTCGTTCAAAACCGTTCCGAATGTTCATCTGATTGAACAAAGCTTGAGATGACCCCTGCAGTTCCTGCATAACCTTCTATGCGGTGGCCTTACCTAATACTACTTAACTGAAGTAGAGAAGAGCTTCATTTCAAAACTCACTCAATCTGTCATTGGTGTTGAAAATAGTAGCCTACTTACCGAGAAGTGGGGCTCTGGCAGTTGATTATATCGAATACGGATTTGTACGCTAATGGTGTTGTGGTTGCTGGTGTATATACATATACGTGATACGAAAAACAATACAACCGATTGCAGACGTTCCATATAGTAGGCCTAGCCTAATAGATAGCCCATAGTAAACTGGAGGACGTTACATCTGTGGTGACATATTATATCTGGTAAACATGGGGACTCTTAATTTGTGATTATATACCTGTCATATCCAATTGTTCTTCCACTCACCACAAGACTGACACCATCGAAATCCGTCGTTGATGCGGAAATAGTTGCTTCTCGCACTCCTTCAGTGTCTATGTATTGTATTGTATATTTATTCACCAGCCGAGCGGCTCGCACATTTAAGCATACAGACAGAGAAAAGAACAAAAAGGCCAGTAAGAAGAGGATGGACCGAATGCGGTCGCTAAGGGCAATACGATATATAAATCTAAAACCTTTTCTAGAAACCTACTAGTAGAATGTCGCAAGTCCATATTACCCTATACATGACCTGTCGAGTCAAATCTGCAGTGCGGCTTGCGAGTTTAGTGACAGTGCAAAAACTCGTAGGTATCAAGGGGAAATTTTGCCGTCAGCGCAGATGACAATTAGTAGACTCCATACTGGCTAATTGCATTTCTAAGAGAGGTGTAGTACATACCTGTATATCCTTGAATACCCAGATTCCTGAAAGTGACAAAATTACATGTGGATTCACTCGTATTCACCTCAAAATAAGGCAATGATAACTTTTCAACCGGAAAGTCGGTGACCTGCAATCAGAAATATTTTGCTTCCGAATTTATCGCCATAATATACTGTTAACTTACATTGAAGTTGCCTCTATATTCTGTAAATTCTGACCGACCTTTCCCGATAAATACGCTTGGCTGGTCAGTTGTGTGGAGAAGTATATCTACCACTTTGTCTGGAGTACCTGCGAACGAAACAAAGTGTGATGTTTAAGATATAGGCTACTATTAGATATAATAAGTCACCACAGATTTAACTTCCAGTCCATCTTCACCTGATGAAGGAGCAGAGCTCCGACCCTAAGTTTTCAAGATAGGTTTTCGTAGCCCAACTGTCAGGTTCCCGACGTGATAGGCGTAATGCGGAAGGTGGTGCAACGGGACGTGTTATACAATTCCTTGCCGAAGCCTGTCCGTTGTATCCCCTGCGGATGGATGTTGGCAAGAAAACTGAGTTGCTAAGCAACGGCCTGGGCAAATGGGGAAGACTGTAGGTCTAGCAGGATTACCATCCGTCGTAAAATCATACCAGATCATAAGGCGAAGAGTCGCTGGACTTAGCCGCGTTTCCCCGCTATCTCCATTATCCCTATTATGATGAAAGATGACTGTGGAAGGTTGGCAGTTGGATGCTGTGAATAGCTATTTATACTTCTTGGATTGATGCGAGTGGTCGCGATAGCGCCACCACCACCAACCGCACTGGCGAGCGCCAGGCTCCCAATTCACTGAGCGAACTCCTCGCCCGGTAACCTTCGCTTTTCTTTATTGACTCACGAATATCTTTGTTGAGGAGTATTTACCCTGCACTAACTGCAATGTCAAAGACGATGTGGTGTAATCAACTTTGAGCATCGTATCTCCATTAGTTGCAAACGTACATTCTTCTCCACTGACCAATGAGCTTAACAGCAATATGCCGCAAAGAAGGCGTAGCCTATCCATCATGGACTATAAGCTCACTAAACCTGTTGCAGCAATGTTAATTCATGCCTTATAGGCTACTGAACATCAAGAGCTTTAGTCTAGGCTTATACTTCTAAGCGGCAATAAAGGGCTTGAAGGCAGGATACATTAGCTTGCGAAAAACAGGACAGGTGGTTTGGCCGCCTGTCACAAAATTTTGCATGATTTGATATAGCTTCTATTTACATTTTCCGAAAGTACGCCTCAGTAAATTCTGATACTGCGTGCTTAACAACTCAACACTTGAACAGCAACTCCTTGGCTGCCTGGTGGTGATGCGTTTTCAGTGCGTCTAAGTCTAAGCGACTGCTTAACTGTGCATTACATTCGAATCAACTGTCGTGAGACCGAACTTCAAATACACCGTTCATTGTTCACGATTAATTGTCTTTACTGCGACAACATCAGAAAAATGCTAAGCTCGCCAATAAAACTGATGTTCAGCAAATATTTACTGCATTGCATCGAATGAAACAGAGTCAAATGGGCTGCTGGCTAGTACGAAACGGCTTTAGTATGTTTATTTCAAGCATATATGCATCACTTCAATATATTTCAGACCAGGCTGGTGCAAACTTCTCGGCATAGGTGCTTAGCGGGGCGTAGACTACCAACCCTTCTCCATGGTATTGCTGGCGTCTGGTAACGTTTCCGCTATTGCACGCCCGTTCTTTTCCATGAGCCCACGACGCTAACCTTGCCCAAAGTCATAGGCCAAGCATTTTCAGAGTGCGCAATGTGATAAAACATTACTCCGGCTCCGTTTTCTTCATGATTGAGAAGGAAAAATTTTATTGTCCTACATCTCATAAACCCGCTGTACAAAGACTTTGTGTGTGGAATTCTTTTTGATCAAAAGACCATGCATCTTGAATCGTTGTGGTGAGGTGTAGCTCTGATCAAATCGTTGAATTTGTAGTATATGGGCACAATGTGCTACATGGAACGTGTAGGAGTGACCCGATAGGGGAACAAAAGAGTCGGACGTGTGTGCACGTGGTGGTTGTGTTGATAGCTGCTAAGAGCAAGACGTGCTTTCAACAGTGGTAGCAAATAATTATAAGCTTTTTGGACAACTGCGAAGTAGTAAGTGCTGAGTACGAATATAACAGAATTATGTAGACAAGATTTAAATGTGCAAAAAGCACCTCTCATTTCTGCGCGTTCGCTCTCCCGACTTGTACAGCTCTTGTGTGGGTTTTTAGCGCTTGATCGTGGCTTAAAACGAGAGGCTGTAATTGGTAGTAACGAGTATAGCTGACTCCAAAATAATAACCTTTGTGTTGACCTGACGAAGTCCTTGGTGGGTGAGAATACTTTTATTGTCAAAAGATCGTCGCAGGAAATATCGGAAACACTCGGAAATAGCGAATAATCAACTCTAATTTGGCTAACTGCTACTGCCTAAACGACTAAAGTTAAAGAATTGTCTGGTGATACTCTATAAAGAATATATATAACATCAAACACGAATCCAACAGCATGCAGCGTAACCAGAAAGCGAATGCGAGGCGTTGAGAAACGTGTTCTCTTAAATAGGCGCTGGGTGTGTGAACAATGATTTAAAGCTAGAGATTGAAGTCTCTAATAATCAAGTGTCACAATTTGCTGATTACGGACAAATAAATGGTCCAGATAATTATGTGAATGTGTGTCTAGGAACTGCGTTACCAGGCAATCTAAGTGAAAAACGAGACCAGTGACGTGATTATAAATACACGCCACGTGCGAAAGCGTGATGATTAAATCTAGTCGAATATTTTGATCGACGGGAGTGATACGAGGTACTCATTTAAAATCACCGTGACAGCACTTTCAGTTCAGCATTTTTCAATGGATGCTGTTTTGCTTATACCCAAGTCTGTGGAACTAAAAATTCTCTGCTTCCTTAGCTCTGCACCTCATGTGCTGTTGCTGCTGCCGATTCTTGAATGAACAGGCGTGTGCCCCAAAAGTCGAACTGCTACAATGCCCTCGCTACTATCCTGTCATGACATATTATCCACAGTTAAATTCTCCCAGCCACTGCACGTTTGTGACCTCCGTCTCGCGCTTCAGCATATAGGCTATGCCGAAACATTCTATATAGCAAAAGGTGTGGTTAGGAGTCCCTTGCATAAAAGGAATCAATTGAATATCGAAGTTATAGCCTCCCGCCTACGAAGCTACAACATCGTTCCTCTATGTCAAGTAGTGAGCGCGCCCGACTAATTGCAAACGTGGGAGTTAAGGACTCTGACTTTGTACTCAACATGTAGCCTATAGGCTATTTAGGACTGCGTTGTTCTGGTTGTCTGCATTTCCGCGATATTGATCCCGGTATTCATTCTCGCGTCACACTATGTGTAGTTTCGTGGTACGGGCGGAATATGAATTTCATACAGCGGTCTGTAGCCAAATCAGTTTGCTTTGGTCATAGGGTGCGAGTTTTGTCTAATTCGACTCTCCTCGAAATTATAGTACGTTGTATTAATATTAATTCAAGGTCGGAACTGCTATCTTCGTTGCGGAAGGAGTTGGGTTTGGGTATGCCATGTGACATGCAACTTGACAGCAATGCTTTCTTAGTCTTGATAAGGATGGTGCCAAAAGACCCTAGAAAATGCTGTGCGCGGGCTGGAAGATACTTGGGCCTTCCAGCGTATATTTACTAACGTTTACGGTGACTGCAATACTCTGTTCGCAGAGAGTCAGTTGCAGATGTACAGTATTTGCTGATCTACTGGAGAGTGCAGACATAATTATGCAGTAGTTACCGAAATACTACAGGCCTGTACATTAATTAGGCCTATATTTTGCCTATATGGGTATAACGATAAACATGCCAGTTTTCAATAACTGACCCAATTGCTAATAGATATAATAAGTCACTACAGATTTAACGTCCAGTCCAGTTTATGTAATTCGCAAGCTTTTGGAGCTCTGCTCTTTCATCAGGTGAAGTACTAGTTAGATATAGTTGACATATACTAACCACATATTTCTTTTTTGCAGGTCTGGCGGCAATGGTACTGTACTATCGATATTTCCATCCTTCCAGCCCAAAGAAATGCCACTGTTGCATGTTATATTATCACATGTTATACAAATGCTGCCCATGCCACGACGTTACCTTATTTCACGAGACTCCGTACCGCAGAAAAATGAATGTTGATGAAACTTCATCTGAGTTTGAATACGGAAACTCTAACTCAAGGCAAGAACACCATGTTATTTGTAGAATCGATGGAGAGGATGATAGTGATTCGTCAGATGTCGACGAGCACAAATTCATCATGATGCATCCAAGACTTACTTCAACACCAGGCAACGAGTTGAATGGCAAATATGAACATTTTGTTGAGCAATCTTTGGAAATTCTAGAGGAGTCAGAGACTGACCGAGTCCCTACCAAAGGGTTGACCAATGATAGCTGCGCCGATCCTGATGATGCAGTCAAAAATGATTTAATTTTGAAAAGTCTACCAGGAGGTAAAACGGGACCTTCTGCTAATAGAGGAAATTCTACACTTGTGAGGGAGTGGGTCAAGAAGACGCAAGACATATATGGTCCCAAAGATGAGACTGTTGTGAAAGTCAACAGTGGAAAAGCAATATCTGATTTTGGTACATTGCGACATGCGACTAAAGATGAAAGACAATTCATGCAAATGCATTTTGGCAATTTTGATGACAAACCAACTGGTCGTAGAGACATCCTACGTTTAAAATCTTTCAGCAAAAAAGATCGGCAGCAATCAAATGAGGTAACAGAGCCTACAACTAGGACGAATACGGATACGGTTTTGAGGAACACATTTAGAGAGGCATTCGGATTTTATACTGTTGATGGCGCTAAAGGAAAAGAGATTCCTAAAAGGAAGAAAGTCATTAGGAAACAACCAAATCGACGCGTCAAAAACAAGAGCAAGCTATGGACAGTTGTAGATATTGATGGTGAAAGTTCTGATCAAAGTGACGATTGCAAAGCCTCTGATCAAATTCCATATTTCACAGACGCAGTAACTGTGAACAAAATATCAGCAAGGCTGGATCTACCACCCGAAGTCCCCCGTAACCATGATGTGCACAGAAAGGGTCGGTTGGGGACACCACGGAAAAGAAGACAAAGAGAACCGTGCTCCTCGCATTCAAAGGACAATTTAACTCATGTGAGGAGTGGGGACAAAGGACAAACATCCAATACCTCCTACACCAGACCTTGTATGGTTATTCAAAGTAATGGGAATAGGCAAGTTGTAATTGATCCTCATCGAAAAGTATTATCTAGTACTAATACAAACAGGGTAACGATAGATGAAGAAGCAATGAAAAGTATTGCGGATGTTGATGATATCCCTTTCGCCGATGCTTCAGAACCGAAGGATGCAGGCGTTGAGGAGTGCCATGGAAAATGCATCAATCTTGTGGGTGAATCTAATAATCTATTGCCATCACAAACCTCTGACAATCATGAATCATGTGAATCGGGTCCGATCACATTGAAAGAAAAAAGAATTTCCAAGTTATGTTCAGAATATTTTGGACCGATCATTCAAGTCAAAGGTGATAAAGTGACTGTGAAACATCGCGATTTGACACCCCTTGAAATTCATCCTTCTGAACCAACTGATCGTCCTCCAATTGGTGAGATTGAGCTCAGTGTGAAACAGGATAGTTCAAGTAACTTTGACATTAGTGATAGTTTCGGTGTCTGCGCTCAGCCGAATGTTGTGCTGAAGAGTAGGGAATTAGTGTCTACCTCACAGTCTAATATGGACGCTTCATTGAAAGTATTCAAACCCTCGATAATCAGGTCTAACATAGCACAGACCTTGGCTGCTAGCGATAGACCTGATCCTAGTTTTGAGAAGACTAAACTACATCAAAACAGACGCCGGTTAAGGAGTCATGGTGCGCACAACTTTACTGATGATTCTAACGCGAGGAAAAAGCTTTCTTTTATGAAATCATCGAAAAGTTACAACTTGCAAGATGCCAAAGCAGAACGAAGCGATGAAAATTGCAAAGCTCGATTTAGTACCGTAGAGTTGGACCTAACCAAAGAAAATAAATCAGCCCAAAGTGTGGATGCCTTGTGTTGCAGTATGGATCGGATGCTTGATGGTACAGATAATTACAAAATTCATTTGAAAGATACTGAGAATGTTGTAGGGCAAAAGTTTTCTCCGAAGAAATCCAAGAAAGGGGCTCGTAAAAAAATGAGAAGCGAGAGGAAGACATTGGGAGCTATTGAGAACACATAAATTTCAGTACTCGAGCTATATAGTCTGTTGAAAATTCCAGCTTGTCTGGAATTAGGTATTCACCCTCCTGACTTCCCAGGTTTCCATGCGTATCTCGACAGTTGTACTGCATATTGTGTTTGTGGTTTACGACTGTAAAGCTCTAGCTGCAGACCAATCAAACAAAGGAAGTATGTCTGTATCGACTTACGAGAAGGATTACTGTCAAGAAAAAGTTGAAATAAATAAGACGATGGTTCTAATTTCCTGATTTAGCGAAACTGAAAATTTGTTCACTGGATGCTCAGCTAAAGAGCGAGCATCAAAATACAATCCCTTTATTTTTGTATTCAAGTCTTCATCATGTTTTCACCACAGGCCTCCTTAACAGCATTTGTCAATCCCAGCGTTTTCCATGGAACACTAGTGTTCCGCGAGCCTCTTTCAAGTGTTCCGTCGAACAGGGACCGAAATTGCGACTAAATTGGTCACCAAGGCAATCTCGGGACCGTAAATTTGTCAATTATATCCTCTCATTTATTGGTGTTCTGCGAACCGAGAAAAGGGCCGCAGGTGTTCCGCGGCTAAAAAAGTTCGGGAAACGATGGTCTATGCCTACTACAATCTTGATATTTATGCAGTTCATGCACATGACCACAGAGATTCTAAGACAGGAGTTGTGGTTGATGATGGGTAAATATACCCCTAGTAGCCATTAACTTGCGTGGAACATTTGATAGGCGCCATTTATAGACCACTATTTTTGTATATTTATAACCATGTGGTGGTGCTGTTTCATTGTCCGTTGTCAGCGTCTCAGCCTACATCAACATTGAATGCAAAGCCGTTCTTTCACGACACTGCTGCGATTTTACTGCCTTCCATGCTAGAGATTTTTATGGATTTCTCATCACCTGTTTAACAATTTCATGTAGAACTTTCATCTCTGCCATGTCGCACAATCTTAGCCTTCTTAGTGAAATCATGATCAATGCCAACTTTTTACACCCAACAGTTTGTGATAAGTCTTCTACTATTGCAATTGATGACTTACAGTGTCTCGGGCAATGGACGGCTGGTCGAGATTGGTGAGAGTTATATACAATTCTAAGTCTTACTCAAGTCTTGCCGATTCTCTTTGAATGCTTTGAAATAAGCAAGACTAGCGGCTGCACGACGTTCACGTGTCTCCCTTTTATCGTCGGTAGTTCGATCCTCGTCGATGTAATCAATCCGAAATCCGAAGGTGACGCCTTGGCGCCCATTATCTATAGGTTTCCTTGTCGCACGGGGTCGCGATCGTGTTAGCAACTTGCGGAAATTACCGTTTGCATTGTACTGTAATACCAAGCGGCATACGTCAAACCACTGCAATGGACATGTGCCAACCCGGTTGGTGCCATCCTCAGATAATCTCGAAGATGCTCGAATGAGGTTTCCGAAAAGTTGGCTGAAAATTGTGTGTGTAGGAGCCACTCTTCAGTTGGTAAGAGTGTGTTTTAGAAGGTGCACGATGTTCATAATCTACTCCAACTAGGTGTGAACAGATATCGTAAAGACGATCAACACAGATTTAACGTCCATCATTGGTTTATTGAGGACAAAGTTCGCGGCTACAAAAAGCGTTGCCAATACCGTAGACCATGATACCTCGTAATTCAGTATCCTTTTGTTTACACGTAAACCACGTCCTATGCCGACGCTCGAGCAATTATTAGCACGACACAAGTCACACAACAAACTTTTGATGCAACCATACCTCATATTAGCGACCCTTGAGACACTTATAGCCCGGAATCCAGCAGAATTCCTCGACTTCTAGTCCATATTACCCTGTTTGTTCGGAGAGTAGTCGCACTGGCACATGTAGTCGAGGCCTATTATTTTACATACACAGTAATAACCCAGCTCCAAGAAGACGAAAAACTCGTTCCTATCGCTATCGCCTTTATAGTATTCAGGGTACAGGCGATTCCGTTTTTACTAAATTGATCAACGAACGGTCATTGTAGCATAAATGGAGGGTAAAGATTCGCAATTAGACCAGAATACTTTTCATTGATGTTACAGCAAATATTTGGTATTTCAAGTACCGGGTCGTACGGTTCCGTTCTACTTCAGTAGGCAAATGTTTGGAACGCAATAATTTCGATCGTAAAGCAATTATTTACTGGTTAAATAGCCCGATTGGCATTCGGTGTATTTTATATTAAATCTATAACAGGCCAAATTGACTAGCAAACGCTCACCTATCGGTCTTGTGTAGACCTGTCAAATTATGTTATAGTTCAATGTTTGTTGACTTTACGTTATTGACAATGTGGGCGTCTTCCTGAATTTGGGAGGTCTGTGGATAAGATTATTATCACTGATGTAAAGGTATACAATGATCTGCTCCAAACTCTTTGATATAAAATATGTGACCTTGATTCAAGCTTTTAATAATTTATTGAATGTTTGATCAGGACTTGATAAATAAAAATGGATATTTCATTTTGTATAAATCTTGTATCTTTTGACAAATGATGTATGGGGACGCATTTTTTAAAATATTATCGTTACTCTCATCTATCTACAGCAGATAAAGAGGAAATTTTCCTGGGGGTAGCCAGCACACACCAATTTTCTGAGGTAGGCTACAGTAGAAGTGTGCAATAGCTGAGATCGTAGGTGTGACGTCCATCCGTGTAGGCTTAAAGATTTAAAATGTAATTCGCCCCTGGTCATGTCGCACAACTTTTGATTATTTGCCTAAGCCCTTCAGTAGCCTAGTTGGTATTGCATCCGCAAAAATGTCACCGATGAAGTGTAAGTTTCTATCTTGTTGCGCTAAAATGTCCGGCAAGTCGTAAAACCGCCATTAGCATTTCGTATTATAAGCACAAATGACTCATTATATAGGCCTATACACCAGTCCTAATGTCTAATTGTAACCTAGGCGCAAACGTGCTATTTGTCAGGAGGCTTAAGCGATAATCTACCTTGTCTTCAGAAGAATGTATATATCAGCTCTAAAACCTAGCTCTCTAGTGGTTTCAGAGTAACTCGAGGTACAGGGTGGTGACCGATGAAGTAAATCGTAAAAAATTCCCATTTACCGTTTGGGGAAATTTTGAAACTGTTTCCACAAACTTCTAATGCCATCATCATATTTTGACCGCACGCACTCATCTCACTATCGCATCAGTCACGGTTACTTTTGTCGTCTGAACCTGCTGAAACGGTGGGAATTGGGTCTCCACATAGGCCTACTAATTGGGCCCACATACGAATCCACTTTGTATTTATTGTTTATGAGTCGCCCTAATAGCAGGCCTACTGTACAAGTGTAGCCTACACACTACTACGCAATAGGCCTACGTAATATTCTGAATTTGACAAGACCTATTACACATGTTTCAAAATAGCTTAGGATCGCAGGACTATTGTCTGTTTTACGAGCGAGATTCAATCAACGCGTCTTATCGGTAAGTTAGTTGTGAAATATGCCGATACTTGCCATAGCGTCGTCATGTTTTGTATAGTTCTACTTGTGTTATGTGTCAATGAGAAAGAAAAATTCACGCTTAATGACTAACTAACTACACTGAATATTAAATGAAAATCTCTCACGCAGGGTGGTGACAGACAAAAATGTAGAGGCTATTAGATGATTTTCAACAATCGTTCCAATGAAATATATCACCTTTTCGTTTCGAAAATTCCCAGAAACTGACACATTTTATCAACAATATCAGCATGATTCTGACTCAAAAAAGATGATGAACGTGTAGTACAAAATTCTAAATAGAGTGGAGCCGGAGTAATTTTATCCACAAAAACTAAAATGAAATCTCATTTTTGAGCAAAAAAATCGGGTCAAATTTCATTCACATGATACGACAACTGTAATACAAGGAAGAGATCAAATAAATAAATTTCCACAGTAGGGTATGTGATATCCAGTAGAACCGCGTCATCTTTATGTCAAAGACGTCTACCATATAGGCTAGATAAGGACCGTCCGGTGTAAGGTCAATCTGATGCGATCCTTATAATGATTAGGCCTATATACACATAAACCAACGCAGGCCCGACATTTGTCCGGGGCAGCGGATATTTTCGATCAATGCGTCACGCATTTTGTAGAGGCGCGATAATGTGCCTCACTTGTCCTAAAAATTCCGCTCCGAATCAGCCCGATAGGCCTGCGTTCCGAATTTTGGTATTCATTTACAGGGATATCTAGACAACAGATATCCCTGTTCATTTCTACCATCAGACGGCCATTTCATGCGTAGAATAGTAGAGGCTGCTCGGGCACAAATTTATTCGCACCTTATTCGTCGCTACTGATGTTTTGATTATGTATATGTAACATCTTCACGTCACAATTTATCATGGTGCACGAATTACCGGTAATCAATCAGTCAATGTACTGTATTAGGGGCCTACTATTGCTGATTGAAACTTGGCATACACCGAGTCAATATGCGAGGAAAGTAGGTCTAACCACGATATGAATCTATAGCATGTTGCGTGTTGCCACCCAGACACACTGTGTAGACCCACCACCTTTGGAAATGGCGTGTCACCCTCCGCAACCAGAAGCTTCGGCCTTTCCTACCGCAACACGGTCCATTTCTCAGTGTCGAGGCCGTGACATAACCGTTCGAATCAATTTTCACGGGCGGCTGCTGATTGCAGGCACATTTCTGTGGATTATTCGTAATAATGACTAATCGCGAAAAGTACCATAGTCACGTCACACAGTAATGCGAACGAAAGTTTAATCACTAGATGTCAGTAGACATTCACGTAGCATCGGTACTGTGCGAATGCCGAATAGTCTTCGTTTGACTATCGTAATGTGGGATTTACTTTTGATGAGTTTTCGCTCTGCGTTGACTTTTAACCGATTTACGCTCTTCCATACAAAGAACCCATTGATCAATCTCGTTGTGTGTGAAAGACCCATTACGTCATAGACATCAATCGATTTGACATTTAGGCCTATCAATGTGGAGAGCTACCTGATAGAGGATAGCAGTAGCGTCATCCGCCGTGGCAACTCGATTGAAGAGCCCGAAAATTGAGGAAGAAGAATGCGAGGGTTACGTTACTTCTACAAATTTAAGGAATTTTCTTTTCAGTCAAATAGCACGAAATACCGCCTACTCTGTACACAGATGGGTCATCCACTCCAATTTGTTTTTTTGTGAGAAACTTGAAAAGCCTTTTCAATATTATATCGCCTGGTAAAATGGGTACTATTGCAGATACTTTATCGTGTAAGCAATATGGGTAACATAGTAAACGCCTAACAAGTACAGCCTTGATTATAATGAATAATTATCGACAACGCCTATGTCATCGCTTTGTAAACAGGCAATTATAAAGCACATACCCAATTGGACATTGCCATTGATTGTAGGCCTACAGTTTACATGCAAACAACTTCTGGTATTCCTTGAAATAGAATATTTTTGCAAATGGCAATACACTTAGTCGAACTTTCGTAATTGAAGTGGTTTTGCCATAAAAGCGTCATTAGTATCTTGATATAACAGACATAATGACTTCGTGGATATGTACAGTAGGTGGTTTCAGTAGGCCACCCCGATTCGTCGAACGTTTATAATATTACGAGAGTGGTTCACAATATCACCATTGCGGTTATGCGTTGTTTCTGTAGTGTCGGTCATTATGTCATCATTGCGTGTGCGCTGATTGAGTGATTAGTAATCAGTAATCATTGATTACCTTTTGAGATTGTACAATTTTAGTGAGCTCTAGTGTATTTAAAATCGACAGAAATACGGTATAGCTCAATATTGTCCGCAGCGTACCGCTTTTCCAGACTTCCCTCTAATTCGCCGCAGCAGCCATAATGTTGGAGCAATCGCAAGAGATGATCAGTTGAGCTGGAGAAGCACTACATGTACCCGATGTACGTAGGCATACAGTGTCGACGACCGCAGTAATCTGTAGTATATTTGAAACTTATTTTAGCGTTGCGGTTTCGTTTCTACATTGGTGGTAGTCATCCAATCGCGCAAAGGAAGAACAATGCTGCTGTCTTGGCTTCATTTGCTTAGACATACAATACTCTCTTGACACTCCCCTAGACCCCTAGCTGCCCGTCACAGATTAGACATTACCATTACGCCTATAGTTTCCTTGCACTTTTATGGCAGTGCTATTTCGATTTTATTTTGATGGACTGATTTTCTGAGACAGAAGCAGTTTGTGTGTCTGCATGGCAACACGCGAACGCTGTATGTAGACTCTCCATCATTGAATACCTTCCTCTCATTTCGATTTTGTGCTCAACACATTTCAACTTTCCCAAGGCCTGATTCTTTCTTGATGAAGGAGCGGAGCTCCGATAGCTTGTGAATGTTTTATTTCTCAATAAAAGGCTGGAGGTTAAATCTGTGGTGAATCTTTTTTACAATGTCTATTGATTCATTGATTGATTGAATGATCGATTAATTGGGGAAACATTTCCAGTTAGCTATATATCGGCCTTCAATCTCGTGCTGCCATGTCTGTTTGTAGCAATGGTGCATTCTCTTATCTTGGACGATAATCAAATTGTATGAAGTGGATTCTCTCTCTCTGCCGTTTGAATAGCTCTGCTTTCGGGGGTTTCCTTACTAGAGGAGGCTTATCTCAATTCCTACAGCCCAGGCTACTTCAAATGCTTATAGTGTCATGATAACGAGTAACTCTCACTTGGTAAATATGTTTCGTATCAAAACATTCTCGATAACTTGTGATTTAATGAGTCCTAACGAAAGTTGACAGTCTTGGCCTACTCATTCCAGTCACATTGATCCCAAACATCCTGTCATTTTTGAGTCAACGCGCGTGTGTTTCTGTGAGAATGGCGAATTGTAAACCACAATCATATGCTCTTGGAGTAATTTGAGTTTCGTCATTTTGATCTGGCTACTTAAAACCTTATATAAACCTAACCCATATATCGCTATCGTTTGTTTACAATACATTGCTACCAGACAACCATTGAGTTGGCAATAGATTTTTGTCATGCTACCTCAAGATTGATCGAGTGATACTAATAATCTTCATTACGTTTTGGTTTAAGCTTTATTAAGAGTGTATTAAGGACATAATTAGAAATACTTATCTTTACCTTCTGTACGATTAATCATGATAATTAGATTTGCCTAATTTCACCCAGTGATGGACATAAACTGGTCGCCATTACAAATGACCGTTTGAATGAATGATCAAGTAAAATCACCCTCATGCTAGCGATAAGAGCATTCTTTGGGTGAAGATGTTCTTTTCTGTGCAAGGCAATATTGGAGATTCGATCCAATTCTGCACTATTCGCTTCGGTTTTTATCAGCCTTCGTTGAATGTCGGTCGTGTAGGAACATTTCTTGATTAAGAGAAAAGTTCCGGCTGCGCTGAACTCCAAACACCTTTCCATTCTAGGTTTTGTCCAGGAACTCATTCAAATGCCAATGTCTGAAGACAAATGCAAATCTGCAACAGTCTTTACCTCAATTCCGCCCGATTACTTTCGCATTGACATCCGACTCGTGTCAATTGAAGCACGGATTGCATAAACTAACAACAATTCTTGTCGCCAAATATTTGGGAGATGATACTTCATTATCGTCACGATGACGTCACAGACTAATGGTTTCTCACCAATGTCATTCGTGGGTTTGATTTCGTCTGTTTACGCTTGCCTTTAACGATTAAAAAGCTGTATACTTCCATTCTCGTCTGATGTTGACATGGCTAAAAATAGAGCCATATGTACACTCGCAAGCGGCAATGCATTTTTGCGATATGAAGACTTCCGACTCCCTCAGCCTTGGATGGCGTAAACTCACCACAATTGCTTATGACAGAGATTTCCATATTCCCAACGTTAAGTAGCCCACGCGGAATCTTTGAATGTGGTACAGGAAATGTTTTCCAAAAATGCATACAATTTTTGTTTTCAGAGGCCTTCCACACAAAAATTACCGTTTAAAGGGGGTGGGAGTGGAGTGATGATGCAATATGATGATGCCTGTCGAAGTCCAAGTATTCACACTGTCTGTGATCTGTAGATGTATATATGAGGGCGGAAATAATCCAAGTTCCCCAGCCACGGTGAGAACCTCAGCAAATGTGGGAGGTTTGCGACAGGAATGGCTATATGGCATGCGGCGTAAAAATCATTTACAAATCATGGGCGGCTTAATCCACTGTGTCCACTCCAAAATGGAACTTAACAAAGAAGCAGAGAATGTGTAGGGCAGGCAATAAATCTGTTTCATTGAGTAGCATATACTGTACATGGTGGCTGCTGGATTTGCATCTAGAATATTATCCTCTGTCGCTAGCCCAAACGTAACGATGTGGAATGAATGGAAACCATCACGTTGCATTACTGAGAATCGGAGTCATCTGATCAACTAGAGGAAGTGAGGCATAAGGCGGCGTATGGTAGTCTCGATTGAAATTTTACCTCTAATAAGGAAAAACTGCATTAGCATTGCTCGTCTCCTTTTTCAAAAATGTTTCTCAATCAAATGACTGTTAGTACGCTGGTCTGCTAAGAAATAACTGTCGTTTGCATTAAATTGGCCATTTCGCGCCGGATATTGAAGTATATATGCAAGCCACGCCTCCCTCTCGTTAACTGCTGTTCTGACTATATGGACATTCATTGACATTGCTAATATTCCATCGTTGCTTTGTATTTCACTTCGCAAGGTCGAATATATTTGGCATACTACAGTGGTCGATGATAGGTTGGTGTCTTTGATTTATGGCGTTTTCACCAACTAAGTTCATGTGCCCTAGGTCAATGCTTACAGTAGTACGTGTGTTGATACTTCAGGTTTATATCCTGCTGGATCATTATCACAACCCCCCGCAGCACTCCTCAGATACTGACCGCCAAATAGTGACGAAATGTGCACCAATTTTAAAGTCTTTGGTTTGAATCGAACGGGAACCTCCTGATCTGAAGGCGGTTAGAGTCAAACCACTAGGCCGACTGAGCGGTGGTCCATGGCCTACTTTAGTTACCTAGTTAGTATAGTTACCTATAGTAGGCCATGGGTGGTCAATGATAGGGGATTCGTCTGATGAAGAAGTACGACTTCACAAGTTTGTGAACCTTTATCTACAGTAATTCAGCGGAGGCGCGATGTGGTTAAATTTTTTTGGCACTATTCTGTTGTTTATTTCACGAGGCAAACAAGACTGAAACAGAATTGATTCCACTGTTATACATTGTAATCATCCAGTTGATCAAGGAACAGTTTTACTTTCAGCTTTCTGATCGGCAGGTTTCGAGTTCGATTACAGACCGGCCCAAACTTAAGACTAAAATTGGTATTCATTACGACTCCGCTTGTCAGTCAATGACTGGGGAGTTCCCGATGTGTAAATGCGCTGAGACAGTCCCACATTTTCTAATGCAGTGCCGTCGATTCACCCGTCTTCGACAAATACTGATTAGAGCTTGCACCGATTCCAATGTTGATTTCTCACTATACAACTTACTCACCTTCCCGAACTAGCCTCTTTTGTTTACGATTATGTTACAGAATCCGGGACTACATTATAGAACCCCCATTCCTGTGTGCTATCGTCCCCAATTGTCCCCAATCCCAGCTATTACTTACTCGTACTATTTATGTTACTATTATACCCATGTATCTGCGCCCCAGCCTGTCTTGTTCGTGGTGCAAAACGCCGTCCGGTGATAAGCGCCACTGAAGATCTTTATAATATTAATAATAATAATAATAATATAAACCAGAAATATCAGTATGGCTTTCGATGGGCATAGACCTGGTTTACATTCATCGAGTAGTTACTTAAACCGCCATAAATTCAAAACAACAACAAATCTACTAAAGCACATTGCGGGGATGTTAAAACAAGCCTTAAAACAACGTTGAAATATCTGCATTGGATAGACCTAGTGATCGGAATAGGAGAACCTTGTGCAGCATGTCGTCATTCGTACTATACCAGATATTGTTATGCCAAAAGAATTTGGACATTTTAGAACTCTTGAGCGTGGACATTCTGCAACAACATTAGGAATGCTCGTGGCCCAACTCCAATTTTCCAGAAGTTTCGACAGTTTAGTAAAAGCAATGGACGCAAATCAGATATGGTTCAGAGTAACCCTACAGAAATAAGTGCACAATAGCTTTCAGAGCCCCGCTCTTTCATCAACTTACAACTTGAAACTGCTAGGACAAGCCTGGAGAAATAATTCGTGATTGACGTCCTAGCGACTTTGCGATAATTATCTCAGGATTTCCTTTTCTATAAACATGCCTCAAAGGCGATTGTTGAATGAGCCTAAAATTTTCGATCGGGTTTGAGGATAGGTTTGCATCGGAAATCGAAACCGGCAAAGTTCTCGATGTCGGCTATTGCTGGATGGATTACACAATAACCTCGCGCAACTATTGAATTGAGAGTGGCTGCACTTGAGATATCAATGGGTTACCGAGGGTCGGATTTAAAATTTAAGTAGGGTCTATACAGTAATGCTATATAGCAATGATCGCTTTCTTGATCAATATGGTTTGGCTGTCCTCCTTCACCTCGCGAGGATTCGGGTTCGTTTCCTAGCCAGGCTTAGGTATTGGCATCCGTTCAATCTCTGCTTGACAGTCACTATCGAGAGAGTGCGCGAGTTATGGTTGTGATCTATAGTGGTCCAGACTGTAGACCGGAAATATCGACACGCTTTGGCTTTCAGCATTGACATGGCGTATATAGCCTAGTAGTTGGAAATACCATAAATCGTAGTTAAAGCGTATTAAAAGCGATTTTGCTCAGCACGCCAAATTGGGAGTCGGGTGCTGCTGAAACGTTGTATATAGCCGTTCTCTTAGGCATTTTAAATAAATGTTTCCTTGATTAATTCCTTCCTTCCGATAGTCTCCAAAATGCATTGAAATTTCAATTGTATATATTATGAAAAAGATCGCGGGAAGGATGTAGTCGTAAGAAATATGTAAAAAAAATAGGTCCATTGCCCGCGTGAATGCAACTGGTTGCATTGGAAATCGGAGATGTGGTTACGTGAGTTGGTTAGGTTAAGGAATTAATTACAATATACAGTATATAGACCTCTACATCTTTCTCATTGACCTTCTCAAAACTACAAGTATATACCGCCAAATATTGGCGATTTCGTCTGATGCGACCACTCATAAACAACCAAGCAACATCAGTCTTAGGGGGATATTTGGGGGAGGAGAATGAGGTGGTCGTCTGGGACCCCACTTTCTAGAGTCTTCCGAGCCCCACGTAAATGGTTTACGCTCTTCGAAAGTCCTTTACCGTGATTCGCGAATAAATTACGTATATCCTATATAGCAACAGTAATAAAACTGTTCGTTAGCTCACTAAAATTGTCCGCGGAAACCTCTCTGGCTCTTGTATCACGCATGTGAGGGTTCTGAGCAATGCAGACTATCACCATTATCTACTACGATATTGCTTTTGCTGGGTCCCCACAAACTTTCGCCTTAGGCTCCCAAAACCATATTTTCCACCATTATGGGTAGGAAAGAAATTCACATGGTGCAAACAGAGTTATCTCTCCCCGTCACTTTGTTTATTGCTGATCTATGGAATTGAAACGGAATCAAATTAGTTTAACAATTTTGTGGTTCAACTACAAGAAGCTCAAGATGTTAAAGCCACAGCAGCTGATGCTCCTGGAGAATCGCTGACCTATACCAATAATCTCTTGGTACTCTCAATGGCCTAGGCCATAAACTGCTTACTACAGATTTAGACGTTACGCCTAACTTCTGGTTGTTTTGCCACTTTCATGCGATTATTACCCGTGGCGTGCTTAGCTATAATACCTCCCCTTACGTTTTCTCAGAGGAGGATGAATAACAATCGCTGTGAACGTTGTATCATGAAATCGTCATAAATTTATGTATAGTTTCGTTTCATTTGACAAAGGCACTAGTATGAAAATTTAGGTACTTTTTCTATTTATGTACAATTTAATTCCAATTTCAGTTGGCCGAGTGGTATAGACTGTCCGCTTTCTGATCGGGAGGCTCCGGGTTCGATTCCCAGTCGAGTCAAATCGAAGATTTTAAAATATTGGTATCTGTTCCTTCCCTACTTGGCAGTCGGTTTCGGTGAAGTGAGGAGAGTCGTGGTTGTAACAGTGATCAGGGTTATAAACTGGAAGTATTGACACGTATACCGTAAGCATTGACCTGGCGTAAATGACCTTAGTAGTTGAAAACGCCATAAATTCCAAACAAACAAATTCCAATTTTAATTTCAATTTAGATACAGTTTCATTTGAGAAAGTCACTTCTATTCTCGAGGAAAGTATGCCTCATTGAATTATCCAATGATCCAAGTGCCAGAACTAATCGATGTCTGATTCAGTCTATATATCATTCAGTGATGTGTAACATTATATGTAGGAATAGATTTTAGCCCGTTCATTTGCTGAACGACGAAGGCACATACTTCTTAACACATTCACTGCTCAAGACTGCTTTGTATTGATGTTATCACACAAAAACAAAGAAAAAATCTGCTCGAGCTATTCTCTGTCTTTTGTCTAAGTTTAAACCGTTGGTAATCACGCCACACTAGCACTCCACAATTACAAACATCAATTAGTGAGTCCAACAAACGTTTTATAAGCTAGCGGTACGCATTCCAATAGAATAATATCGTGTCTATTTGAGTTGATTCTGAATAGCTTTCAATAGATGAAATCATGCAGACGAAGAGAAATTGGAGATGTGTGCTCACTAACAATGGATTACGCAACTGTTTTCGCGCCTTCACATTTAAATTTGAATGTGGAAATGATGAGTTAAGACTAGCGCTGTCTAGTTCGGAAGTCTGCAAAGTTTTACTTTCAAAGTACACGGTAAAGCAGAAAGTACCTTTTTAGGACCTGTGGCCTATTTCGTATTTTATTGCATGATGCTGCGATTGCAGTCGCTTTCGGCTTTTGGCCTACTCTCCAAGCACAAAATGGAGTGAGCGACCTTTGATGAGTCAGCACCTTATTGGCTGGCGGCTGCCCAGCTTTAGGCGGGTGGTAGCTGGCCATTAGGATTCCATTATCCCTCCCACCGGCAGGAGATGCCGCGGGCGTCCAAGTTTACGCCAATTCGCTCAGGACTTTTAACCGGTGACTGTAACTAACCGTGTTGTGCTGCTGCGCAAGACAGTATTGGAGTGGTCTCTCTAAGACCATGACGATATTTACTACGTCCTGAGATACCCAGTCGACACCACCCCGATCTCTTTCCTTGCTGGCGTGTTCCAATGGAAGCAATTGGCAGATCGATCAGCAAACTGCAGGGATCCACTCCGGCTTTTCTGTTGGGGCTCACTCCCTTAGCCTTAGCCATTTCGATGACACCCACAACGCAGCGCAGGGTTTTTACGCAGGGTTTTCCTTCCCTGCATGCGGCAGGTGGTACAGTGTTGCATGGTACCTGTGGCAGGGTGGAATCTGACCGGATGTACAGGAGCAACAACACAACATCAGAATATACATATTCCCCATATTCCATCTTCACCTGATGAAGGAGCGGAGATCCAAAAGCTTGTGACATTTATAATTTTCAGTAAACCAAAACTGGATGTTAAATCTCTGGTGAGTCTTGTTTATACGATATCTGTTGATCGTCCACCATCGGCTGTACTGGATTCTTCGAAAATAGTAGGCATGTGTTTTTAGTGTTATTTATCGGCTTCCCGGATGTCGCAATGTATCATGCCAGATCTTTCTCAACCCTTGAAATTAGCAAAAAGACGTTCCGAAACCCCTGCTTGCTCGAATGAATGAATGTCCTTGGGAATTTTAAAAGTGAAGCACTGTGACTTACAATTTGTGATTTTCGCGTCAACAAATGGATCGACGTCCCAAGTCACAATGCTATGCAGCTGACCGACGACCAGGCCACACTGCACGATCACCGGGCCACACTGCGCGGGGTTAAGCCATATATACACGGTCATTGGTGGGAACACAACCATTAATTTTGTACGCCAAGATAGGAATTAGCGTAGAGTTCGTCATACCAATGTGGCTTATTAAGTAAGCTTTCATTCACTGGAAACAAATAACAATGACAGAGGCTTTTGCGACGGACAACAAGTAAACATAATGTGTATAATCAACTTAAAGCAAAGGACGCGGCTTCGCAACGGATTAGCTTTAACGCTAACTCAGAAACCAAGGTGTATTCTAAATATTTGGCAATCGGTTACGGGCTAATAGTTGGGGCGTACGCAACTGATTCGCCTGGTCAATTATAACACCACCTTGATGGTATGATCCCGCGAAGAAAAAATTTGACCGCTCCACACGCGAATTGAGAGACAAGCCGTACACCACTGTTCCAATGTTGTTTTATGCGTTGAGTACATGCTTTTTTAACGCGAAAACGAAGTTTTTAACATGCTATGTTGAAACAACTGCTTCCGATCCTACCACATCAACCCATTTAGTTGCAAAATGCCCACATACAAAAACGTGCAATCGTGTGTCGACAATGTTGAGTTCGTCTAGTTTGCGATCGATGCGATTTGTGGGCCTTGGTGGGCCATAATTGAAATGGGACCTGTGATTTTAAAGCGGTCGGGACAGAACCAAGCTTAACTGGAAAGTCATGACTTCCTATACACTGATTATGAAAAAGCACTTGTTTACATTTGGACAAGTGTCTTTATCGAGATATTGGCCGCGGGACGCGATGTCAGTCACAACCGACGAAGCGTGAATCAAGTAACATCTATGGTGTGAATCAGTGAATGCAAGGTGGCAGCTAAAACTAAAAATTGTTTAACACCCCAATTGCCACAGACTAGGCTGGCCCAAAGCCCGGGTAAATTTGTGGTTACCACAGCGAAGGTAGAGCATATCTGTCATGAAAGAAATCATTGCTAAAGTCATAAACTGTTTGGTCCACTGTGGCCACCCACAAATGAAATATGGCCTAAAGACAGATGACGATTGGTGGTAAAGGAGCTTTATTAGTGTTACCATATCATTTAGCCGTAGCCCACAGTTGCAGATGGTGCACGTCGCAATACGCTAACCTGTTACTACAATAGCAGTAGCAGCAATAGCACGTATACCGGTTGCTACCAATTGTTCCATGTTGTCTCTCTTTGTATCTGTAACAGACAGTCGGATTGGGCTGAGGAGAAAGAGGAGACTTCATAATTCAATCAATCATTACTGATGACGCTCAGTTTTTACTTCATGTTAGATATTCCTTAATGGACAAAGACAATGAAATTTTCTAGGCGAGCAAAAAAATGATTGAATGACGATAATATGATTCGAAACAATGAGACTAGTAGAAGGACCGTTTGTACTTGGAAACGTGGAAAGGAATCGCTTGCTTAGTCACATGATAAAACATATAAGATTACTTCCTCTGTGATGGTGAAGAAGAGCAGAAACGCAATATGTCCAGGGTCTGGAGAATATCAAAAAGAGTTTGAAAACCCTAAATAATGTTACGGTATTGAATTACCATAGCTACTGGTGATACTAAGTACTTCAAAAGTTACTGTACACCTCACAATGTTGTGTATCATTGTTGATACTGCCTCCAGCGGTGGGTGATTAATAGAAGACGGACAAGATACCGAAAAGAAAGTTGTCGTGAAAATTTACTATCAAGCATAACTTTACAAGGTTTTGCAACTTAATCCTGTGAAAATAGCCCCCCTTTTATAAACTCACGTCTCTCTTACAAAGATTAATAGATCTGACACTTGATATTTATTACAGGCCGGTCGAGTCGCTTCCACAATAGCCAAGACAAAGGTTGTTCTCTTGGTTTTATTTATAAAGAGTTAATGAGATGGAAGTGAGGTCAATCTAGGATGCTGAGTCTCAAAAATCCGCCGCCTTTGTAACTTGAATGCTACAAGACTCTATTTCCAAAATTATAACCCAATGTGTCATACGCAATATCCATGGACAATCGGGTAAAATCAAAGGGTTGAGTCAACCTTGTAAAATAGAGGTTTTAAACGATTATAGTTCCAGACTGCAGCCAAGTGTAGGGATCAAAATCGGACGCCCAGACCAAATTTGATTTCAGATGGGGCACAGTGACGTCACACTTTCTGATGTCGCGTTTTTTACTGGAGCATTATGGCGTCACATTAATCAACATTCACAAAAATCTTGAACTAACGCCGGAACGGTAGTAGGATGTAAGATTAGCAGATACTCAAAATTCTAGAATTCGTTCGATTTTTATCACGTGACACATAAATATCGGGGAGGAAGTGAAAGTTCCCCTGTTCCTCACTGTTGCGGGGGAGGGCGGTCAAGAATTTGTCATGCTATTAACTCCAACACCCCAAATTCATCGTCATCCGGCTTTGATGACTACCGCGACTCTCAGTCAATTTAGTGCGCCATGCAGTACGTAATGCGTTGTCAATCGTTTTTACGTGAAAGCCTTGCAATTTAGCGAATTGGTAAAGAAGCGATGAAGAAAATCTCTCTTTACTTCCCCCCCCTCTCCCTCCCCCCCCCCCCCCAACAAAAAAACCACAAAAAAAAAAAAACACCAACAAAAGGCGATGAAGAAAATCTCTCTTTACTTCCCCCTATCTCTCTTTCTTTCTTTCTCTCTCTCTCTCTCTCCCTCTCTCTCTGTCTCTCTCTCTCGGTTTCGCAGAAAAATTCTCATGTCGGATAAGTATAAAAATAAAGATTCTACTCAACATTGTACGCATATGCATAGGCTGATACCCTATCCAATATTGCTACTATATACAGTATAGGCCTATTTTAGAGTGCTTTAACTGCATAGGTCGTATATTTGTCAGCTTATTATTTGCGATTTCTCCAATGCCTCTGGTTTATGGCTCTCGCAGTTACAGCCTACCTTCTGTACTTTCTGATACCGAGTGCTAATCAAGGGCGTAACGTATTCTTTGCTTTGACTCGGTAGAGAGTTGACCCAAAGACAAAACAACACCGTCTCAGCAAAGCACTGGCACCGGATGCGGCCTACACCATTTCTCCAGAATTGAAGCGTTATGTTTAATGTTGTAGGGAGGCTATGAGAGAGGAGGAGGAGGAGGGAGGAGCCTATGATGTGTGATTGTTGTTGTTCACGCAGATCAATGCTTGTATTTCGTGCTACCGATATTTCCACTTTAATGTCCACCACAATCCTGCACACTCTCCGACATACTTAACTACTGTCTACCAAGGGTATTGACACGATTACCATATTCCTGTATCTTCTCCAGACTTTCTTGTTCGTGGTGCAAAACGCCGCCCGGTGATAAGCGCCGCTAAAATCTATCATATAATAATATTAATAATAATAGTTGTTGTAATTAACCTGGAAATTTACAGACGGCTACGTTTAGTCACGTGATCATAACATGACATCATGTTGCATCACACAACAGATTTTCTCACCACTTTTAGCGCTAACGGTTTACTACACGGCAACATTATTTACTACGACTCTATAGGTAACAATGCCATTTTGTTTGACATCTATAGACTCCATTGTTTTAAGTGAATAGGCAGAAGTAACCGTTTTCCCGCCAAAACAATGACATCACAATCGACCACAAACGGTTGCTTGTAATAGACAAAAGACGTAAGCACCAGAGGATTTTTCTCTCTCCGTAATCAAACGTATGCTACCTGATATTTTACAACAAATAATTAGCTCGTGACTCATTACAGATCACCTACACTTATCGGGGCTTTGGAAATAGTATACATTAACAACGACGCATACAAATTCCATGGATAACTTTCTTACCGTACCCATAGTTCGTCATAATCTCCGAACTTAACAAGTGAGAAAGTCAATATTGGATATCAGCATCAACAATCAGCCGACAATCGACATAAAGCCGATGATCGCGGCCGATATTCGTGAATTTTCGATTATCGGAATCGGCCATCAGTCATGCGAAAGTCCGATTATTGTACCGGCCTTAATAAAATCAATATCGGTCGCTTTCCGTGCAATACGGAGACTAGCAGGAGTGAAGCGTATTATCCATATTTCAATGTAGGCTAATGCCCGCAAATTTTCTTTTCTCATCCATCTAGCGAGCTTTCAATATTTTCTTATGCCCTGACCTTCAACGTTAGAAAAGATCAACAAACAATAGCCTTGTAAAGATCGGACTAAATCAAAATAAACAGATTAAAGAGAATATATTTTCAATTCGAAGGATTTCAACCTAACGCACATTCTGCAATTTCATCGTACTAACCTATTTGTCAGGCTATTATCCTGATCTGCCGTAAAACTTGATGACTTCGACTTCGAACAAATTTTAGCCCTACGATTCGTTACAGCGAAGACCTAATTTTGCTGAGGCAGTGTCCGTTACTCCGGGGTTCGATTCCCAATCCAGTCACACCAAACACTTTCAATTTGGTATCCGCAACTCTCTGCTGGGGAGTCAGTGTATATCGGGAGTGTGTGGAGGGTTGTGGTTATGATAGTGATCCGGGGTATAAAACGTACAGTAATTATTTGTTTATAGACCAAATTTAATCTTCCTACGTACAGTTGATATATGCACACAAATTTACGTCAAGGCTCTTTCCCTTGAGCGTCATAGGTCTACAGCCGAAACATGTTAGTTGTTAGAGGCACGCTATTTAGGTAAGTAGAATATTAGTCTTGCCTATATCGTTCGATTCACCCATTGGGGATCCTCGTTTCATGTCCTATGGACTAGTACACAATTTCGTTCGCCCGAGAGATACGCGTACAAAGGTTAGATATGTCCAAGTTGAGCCAAACCCTTTAACGAAACGTTACGATATAGTTTGAATTCCGATGTTAGTTATAGTTTTAAATACGCTGCAATCACTTCATCTTCTTCGTCTGGGTAGGTTTAAAATCGACTTTTATTGATGACATCATATCAGTCATGCGGAAACAACTACAAATTGTTACAATTTTAGCCTAATAAACGGCGCTTGCATCTACAAATTTAGGCCTGAGATCAAAGGTAGCGTTAGGCTGCGGTATGAAGAAATAACTTAGTCGAAGCGTTAAATGGCCGGACCGTAAAAAAGTGGCCATACTGTTAAACTATAGTAGACTTTAGTATGTAAGATATTTATTGTGTGTGTATTCCATCCATCCAAAGCAAAATTTCGAGCTATAGGCCTAGATTAGCTGCTCCAGTCCCAGTCCTGCTGTTGTTAAATTCGTTGTTTAATTCAGGTAACACCGCTGTTACTGGCGCTTGCATGTGTTACTGCCAAGTTTAATTCCCAAGGCTCTTCCGAGAATGAAACAATAACAATTCCCTGTACTGGTCGGTTTGTCGTGAAGATATTTGCACTCATGGCATACTAAAACATGGCCTTGTACTAGACCTGACGGCCGAGAAATTAGAAGGCCGGTTCGCCAGGTAGCCCGGTTCTCACGAACAACGCGAGCGCAGATGCATCTAGGCGTCAGTGCCAGTGCCACAATGTATAGTGGTAATTCCAACCGGTCGGACCCATAGTGGTTGTTGTTACCGCATTTTTATCATTCGGTGTGGTTTCATTAAAAATATTTAGAGTGTACTAAAGATAGCGAGATTATTACGCACGGGAAACCTTACAGTTGTGTGGATGAATATACTTGTGAGTGGGGTGATGGCGTTCAAACTGGAAGGAGCTCGTATAGACACGGGCAGTCAGCATTTAATGCGGTGCCGGTGTTTCACCAGTTTCTGCGAGATGTTGATATCGGTTTGTGTAGTGTCATCAGAGATAAGAGAGGTTAGCAAGGATCGGAAATTGTTCATAGATGCCAAAGTCTGGGCGAGATTTATCAAGCCAGCAGGCTGGCGGCAGATTAATCTTCGCTACCAGTAACCGGTACGCGTCAGTGGTTTTGCAGTGCGGTACGCCGTATTCAAGCCCGCTGCATCCGTTTACATCCCCACTTCCTTACTGTATACAGGCAAGTGGGCAACTGCATGGGCAGTCTTTCGTCGTTGTGGGTGGCAAGCTAATCTTTTACTATTGGTTCCGTAACGGTAGACTCGGTAGTACAGTAGGCCTATAGCGAACTTACTGCATGTAGATCCCCGACAAGCAGTGAAATGTTGTTTCGTTTTGTACTAGTGCTGTTACTATGGGACTTAAATGTGTTGTAATCGGGTGTAATTCTAATTACGATAGTGAAAAAACTATTAAAGTCTCCACTTTTCATTTCCCTTTCCAAAAATCCTACATTCTTTATGCTTGGATACGTTTTGTCAACCGGGAATGCTGGTTACCGACCAAGTATTCAGTTATTTGCATAAAGCACTTCGATGATAAGTATATTCGACGTGGAAAACGTAATACGCTGATATGGAAGCTGAATCCTGTTCCTACCATTTCAACCAGAGCGCAGCAGTCGCTTCCGTCAATCCTCCCCAGCAATGTTACAATTCGTATGCCACCCCGTGATCGATCAACCCAAACTGATCAGCTGAACGACTTCGTTTCATCCGACACGATCAGGGAATTTGGAGAGCTTCATGCAAGTCTTTCTCCCCCCGGGTATACATTTCACAAAGTTGGGGATAGATACGTCGTTTACTATGAGCTATGCTATGAAAAGTTTCCAAGAATCAAAAATGCCATAAAAATTGATAACAAGATGAAAGTGAAACTGCAGCATAATGGGATACCAGTGCCCTTACCGACATGGTTCACTTTACACAGTGGCACTCTTCTTGAAAGAAAGAGCATGTTATTACATTTTCCACGCTACATGGATAACCTTGATCATGATGATGATACTGAAGATGAACAGGATATATTTTAAGAGTTGAGTTACCTGAAACGTTGCAAAAGTGCGAAGATGCTTTTGTACTGCTTGCTTTGCGTTCCATGTTTAGCCAGGCATACAAAGCTCTGTTAAAAATGCTACCACTATCAAACTGCCATCTTGAACTGCCTGCAGTCCAAGACTATATATAAGAAGAACATTGATTTTTCTAAGGCTATAAAACTACTCAAAACGTAGCGGGGAGATTTCCAATGATGTTGTTGTGATTGTGGACGAAAAGTACCGTTATACAATCTACTGTGGTGGTAGATATTATGGACTTGATAAAAAGGGAAATCTCTGTAAAGAAGTCGTAGTCGTCATAGTAAAAGGATTGACGAATTCTGTTCGTTGGTATACCTGAAATAACAGAAATTAAAGTTGTACGTCTTGCTGCAAAGCTCACTGACAGTATCAGGAAACTCTCATACTGTATATGGGATTCAATGCTCGTGGCATTGTTTCGAACAGTCATTGTACAAATGTCACTGCATTCAATAAACTTTCATCCAAATGGAGCAGAATTTCAATTATATATCAAGCATCATGGCTGCAAGACGAATATCTATTTTTCTGCAATGTCCAATCGAATAAAAATATTCGGAATACAAAAATATTTCCTCCCCGTCATGCATGTTTCGGTATGGGATGGGGAAAATAGTGGAGTCGATTGCGGACGATCCAAATAGTAATAGATATAGTAATTCACCACAGAATTAACGTCCAGTCTATAATTTACAGCGAGGCGTAAGTTATTCAGCTCTGCAGGATATATTGCCTGACATGATCCGCACCAGGGCCTACTCTAGATACTAAAGTAGGCCATGTCCGCACCTTATTCACGAAAGAGATGATTTATTGCAGTGCAATTTGCGAATGTCTCCTAAACTAGCCAAAATGGCCTTGTATCCAGGCAACAACAAAGAAGAAGGACGCTATTTTATATCGTCCATATTCGATTTTCGCTGCATTTCCACGATTCTAATGATACGCACACACTACTGATGCATATACTGTACATGCGAGTATGATGTGCGTATGCAGGACAAACTTCATCAGTCATACGCATCACTCACATCTTAAATAATAATAATAATAATAATAATAATAATAATTTATTAATACTTCACAAATTGAAAATGTGACTTGCGCAAAATAAATTTGCAACGAAAATACCCAGGATGGAAATTTAGAGCATGTTGCATGCACAGAGTATAGCCTACCACCTCTGCGTAAGAAGATGAAAATGAAGTACGGACAACGAAATGAAATAAAATTGACACGCAAATAGGCCTATCATAAAAGAAGAAGCTAGGGCAAATGAAATAAGATAGGAATTATGGGATAAGTTATACCAAAAACAAAACAGAATTTAGTGCCTACAGAGATAACCCAAATACCGAAAGTTGGGACTTTTTAAATTTTCAGTTTACAAACAAATATGAGTGTGTATAATAACTGCAATAAGTCACCACAGATTTAACGTCGTCATGAAGGAGCAGAGCTCCGAAAGCTTGTGTATTATATACCAATAAACTGGAATGGACGTTAAATCTGTGGTGACTTATTATATTTATTACTATTTGAATCGTCCGCCATCGGCTCCACTATTTTTCGTTTACTAACTACAAGATACATTGAATAGGCAACTCCGCACGCAGACATATTTGGACTTCCAATATAGACTATTCAACGCCTTGCATACGAACAAAGACCGTTTAGTCTTTAGTGAATAAAAATATGGAAGTCGTGAGTAAAAGGTATTAAATTGCTTCGAATGGGCAACAACTCTTATTGACCTTCAATAACCCATGCTAGCCCGTCCTCATTCTGCAGCATTAGCGTAAAGCCTGGAAGCACATCACATAATAGGCCTAACAAATCATTTCGTAGCCAAACGTATCTTCTTCTTTCGTCGGGAAGATCTTTTCCAGAATATTGCTTGGGAGAATTGATATGAATGGTAGTTTCATTGTTTGCTGCTTTTTGTAAATATTGATGTTACGGTTAAATGGCGTGCCACACAATCGCAGTTTTGATAATTTCGTGACGGATTAGACGAACGCACAGTAGAATATTTTCAAATTCTGACGAGAGAGAGAGAGAGAGAGAGAGAAAATATGTACGTGTGTGAGAGAGAGGCAGAAAGGGAGTTATATTTCTGTCACGTGCCAGCGTCTAAAGATAACTTGAGAGCACAGACTTTAAAATTGAGACCTGCTCCGTCTCTGCTTCGCAATCAAATGGGGGGGAGTGCGACCGGTTGTGGTTGTGATAGTGATCTGGGCTATAAGTGGGAAGTATCGACATGCGTACTAAGCATTAGCCAGACGCCAACAATCCAGAACAATAACTTCAAGTAAGCCCATAGCATATACTATAGAATAGACTGAGTGAATCACAGATTAATGACTAGATCGACTTATGTATATGACATTGCCAATGCTCTGGTAACATCACATAAGTAAATATGATGTTATCAACTGTGAATGTTTTATAGCCATTCGAATGAAATAGACGTAGTAGGGTTCACTTTCGATAAAATCAAAAAAATATTTGTGATTAACGAGACTCCATTACTCTATAGATCGATGTTCGGCATGCTTGCCAATGAATGCGAGCTTGAAGAATGAGCGGAGATACGGATGTGAGTCAAAAGCTCTTTGAGGCTAGACGTTACATTTGAGGTATAGCGGTATGACGTTATCTATATTTGCCCCAATGTCATTGGCTCTACTAGTCATCTCGACTGATAGAGAGTGTCATCAGTTTTAACGTTTCGTCAAATTTATCGAAAATTTCGTTCATAAGCGTTCCGTGCTCCGCTCCATCTTCAAACCATGGGCGGATCCAGCCGGAAATTCTGTAGGTGAGTGTGTGTGAGGAATGAAAGTAGGCCTGTATGGATGGTGGAATGACGCCCATAAACGATGTTGCTAAGATTGCGCGGATGATAGCACTACGAATAGGCGCACCCGTGAGGCGCGTTGGTTACTTGGCTTTCCTCTTTTACCCGGCGATAATGGAATCGGACTCGGTACGCATGAACAACGATGTGACCGACTGATGGTGTTTTTTCAAGCTAGTCTAGGGAGCGGTTGCCCCTGTCAAGACATATCGTCCAGGAGGGAGGCCATCGCGCCATACGCCCCTTCGATCCGCCTCTGGCTCTGCATCAGGTGAATAAGGGAGATACCTCGTGCATCATATTTTATTTTAGGACTATAACTATTTGTTGACGTGTTAAATACCAAATATCGCCCAAGGTTCACAATCCAAACAGAGATTATTGCGCAGAAAACCGTGTAGGGAGGACCACATACCGTACATTGTTACATACCAAAACTGTTACACACTCGTTCAATGCCACAATCGCGATAAACTTCAAATAGAATGTTGTGCAAATAATTTATGCTTATCTGTGTGAGAAACTGTAACAAAAACGCACGAAATTTTTCCACGATAAAGCTGTATCTGCAGAGATGGACGAGGTCATGCTGATACGACTTAAACATCACTGTCCTTGAAGAGTCAGTTGAGACAAATGCGTTTAAGATCCTTGCTAAACAAACTTTGCCAATTCTTTCAAAGGGCTTAAACCTCTTTCGCACTCACACAAATTCAGGTCTTGGATTGAGGAGTCTGAAAACTTTGTTTGTAAATATTTACAAGCATGTGTTCAATTTTTGACAAACTGCAGTGATGACAATATCTTGTTGATGCATACATTGTCATTTGTTGAAAATTTTGCAATATGCATGCATGGCATTAACAGAATGAATAAAAAGCAATGAAGAACCTCATTGCACTTGTCTCGGGTTCATGAATGGTTCGGTATTATTCTGAAAGCACGATTTTTTACACCTTTTTACTTTCTCACTGTCTTGCTGTGGCCATGCGTATAAGTTAATTTGACCATGGTTTATTTGTATGAGGGTTGTGGGGAAGGAAAATGGTCCTGCAAAACACCAATGCCTTTGTATCGCCCTTTCCACGTAGCGCCATGTAATGATATAATTTACGTAGAGGTGTAGGCTATTGGTTGCTATGACAAAACTGAGATTACTGTTGCAACTCTATCAAATGGAATTTACGTCGAATTTTTTGATATGATATGGTCAAATCGCGAAATAGGAGACTCGGCCCAATGCTACTGATTGGATTTGGCTTGTAGAGGGGGTACTCTTGGCTTGTAGAGGGGGTACTCTGTGTGTCTGCGTGCCAACACGCAACATCCTGATCTATAGATTCCTATCGTGAGCAGTTTCCCCGCATATTGACTCAGTGCATGCCACATTTTCGAATGCTAATCAAATAGTTGACTGATTGATTGTCTTACCTGGGGCCCATTACCATAATAGATCTCCTGTTCTTTATTTCCACGCGTTGTTTAGTTGCTACGCATGGGTGTAACTGCTCCAGTGCTTACGTTGTCGTCTCGTGCTATGCACAGTTTACGTTGTGATATTTAAGCCGAATAAACAAGTCTTATGTTGCATTTATTTTCACTGCAGTTTTAGCAACGCCGGATACAGCGGCAAGTGCATCTAGCCGATGTGCGCAACTTTAGCAATATCTAGAGTCAGAAAAAGTGTCGGAAGTTCAACAGTGACCTAGTTTTTAGAGCATGTGCTAACAAAAATACTCCTTGCCGTGGAAGTTCCGAGTCGTGCCGGAGGGCTTGGTTACGCAAACGAGGAACCATTTAAACTAGTGGGCGTGGCAACGTTGTGTATGATATACTGTATACACACATCTGATAACGCTACGAGATTATCGGTAAGGATGCCAAATATTTTTACTCCCATAATACTACAGATTTAAACACGCATCTCTCACTCTGTGGTGTGAAAGTATGAAAGGGCGTGATTGGATTTCAAAATAGTCAATAGAAATATCATATGCGATGCGGCTTGGAGGTGCGAGATCGCGATCTGCTTGTTACAGTTACTGATGCGCCCGTATAGTCTCTCGCCGGCGGGACAAATCGAGATTGGTGAGATCAAATCTTCTCTAATCATGCATGACTAATGTGGGTAAATGACCCAATGTAGGGTAGGCCTATGATCACTAGATATAAAACGCCAAATGTATCGGCGGAATATCGTGCCGTCCAGACTTTGGTCTACCTCCGTATATTTACTAACATTCATGGTGACTGCAGAACCAAGTTCGTTAAAAGTTGACAGCTGACGTTGTACATTATTTGCTGGTCTATACGACAGACAAACGCATAAATTACTGAAATAATACAAGCCCGTACTGAAATGTTACCGGCCTGTATGTTTATTAGGCCTATCTTATGGTTATATAGACATCACGATATGCATGCCGGTTATTTAAAACTGGCATAAACACGAATGAAGCTGCCGTCAATGCATATAATGAGTCAATGTATGTCCCGCCAGGGATGTTTGTGAATTGTCTAACGAGGCCATCTGTCAATCCGAGACGGGTATCGAACATGGCATACCTCGTAAGGAGGCTCTGGCTATTCTATGTCTCCATCCTCGTACGGTTTCAACAAGGTTTATCATATCTGAAGCACAAACGTGAAAGTAATTATTGGCAACGTCTCACACGTAACCAATTCAATCAATCGAGTCGGTGTTGAGGCTTGGAGTTAATGCGGTGCTGACGTGTCTATTTTAGGGCCGTATATAAATCCCATGTGTGACGTGATTAGGCAATTTGCATGAATTTACACTGTCCAGATAGATTGCAAACTTCGTAAGCCCAGGACATGCATTACTTGACTCCACGGTAACATGCTGAGGCTACACGTCGGTTGTTAGATTCGGATTCAAAGCTTCAAGGCTATCTACCAACTAGCATATTGGTTCTATTCTTTGTACTCTGTGTAAAAGTTTGCGGCAGCCCTCTACGACTCTACTTTTAATCAATTCACGTAAGCCTACGTAGCACGAAATTAGTGTCCATGAGGAAACCTGCTGCTATTACACAAGGACAAGACTCCAATGAACGATATTACCAGAATGGTTCGATTCCCCATGTAGGCCATACTATCGAAAATGTTCAAAATATCACAGGACGATACCCCATGGACAAGAGGCATGCGAAACTGCGCCTTGTTTCGCGTTGAACGAATCTATCTCTATCAAGACTAGCAAAGAGAATGACTGACTCCTAACATCGATTCATTAATCACAACCTTGTCGCTTTATTATTTCCTCAAAAATCGATCAATCTGATGCATAGTATTCAAATGGTAAGTTGCTGAATGTGTTGTGAAAGCAATAAAACGAATTCGAGCTGAACGGGAAACCACAAGAGTTTATTCTACTCTCGTTACTCGATGTTTCGAAATGTAACAGAAAAAAAATAGTCTGCCCAAAACTTTACTCAAGAACACTTTGAGTATTGAGTCGTTAAGCAATACAGGTATAAAGTTATAAACCACATATTTCCGCCATTCCAATCTTTCATCAAGAGCACAACGGGAAAATTAGTTGATTGCACTCGATGTCACGTTTCAATTTTCAATCATGCTGTACTAGGTTTTTCATGTACTGCTAGGATGAATCAAGGTTTGCTTAACTGTCTCTTGAAAACGTTTTCAATGTGTGAATCATAAGCATGACAGGTGTTTCATTTAGGCAAAATTCCGATGTGAAATCAATGGCTGTGTATAGCTTTTTTCAATTGAACAAAGGTTCATGTGGGGTTAAGCCAATAAGTACTTACGTCTAAGTTAGCAGAGAGAGGGGCGCTGAAGTGTATTTTTTGAATATTCACGGTTCATGTGACATCGGAGGTTACTTCATGTAGGCCTTCTGATAGCCCCCGCTTTAGAATCGCCAATGCGTCATCAGAGAATACAATCAAACAGAGTAGAAACTCTAGAGACAGTTCTCACGTCACGCTTGAGCAAGCTGAACGTAAACAACAACAACTGTAGACTGGCGGTTGCAACAGCTGATTTACGCACTGTGCGAAGGAAGGGATTTCTTCATAGAACCTCCGATTGTCTTCCGTTGATAACAAGCACCACCAATTGCAGAATTTCATCGAGAACGTCGATGGAGTGAAATTTCTTGAACCGGCTTCATGTCACGCTTGAGCAGGGCTGGGCCATGGCCTACTGTAGGTTGGAACTAAAGTAGGCCATGGCTGGGCATAAACAAAGATGGACAAGCGGCTGCCACAGCTGATCCACGCCTAATTGCGTGTGACACTTACTAGTAGCTACTTGTCGACGTTGCCAGAGTCCAATTTGTGCTGAGCCACACGGGTGGTTATATTACGCTCTTAACCCTAGCCAATCGGCCATAAATCCCTCCGGCCCGCAGACTGCAAACGGGCAACATTCTTAGTCACATAAAACTATTAGGCCGATCAATTCCTTAAGTTATTACCTCCCCCTGGTCTGTACTCCACATTGCGCGACCCTTATATATCTGCCCTATGTCTAGGTCGGCCTTGTGACCGCTTATATAGTCGAAGCAGACAAATTCGACATTCGTTTCCATTCGTTTCAATCGAGTTACCCATCAACACCACCAGAAACATGATGAATAACCCAACAGTTTCAAGCACACATGAAGTTGAACTTCCCTATAGTCTATACTAGGGCTGGCCAACCCGCGGCTCTTCGCCTGGTTCAATGCGGCTCTTTTCCGCAGGCCCGCTTTCTTCTAAAAATGTACAAGAAGGCTACAATGAATTGGCCGTAACTAGTTGACCTATATTTTCTTTACTTGTACTACAATATTGCGGGGGGTAGCGAGCCTTTGTAAACTTAAATTTTACGAAAATTAGGGTAGCGGAGAAAAAATATGTGAACCACTGAACTAGCCGATGTGTGTGATATGGCTCTTTGTTGTAACACATTAAGAAATGTGGCTCTCAGTTTCGGATTGGTTGGACACCTCTGGTCTATACCATGACAATGCGCGACGATCGATGCCAATAGTAAAGATCCACACTGCGCATTAGTCTACTGTAATCTCTTTAACCTACGAAGCTCTCTGCTCCATCTCAACCCTCCCAACTCATAGAACCCTCAGCATGCGCTCAATATTTCAACCTCTTCGTGTTCTATCAACACCTCATGTCATTATGACGTCAACGTGCGACTTTATTTTCATCAATCGATCAATCACGAACTGCAATATTACAGATGGCGGGATAACTAATCACAGATTCATTGATCAATTGATCTTAAACAAATCACCATTCATGATTCACAAAAGTAAAGCTTTTAGTCTGCGATCTTCATAAAGAATAATTGCGGGTTGGGGTGAGTAACAGATGGCTAACCTACAATTGCTAATCGTTAATCAGATCAACACGATCCATGCAATCCACTACCGCAAAGTAGGCCTAGGCATGAGTCGCATACTTATCGAATTGAAGTTCCAGTTCTACATAGTAATCAGTCTTTTATGGCCAAAACAAAAGAGTTGCTACGAGAGGACTCGACGCTGGAGCTTAACTTAGAAGTTGTCCTTATCATTTCGTATCGTTAGAAAACGTTACCACATGAAAGGATCTGTTATGTGTCCATTTCTATGACTTTGGCTATTTGATAAGCAAGGACAAGATGGCATCGGATCCACATAATCATAAGCAACGTAGCGATAATGGAAGACAATGCAGGCCAGCTCATTCACAGCGTGCGAGCATTGGCACTGGTATGCGAATATATGATGTCAAGTGCAGACCGCCGCTTGGGCAGTAGGCTATGGGTTCTTCGATGGGATAGATAAGAGAGTGTGACAGCCTTAGCATCATTGTGAAAGCCAACAAATCATATACCATGTTCGGTCTTATTCACCTGTAGCTGATGACAACCCGATAACTGAAGCGGCAAAGAAGAGAGCAACGAGCGGTGTTGCTGTAATGCGACCTCCGCAAACTAATTACACAGGGGTTTGCGATAGTTAGTCCCCTTTTGTTAAGAACTGCTTCGGAGCGACCAACCAATTTGGCCTAAAGGCGAGCTTTGATCTTATTACAATTGACCGTCCAGTTGGTCGAGTAGGTTAGACTGTCCTTCTGATTGGGAGGTTCCGGGTTCGATTCCCGGCCGAGTCAAATCGAAGACTTTAAAATTGGTATCCGTTCCTTCCCTGCCTGGTAGTAGCTATCGGGGAAGTGCGGAGAGTCGTGATTGTAATAGTGATCCAGGTTATCAACTGGAAGTATTGACACGTATACCGTAAGCATTGACCAGGCGTAAATGACCACAGTAGTTGAAAACGCCATAAATTCCAAATAAACAAACAAACAAACAATTGACAACATTTTCAGTTTCTGAGCCAACAAATACTGACATATGTCTATTACCATGGATTTTACATGCAGGGCCTGTGTCTTTGTGACTCACGTTGTGCGGCACTGGCAGAGAGCTAGCTTATTCTACTTTTATGCTTTACCAAAAAGTAAATTTGCATTGCCAAATCGTCAGAGTTTATATAAGATTAAATCCTTGCGTAACTAGAGCAAAATCCAACTGTTATGTAACAATTTTTATCGGACGCTTCACCCCGCTTCAATAAACTGCGTAAACATGACGCTAAGCGGTGATGGAGAGCAAAGCATTCCGTTATGAAATTTGAGAGAAATTAGAAAAAAAGGACTCATATAATAAAGAGAAATGGTCTGGCCGAGTGGCGGGAATATTCGAGAGAGAACAAAGTCTAAATGTCATACGAGTATCAGGATACTATCGCAAATTCAACGGCAAATCTTGGTGACATTATCTACGGGTCAAGCGATCATATTTGATCTACAACAAGCTAGATCCGCGTAAGATTTATATTCTTTTACTCCAAATCTAGTCCGTGACGCATTTTACACTAACACAAGCCCAAGCGTATATCAACTGCCTTTAACAGAACGCAAATCGCTAACACACATAATCAACATAGCTATCGATGCATGATCACGATGATTATAGCACAAATGGGTTAGCTTAAGTGACGAAAGAATTTCTGAGGTCGGTTCGAGAGTATCGGTTATAAAAAGAGTTACAAAGTGTCAAGTTCCAACGAGTACGATGCCACACAAAATCTTTCTAGGAAACCCGACATTATAAAAATATCTTCTACAATATCTCCTGAATTGTTCGTAGCAATGACAAAAGTGTAAGTACTGCATTGATAAAATTTACGTAGTCGACAGGTCTCGATTTTTTCTTGATCCGCGGGCTATCGCCATCACCCGTCTCTTATAGGTTCGCGAATTCCTTGCTGCTGTGTCCCTTGTCCCAGTTTGACAATTTCGTCAGAACCACGAAGCGAATACTGAAAATGTATACGTCCCGTCTGGCTCAGGTAACTTGTTAAGTTAAAATGCAATCGCTTGAATAATGCCATCACTAACGAGTCGAGATGGCGATGCGCAGATGAAGGGAACGGGCACGTGGCTGGATCTTCCGTTTCCGAAACGTACCAGCTCCGATCTTACGAGATTTATTGCGGTTCTGTAACTATCGGCCGAAAGCGCCTCCTTGCCTGATTCTCCATTTTTACACTTCCTTCGTTTGGCACTGTTGTTATTTCGGACTAGACGTCAGTGCAGCCACTGTTGCTTACACCGAGAGCTATACAGTCTGTTGAGGTATGACGACGGGAAAAGCTGAAAAATTCCACAACCATGGCCGATCCCAAGTTTTAAAAAACGGGCAATCTGCGACAAGAAAGACAATCAGTCTAAAAGATTCTGCCAAATCATGTGCGGTTCGATTTGCTGCGGCAACGCACAAACGTATCATGACCGAAAGAGAGTGGGAAGTGGTGCAAGACATTTATTTTAAAAACTACCTTCTTGTTATGGGCGAAAAGGGCATCTAGCGTCTAATTAACAACCAAATCATGCATGAGCGGTTCCATCCGTTGTGGTCAACAAAGTTAGAGGTGCAATTCATTCCAATTCATTCTACCGGTTTGTTTAGAACTAGAAGGGCATATGGCGTCATTATCACTGCCAAACTATGAGTGGTTGGATCCGCTGTGGCTACCAACGAACAGATGGTACAGGCCATTCATTCGGGCATTCATTACAAAAGGTTTTTTCCGATCATTTTTTCTTTTTCTTTATTATGATAAGGAAAGTGGCGCTTGTCGCCCAAGGGCCTTGTGCGCCACGATCAATACATATACAATTCAATACCATACACAACATATACAATTCAATACAATATACACTCACATCGCACAACACAACACAATATATAATGATTTGAGCTGTTTTACCTATAGTGGACGTTTGCAACCAAGGATGAAGTCGATAACGGGTCTCGCCATGTTAGGGTGGGTCAGTACGTTTATTATAAGGTTGGAGAAAGATGATTGGAAAAGTAGGATCGGTTTTTACCTGCATAGCTGGCGTGAATATTGTTAACCCATCTCAGTCCGCATCGCAAAAACATAATTATTTTGACACTCTCTTGACACCGTAGACAAGTAGAGGCTAAATGAGGCTAGTGTTCCCGCCGTTTTCGTTGTTAACCGTGTCCACTCATACTGGCATATCCGGGTGTATTGTCTTTCATAAAGTTCAAAATTTGGGCGTTGTGACGCCGTTGGCATAAGCATCATTTCGGTAGGAAAAGTCAATACAGTGGCGTTTTGTTACAACAACTCAACAATGTACTTGAATCGTTTGAAATTGATAAATTTAGTTCAAAATATGATAGTACTGAGGGGTAAGTTACTGTGGCAAATCTTGTTCTAGTGTTAGGATGAGAGGATCTTAGCTTACGGGTCGAGTTGATATTGAAGCCTTTTTAAGAGATCAGTGCTATATATTGAATGATTAACGCTCCTAAGAGGCGTCGAGATTGCTACTGCGGTATCTTGTGAACTAGTTCGTTATAATAGCATAAAAGCGTCGATCCGCGACAGTTTCATGTGACTGGTGTCAGGCAGTGAAATCGCTTTGCCCATTGGGACATGTAGTTGTTGTTGTTGTTGATTTGAATATATGTCGTTTTCAACACATGTATAGTTAAAATCTGTGGTGTGCGAGTGATTGGCTTATGATTGCTCCTGCGTTGACGCTATGATGGTCATGAGATCGAGTAGTCAGTCCGAATACGAAAGCGGGAGTGGCGAAACTGGACGTGGTTGAACGTGTGTATGTATTATGTCGTTTTAAATACAAGATACGTCATCCCAACAACCTTACAAGTCTTCTGTTGCATTCGGCCATGCTCCGTTTGAAGGGGGCCACATCCTAGCCGCTTATGATTTGAAGGTGAATTTACACCAAATGCTGTTCTTGAAAGTACACGTAACCCACACCATTTTACCTATGCTTGGGACAGCTTGCATAAGTGATGGGCGGCGACATGCAAGCCCACTTCAGAGTTGAAACATCGATAGACCAATTTCGTTGCTAAATCCCGTCGTTCTAGTTGTGGTGCTACTGTAGTATCATAGCCTCCATTCATCTTATAGCAGGGTACAGTGGTTTACAGCGTGTTGTGATCCAACTGTAAGCTGCGTTGTCTGCGGATATGTGATCGCTTCGTTCTTCGTTCTTGAAATACGGCAGATCACGAGGGTTACGTCTGGAAGGGCCTCAGGCGTAAAACCCGGACAGCCAAATCCTGTGCTTTTCAATCTGCTTTGACCACCTGCAGTGGATGGAAGAATATCAGAATAAAAGTATGCCTTTAATGAATGATATAGTCCGGCGTAATGGGGAATAGGGCTTAACTTTTCCCCTTGTTCGTTTTTGCTGCACAGAATATCATGATATACACTAGTAATAGACAGAATAAGTCACCACAGATTTAACGTCCACTCAAGTTTATTAGAATATCATTCACAAGCTTTCGTATGGTATACACACGATACTTTAGGGCCGACAGCCTCACCGCCACAGCACGAAACCGGCGGGAAGCGTCATGATTTCAACGCGCGTCGAACCTAACGACCTAGCAGCGTTTTCCCACCTACATCGGCGATCTCTCGCCAACGAATCACCTTGGGATATATGTCTCATATCCTTGGAAACCCTGTTGTTATAGCCTATACCCAAGAGATAAACTAATGACGTCACAAAGAGCTTAGGCGTAAGATGACAGGATGAGAAACGATTAGAGTATTCAGATGCTGTGTTTTGTGTTACGTATCAATCATCTCTGCCATATCCTCTAAGCCTATATAACTTACAAGCGATGAGGTTGTAGCTTCACACCAGCACGACGGATTTACATTGGGGGATATGATATGATGGCGCTGAGCTTTGAGAAAGCGCTAGGAACGGCTCCAGCTGTCTACAGTCGCTTACAAAAAAAGCGAAGCAATGCTTTAAATTCGTGGTCGTCTTCACTACAGTTCTTCGAAACTCGACACACACACACACACACCAGGGATTCTTGCGTAGCGTACTTCATATAACAATGGTCGTTCTACGCTCAATTTGCCAACTCGTCTCACTGCTCGCCTTTTAATCGGGAGGTCCGGATGCGTTTCCCTACCGAGTCGAACTAATGACTTGGCATCCTTTTTTTCTACTTTGCAGTCAGCATCGAGAGTGTGTGTGGAACTTTGTGGTTATGAACTTGTGATGGTTGTGGTGATACTGACGAGGTTCTAATTATGTTGCGCGCTCCCAATTCCATGATACTAATTATTACTGCCTTCCTCGCCATAAGAGCTTGGCCGTTTTGACTACACGCTAGTCTTGCTTTATTGTCTGTTGCGGTTTGCCGTTCTATCGCTATAGTCGCCTTTCAGTTAATAAAAGCCTTGGCAACATTGCACAAAAAGGTCATCTCAATGGTGATCCAGCCAATAGACTGTGGGTGGCAACACGAAGATCGCGTACATGGCGTACATGACGCCATAAATTCAAAACAGCACCATCAACAAGTAAAACCGGTATCAGTATCTCGATTATTCGTGTTGCGCACTAACTCCGCGGCACCGATGACGTAACGGATCACTTTATACATTTTAGGTCTACACGGGGTTGGTGGTCGGTTAATTGCGTTCAATTTCGGCGCAACGATTTTTACACACTGACATCTGCGGTCAATAAATAATTGCCGATGAAGCATGTCATATCCGTTACTAGCACCGATGCCCTTAGCAAAGGAAGGGTATTTTTCTGATTGCCAAAGCGTTCTATCAATGCGGGATATCCGGTGAGGCACAAATTGATTCGCATTTATTCTTTATTCCCGTTGCTTACTCATCTGATTCACCGTCTTACTAAGATATGTTGGATCTGCTGACGTCATAATTTCTCTGCTGCATAATTCAGACTATTTGTAGCAGATTCATATTGATACTAATCATACTAGAAATTCAAATATAGTGTTTGCGACTAATTGGAACACGGAATTGTGTAATTACTAAGGTCTACTAATTACTAAGGTCATTTACGCCAGGTCAATGCTCACGGTATACGTGTCAATACTTCTAGTTTATAGCCTTGATCACTATTACAATCACGACTCTCCGCACTTCCCCGAAACCGACTGCCAGACAGGGAAGAACGGATAACAATTTTAAAGTCTTCGATCTGACTCGGCCGGGAATCGAACCCGGAACCTCCCGATCAGAAGGCGGATAGTCTAACCCACTCAGCCAAGTTGGGTGTCCATCAGTCGTGCGTATAACGTTGGTGGCTGTATTGAACTAACCAATTATAAGCAAAAACGTGAAGACACCCATCCACAGCTTCTCTTGTCTGAATGGTGATGCAGTTCAACACAGCTCAGTCTAATCCCTCTTCGATCAGTCGGCATGCTGACTCTATTTTCTGTATATGGCCTACTGGAAGTATGATCATTGGTGATAGCATGGCCTACTTTAGACTTTAGGCCATGGCGCTAGGATGAAATTCCTCAGCCTTGCCCAGTGGTTGTGATGTTATTGTTTTGGATTTATGGTGGATTCAATTTCAAAGGTCACGTACTCAAGGCCAATGCTAATGTAAAGTACTACGTGTGTCGATATCACCGGTCTATAGCGCGGATCACTATCACAACGACGATCCACCGCACTCCACTCCTACTGACTGCTGACTGACTGACTGACTAACCCTTTAAATCGAAGCAACGCTACAAGACATAACCAGGCATGAACAAAAAAGATAAATGATTCCAAATCAAAAATCATTGGTTTGACTTGGTCGCGAATCCATCCTGGGATATTCAGCTGAGAAGTCGGAAAGTCAAACCACTCATCCAAATGAACGCTGCTTCGACCAGTTCCACTCCGGTCAAGTAGGCCTGGTTGGTGTATAGAAATTGGGCATTTGCCAATAAGCTCACAGCCTAATCATATACGGGTGTGATCGGTTACATCAGGAGTTGCGACCCTGAAGTCGCTTATATAGTATTTTTTGTGAAGTCGTTACGAATATGTTGCGATGCCTAGCCTTACATAATAATTGACCACTACGTCACTCTGATAACAAAAGTTACAGGTTTGTCTATGGTGCAGTTTCTGTGCAACTGGTCACAAACAACCCTGGCAATAATGCAACGTGCGAAAATGCAAACTGATTTCAGAAACGAAGTCTCACAGCCCCGCTCACTCTCCAGTACGCGTTGGATAGGCTTAACTTCGGGACTTCGGGCTGTGATTGTACCATAGGAAAAATTATAAATGGGTCACGAACCTGAAAATGTTGGGTAACACTGGGGTACACGGCTTTCTTCTTCCACTCAGTTCAGCGACCTTTACGAAAAAAATTTCTACCGTCTTTGACGCCGCGTAAATGTCGGGTATGGCGCGAAAACGCGGAGATTTTCTACTACCAATTACTGATGATTCACATCAAAATCACACGCCGTAAATTCAGTTTTTTCAATAAATGTATTCTTCTGATAACGTTAGAAATTTGTACCGTTCAAAAAAAGCAGAAATCTATTATCAGCTTGCATCAGAGCAACAGAGATTGTTAACTGGTAGGCACATTTTACGATTTTTCAAAAAATTCTACGATAATGAAAGTTTTTCAACCGGAAATGTTATTTGGCAAACAAATTTTCGCGATTACATTTGTAAAAAGATCTTGAAATGATTTCAAACGTTTTGCTTGCGGAACGGATTCATCAAGGTAATCCTTTGTGGCAAACAGATACGTTTTAAAGTTATGATTCCAACTGTGTTTTGCAAACAGGTTGCGGTGGAAGGTTAAGATAACATGTCTTCAAGTTGGAAAATTATTGGTTTCGATTACTATAATCACACACAGAAATCTGGAATATCAAGAAAATCGTAAATCAAAAACTCTAAATTAATTCTCCCGGACTATCAACCGCGATGTCATGTAGAGTAGATGAGGTAAAAAATTGTCACTACGTTTTAAAAAACGGACCTCACGATGAAAATATGATTATGGCGTCGAAATATGGTAAAAGTATTGAAAACAGTTTGACAGTGATTGCATTTTACCACAAAATGTTTTAGACAAAAGAAATTTCTTGTCACAAAAATCTTAGCTCCCAGCTTCCGTTAGTTGTGCTAAATGAGAAGAGCTCCGGAAGCTTGTTAATTGGTTTCCAAATACAAGCTGAAGCTGGACTTTGGTTAGTGTCACGACAAATTTAGCGTCCAGCGTCTTTATTTGTGCCGACGAAGGAGCAGGCTCTGGAGTCTTGTGACCTGATTCCAAATACACTAAAGCTTAGACAAATCGCTGAGGGGTTATGTACTTATTCACCCCAAATTTAACGTCCGGTTCTCTGTTTACTTGTGCTGAAATATAGCAGAGCTCTAGAAGCTTGGGAACATGTTTGCGGTGACACTTTACTTTCGTCTATATATATATATATATATGATCATTCACCGTCTGTTCCACTGTTTGACGAAATGCATAAAATGCAACGCCAGCAATGTGATTCTTGCAGCGAAATAACCGCAGTGAATTTACGCTAAAAAGCAGCACATCAAATTGTGCATCATCTCAACAAAATGACTCGTTAAAAAGCCTAAGCTACGCCACAAATGTCGGTCTGGTGGTTGTGGTAATACTCTGTAGCTTACTGAATGCACAGACATATCCATTTATCATGCTTTGAATTCGCCCAAAGTCAGACCATGAGACAATAAATGTTTATGTGGTTTGCCTTGAACTGAAAGATTGACTTATGTTTTTATTTTCGAAGTAGCTATCTGGTATAATATGTTCCTGGAAGCATAAAAGCTCTATCACCATAATGTTCTGCGTTTATCTCTGAAAACCAGGAATGGTTTCGGAATAGAACCGCCATCGTACCATACCGCAACAGATGGATACGTGGCTATCTTTAGCTTTCTGATCGGGAGGTTTCGGGTTGGATTCTCGACCAGGTCAAACAAAAGACTTTGAAATTGTATCCTTTATGTCGTGATTCAGTATCGGGGGAATGCGGAGGTTTGTGGTTGCGATAGCGACCCGGTAGGCCTATAGAAACCGGACCTGTCGTATATGATCGTAGTGGTTGAAAACACCATAAAGCCAAAACAACAATTACATGCGCGCCGTCTCGAAAAATCAGTTGAGGTTATTAGGGCCATGAGCATTTGGGCATGCCCTTCCACGTCTGTCCCGTGACAATTAGAGGCATACACGCACATGCGCACGCACACGCACAGACTCGCAGTCATTCGAACGTAGAGGTACATAAATGAATACACGCACATACAAATCGACAGAATGTCTGAAGTGCGACGTCATCACCCTATCGCAAAAATTCTGCTGGTGTGCGGTTTGGGTAGATGCAGTCATTTATTACATTTCATCGAGACCGTTGTAATCACGATATTGCGTTGCGGAAATTCGCAAAGTGCCAATCTTGAAGGAATTCTTGAAAAGCGCCGTCAATCCAACTGCAAATGGTAGACTGTATCGATCGAGTAATATTGAAGTTCAAGTCGCAGACGTCAGCCACAGCTCACAGTCATCGACGGACATGTACCAAAGTTTGGTATGTGAGTGTGTGTGTGCGCGTGCGTTTGAAATGAATACCATCCATTATATACTGTTTATTGTTACCACAAATTTGTTTGCAGACACTGGCAACTTGTGATCTTATTTGTAAATAAACCACGGCTGCGCGTCAGCTTTGTAGTGTGATGTCACTATCGCATTGTTGGCACCGTCGATCTCGAATGATCATGATTGACTGCGCTCAGAGTCACTTAACTTTGAGCAGCATGTGGTGTGACTATAGAGACCAATGCGGGGAAAGCACCGCCTTTGGCACTTAATGCATATTTACGCCTGTTTCTGTCTTGGAGGCGGATTGAGTCAGCCGATCGCTTTTACTGCTTTCTCTGGTGCTGTTTTTTCCTCACCTGCGAGGTCCTTGAGGTTTGTGCGTCATTGAGGATAGGGCGGGTTGTGCTTCGCCACCCTATGCGGTCCAGGGCAGCTGCTTCCAAGTCAGACGGATTGAGACTACCGGCTGTCAGGGCAATGCATTGACAATTTACCAAAGCGTATTTGCATTCGGGTACGCTTCATTGATTTCAGAGAAAGTGTAACTTTATCTATCGGATGAGTACTTGTCGTTCGTTTTCTGTTTACCACAATGCGTTGAAACCGACGAGAGCGATGGCAGCGTGCTATTGATTGGAACTCGGCGAGTTATGAATTTTCCAAAGCGGTACGGCGGGATCAAGACGCATATTGTACGGATCCGATTACCTAATTTCCCACAGTTACAATGGAATTACAGCAGGAAGTCAAAGACCTCAAAATCGTCGTGGAGGCATGGAGTAAATTGATCGTTGGGAAAATTGTTACAGGAATCTGCTGTCACGTTAAACGATGATGTAGGTTTTTGCTTTAAAGCTTACTGGAATCGAGCACAGGATAATTACGCTATACCTATTGAAGTCTTGATTCCCCTAAATTAAGTAGTTTCATATGTCATATATGCCTGTCGTAACAGCGCAACTGCTGACCACATTATGGCAGTTATAAGAGCCACCTAATCGTGCCACTCTGGGTTCGAGCGACATTGTTCCTGGCTATGTAGCGTTGTGATTGTGAGTGGAAGTGGATAATCTTGTGCGACTGGCTGACAACGCGCAACATGCTGTAGAGTCTGTGCATGGCACGAATTCAATTTGCAAAACAGTAAAATTGATTGATTGATTGAAGACAGCTCGTTTGCGACGATGTTGCTATGTAGATGTCATTCTGAAACAGGTATAGGTGCCATTTTCAACACACAACTCCAACGCCTGGGTGGCATCTATAGCACGCTTACGTATTGCTCGTATGTACCGCCACCAGCGACCTCCACGACTCCTGAGCGTTCCCTCAGTTCCGCAGTAATATGGATGATATAAACCAGTCCTTTCTTATCCAGTTCGCACAATAGTCAGCTTCAAATATACTTGACGATAAAAGCAGATACATATATACGTCACAGATAAAATGCAAGACAGCAATACGCGAACGATTAAAATACAGCAGCTCCCAGCAAAACTGCGGCCTCACTCAAAAAGATCCAGCCTATTTCTACTGCAATCGATTGTAATCAGTGATCGATAAGCACTTGAATGCAACGGCGTTACCAGACCGCCGTACACACGAAAACTTGAGCTTCAAAAATTGATTAACGAAGCGTGACCATAGAATGAATACACAAGCTGCCGGTTAAGGTATTTATTATTTTGCCCCCAGGCCTATCTTACTAGTTTTTCTTGTTAGTAGGAGTTGTTGTTGTTTTGAATTCTTGGCGTTTCCAGCTACTAAGGCCATATACACCAAGGAAATGCATTCAATCGGTACACACGTCATATTATAGCATCACAACCTCAACCCCCCTCCGCACTTCCCCGATACTGATACCAAACAGAGGCGGAAAGGATACGGTGTGGGGTCGAGCTTGGAACCTCTCAAGTAGTTTGACAGGCCCCATTCGTGATAATACCCTCGTTTATCATTGGCATTGGCATTGGCACTCCTTAGGTATTTACGATGGATTTTTCGATGATTTAGTCATTCAGAGCAGTACATATTGCGTAAGTCTGGTGTAAGTACTTGATCAAATGCCTAAGTCAATGACATAAGCGTTACCATAAATATGAGCTTTTGAAACTCCCGGATCTGAACTGTGAGAAAGGATAAGGAACACGGCTCAAGTCTCTGTCTAGTCTATAAAAGGTATTAACCAAGCGACAAAAAAAATCATCAAATTTATTTGTTTCCAATAAATAGCTTACTACAAATGATCAGCGCAATCATAAATATTTACTTATCGGTTTTATACAACTAGCATTCAATTAAATCGTGACACGCCGGATGCTGAATTATGACTTTACTAACAATTCAACAAAATTTCCATCGGAAGTGTAGACTCGTCTAGTAGGCGACAGAAATTCCGTCAAATCTCCCTACTGTCGAAGTTGTAATGATTAGAACCAAGCGTTTTTGTGATATTGGATAAAAAATGAACGGTGTGAATTCCTTGAATTTTCGGTAAACTCACTTCACACAATCGCATCATAAAACGGATAAGCAATTAGCTTACTGTAAACACACAATACAACTTATTTATAAAACTTATTTACATTTGTGATATCTGATAAATAACATTTTTGGAAGGATTTCCGATGTGATAAGATACAATCTCGATGCCAATTCTGCACATGAATATACATTTTACCCTGTGTAACGTTATTAGAGGGAGCGTTCCAATCAACTAAGCTTATGCAGGCTAAATTATATTTTCATGTGCGAATACGCAGAACTTTAGTCTGTATTGCAGCCGGATTGATTCAACGAAATTGCTATGATTTCGGCATTATGCGATCATTTGCTATAAAAAACACTTTTACCGTATTACCTCAGTCTTTTCAAACTGGTATGTTGATCGCACTTTCATGACCAGAGACAAATCAGTGAGCGAGGGTCTTTGCTTATTATAGCGTGGCGACTTGCGCTGTCGCGTAGGGTACGGTTGCTTATCAAGCCGTCGCGTCGCATCGCTTCTTTTCGAGCGCAACAGGGGGAATTCTTGTCCGTCGAGTCCGTCGGCTGGTTACATGGGCAACTGTGTGAGGCTGAGTGCAACGCACACATCTATGTACCTTTCTTTTGAAAAAGGTGATGCAAGTACAAAGAACACAGTGCCTCACAGTTTCTTGCTATTGGATGTAGACCACAAGGCGATCTTAATTAATCTGAATCTGAATTAAGATCGCCTTGTTGTAGACGCATTAGTACGGTACCGGAAAATGTTACCACGTAGGCTACCGTTGCAAGTACACTGCATATTGCGCGGTATCAGAGTAGACCCTATGGCTACTTTCCGTCCTCAAGAAGCCTGGAAATACACAGCACCATCCATTGTCATGTTATTGTATGAAGATGCATAGCACGGTACTGGTACAGGTTGTCCGGTATTCTGCATGGAGTTGCATTGATGTTGTAGCCTCTGGCCCAAGCGCGGGTTACCGTATAGGAGTGAATATATATATATAAAATTCAACTTATCGTGAGAGCAACAAGATCTTAGGCACTGTTCACATACGCTTAAATGATTTTGCCACTGTTACCTTAAAGTCGCCCTTGCGCCCGCCTTGAGCGACGGAATGGTACCACATTAAAAATCATTCAACCTTATTCAGGAAAGCTGGGCGATGCGTAATGATCTAATGAGTTATTCCAAGACAAATATCTGTTATTGTGCGCAAATTAATCAACAAGTTTATCAATTTTCTCTTCTCGTACACCCTTCTGTGCCTTTCAGTAAGATACACACGGACCAATTAACCTAGAATTCCGTGTTCAGTAACAATAGCGTAAGATGAATGGGTACCAAAGCAACAGCGAGATAGAGTTGTGGTTGAATAAGTGTTTATACTTTTTTATTGACCAAAAAGGAAACCCGATGTCGATTTCTAGGAATCATGTTTTCTCCCTAAAATTTCGGTTACTTCTGTCAATCTAAAGCAATTGCGATATTCGAAAATAAAAAAATCATATAGTAGTATATTGACGAGATGACGTATTATCGGCTGATTTCGTTAAACTAGCAAAACGCCAAATTATTCAGTTGAAATCTGCTCGAAAATGCCACTACGTGATACAGCAGGTTTACTAGATACAGCCGACCGGTGACCAAAATGCGTCACAGGGTCATGCGCATTTGCTATCCCCCAGAATTTCTGTGTCACGTGATCGAACTGAAGTTTCAAGTTTCGCTTTTATCTGCAAATCCTGCGCCGAAAATATAAGCCGCCATCAGCCTTCTTTAATCCTTCTTGCGAATGATGATGAGTGGGATGCCATGCATGCACTGTTCAAGTGTCACGTCACAAAGTGTGACGGTAATCTGTCGTCTCTAACATCAACAGCATATACTGTACATAGGCGTATACGAGGTTTTTCTCGTCAGTTACGCAATATTAATGCCTTCGAAGTATAGGCCTACACACACATGACGGCTGACTGAATTGAGGTGGATGATGTTTGGGTATAGACCATATAAAAGAGATAACAGTTACCAGATAGCATTCCATTTTTGTAATACTTCATATATTTGCGTTGTAATCAACTGATTAAGATCGCAACTTTGCAAATCTGCGATTGTTTGAAATATTACAAATTAGGTCACAAGCTGGCAAAGTGAAAGTAGGCCACTCCGTCCGTCTACTAGTCCACATCCGATTACGTGCCTCAATCGAATAGATTTCATACGATAAGTATCTAACTATCTATAGATACAAGAGGGGTTATTGCGTCATGTGTTATATTGGTGTCATTCTCTCAGTGCCGCGGTGAATATATGACTATGCCCTTAAGTTACAGACCCAGGCAGGGGAATACATTTGGCAGTGGTGATACTTCAAAATATGTTTTGGTACGCACACGGGTATAGTCTGCGTGCGCAGGCGGTTACTAATTTTCGTACTCCCATTGTCTGATTGCTATTGTCGTTTCAAGATATTGGCTATTTTCAAATACTTGGGTCATCCTTCGCCAAGTCAAAGACTATTTGTTTTTATTTTATTTTTTATTTGGAATTTATGGCGTTTTCAACTACTAAGGTCATTTACGCCAGGTCGATGCTAAGTGTATGCGTGTCAATACTTCCGGCTTATAGCCCGGATCACTATTACAATCACGGCTCTCCGCACTTCCCCGATACCGACTGCCAATAAGGAAAGGAACGGATACCAATTATAAAGTCTTCGATTTGAGTTGGTCGGGAATCGAACTCACAACCTCCCGACCAGAAGGTGGACAGTCTATAACACTCGGCCAACTAAACAGTCGTATAAGTTGCGCGTGTCCGGATTATAACCAACTCGGATCACTGTCACACCTACAACTTTCCGCACTCTCCATTTAGGACTCATCGCCCTCCTTGACTGACTGCCAAGCAGATAGGTAATGGACACCTTAAGTCTTCCTCTACTAACCATTAATCAATCAATTGTTTTATCATCATTTTGCATGGTGATTTGGTGAATCGTGATCAGGAATAAATCAAAATCTGAGAAGGCATCCATCATGACAGGAATCAATAATAGTAATAATACAGTATATTTCGTGTGTCATCACACAAACACACAGAGTACCACCTCTAGTGGACAAAATTAGCTTGCTGAGTCACGACCACTGGCAAGGAAGTAACATTTTACGGAATTATTCGATTTGGCTCTATAATGCAAATGTGCAACCAAATTTACATATCGTCCATGATCATATTATTACAGGTTGTGGTATTTGTAGTGATTTTCAAACATCAAGATAGCCTACTCGTCAAAATCGTGGCATTAATTTCCTTTTGTGGAACGATGTCTTTTTGAATGCCGACCGCGGAAGCATAATAAAAATCTGCCATTCTGCCGCAGTAAATAGGTTGAGTAGGCTTACCATGGGTATAGGCCGTGTCAGAAGTTAATTTAGCGAAGGGTTAAGACTCATTAGGGCTTCTTTAGAAGATTAGGGATCAAAAATACGACGATGCGTTATTAATCCGATGAATAAACATGATTTAAGAATCCGTAATTCCGATTTAACAATGTGATTGGCTAGCAATAAAGCATCGTCTCGCCGAGCTATCCTTGAAGCGATTCAATTCATGTTAGCTCTGTTTAACATCACAGGATCGATGATAACACTGTGTTTCCCAAAATTACTCGTCTGCGAATTGCGAAGTCTGTACTCTACAAGATAACACTCTTTACGCCAACAACTTGAAAAGGAATCGCCGCGCAACAACATCCCTGACATACTTTCCTGGTTTAGTGAAACGCGTTTTATCTGTTTGGGTCATTGTGACTAATCCATATCGAAAGCAGGTCAAATGCTCAATCGATTCGACGAGGAAGGTATGGAATTACTGCTTAAAGAAACATTGACCTTCTAATTTAAAAAAAAAGAAGGGGGTGGCAAAGTCATAATCATTGCAGGAACGAAATAAAAACATCCAATCAATATCCGAGTTAATCTGGTTAAGAAACTAAGTAAGCACCACAGCGTGGTGGATTTCTAAGCCAGGAAATTGATCTCATCCTGATTATCTTTCTCTCTCTCTTATAAATCATTACAAGTAGAATATTGCACAGCAGTCTTTAATACTCTCTCGAGCGTGCGTAACATTTGCGGGTGGCCACATAGAATTGGAACCTCTCATAATTTCGAAGTGGAAGATAAGTCCGGGTGCTCTTGATGTCGCTAATACACTCTCAATTTCCCATAGCTTCCGACCCGGTCATGGCTCAGTGTTTCTAGGTGTGACTGCCACCGAATCTCCGCGGACAGCACATCGCGTATTATGAGCATGTAGGTTTTCGACAAGAAGGCGCAGAAGAACATCGCTGTTCGCACCACCCTCCGCATTATTCCTATGCAGCCGGTAGTGCCGAAAGCTACCGATTCACCTTCGGTACTATGCCGCTAGCAAGGATCGAACCACGTACCGTTCACTTACAGTACTAGCAGCTGCCTCTCATCCAACTGAGCTCACCTGGTACAAATGTTTTCTCTCTCCTTCATCATTCATCAAATCTAGGATAGCAGACCTTTTTAGAACTTTTCCCCGTCCCAATGAAATTTCATTACACCGCCAAAGTTATTATACCGTATTTATTCAAGTTGCGATGGGGCGGTTGCGTGGTTAATTGATTTCAAAGTGGTCCTCGGAACCTGGGTGGTCAATCTAGTGCGATAAGTAATATTTTGTATTAGAAAAGTGTTTCCCAATTACTCAGTTTTAAAATAGACCCATTAAGGTATTAAAACATGCATGATTAAGAAGTCAAAGTGGGTGACTTTTCAGTATACATTCTGTGTATACTACCAGCTACGTAGCTATTTCTGAAAGATTAATATTGTGAAGAAGATCAACACAAATTTAGCGTCCAGCTTTCAATGGAAGATTAATAAAACTTGAAACTTGTAACTAGTGTTTCAAAAGTTCGCGAATACATTTCCGAATAAACTGAGGCTGTATGTTAAATTTGTGGTGAATTGTTTATATCTGATTGTTGACCTTAGCCTCCACTATTTGTTAACGCGCAAGAAGAAATGAATAAAATATGATACTAGATATTATTATTATTATTATAAAGAAAAGTTTCAGTGGCGCTTATCACCGGACAGGCTGGGGCAGATACATGGGTATAATAGTAACATAAATAGTAGGAGTCAGTAATAGCTGGGATTGGGGACAATTGGGGTCGATAGCACACAGGAATGGGGGGTCTATAATATGGTTCCGGATTCTGTAACATAATCACAAAATGATACTCGATAGCATTAGCAAGTAACGACTAACGTATGAAGTTGTATGCACAACAGTTTTGTTGTTGTTGTTTTGAATTTATGGCGTTTTCAACTACTACGGTCATGTACGCCAGGTCAATGCTTACGATACATGAGTCAATGCTTTCAGTTTATAGCCATGATCGCTCTCTCTTCTCAAACACAACCCTCCGGCCTCCCCACTCTCCCGATACTACCTGCCAAGCATACAAGAAACGTATGCCTATTTAAAGTCTTCGATTTCACTCAACATATATACAACTTACACAACCTCGGACAGGACGGATGAATGTCTGTGTAAACTCTTTATATTCTGAAATGATGAAACCGGATCTAGGCATTTAAATGATCGGAGGCAGCCAAGCGTACGTAAACGGGTAGAGAAGGAACATGTACAATGGAATTTCAAATATCAATATACTTGGTATTCAAAACTTCTGTAAGTAGGCCTATCTGATTGCTTACCGACAAAATTTCATCAATCCAACAGCCCGTCACATACGGACATATTTTGCCGACTTCAAGTTATGACTAACGTGTGAGGGGATGCTCTTAGCAAAACAAATTGCGTCCGTGTCGTATTTATCCTCACGGATCCTTATGACGCATATTGAAACTCAATGAACCGTGACTTTACAGCTAACCTATTTGAGTAAAAATTGTCTGTAAGCCTCCGCCGGCTGCGTATTATAAACCACACGAGCGTAACGATCAAACACCGTCAACGGTTCAATGTAGGCCATTTTTAATAACGTCAGCCATCTTACGCTATCACCCTCGGAGCTAAACGAACACACACGAACCATGGCGTACCTAAATAACCTTCCTTAGAAAAAATGCATTTACGATACAGACTTGGCGAGTCATCACATAAGTGCGTAAGGATGATACTGATCGAGAATTTGAGATATTCCAATGTCTGGAATGCAACGACCGGATCAGTTGGCATTGAACTTGTCTCGAATTTACACGCAGCATAAACAAAGGGCATTGCTTAAAATTTAAAAGGCCTGCAGTGGAAATGTGATCGAAGCTTGAATTTTAATTAGTATGTATAAGCATGAAGATCGCTCCGATGTTGTACGATAACGATAACAGTGCAGAAAACCGTTTGGCAATGGCGGATTATCTCACAGAGCCACCTCATGATTTAGCAATTTATTTTTGTTTTGCATTTTATGCCGTTTTCAGCTACCATGCGTGTCGACACCGGGTTCTGGTTTATTGCTGGGATCAATATCACAACCACAACTCTTCACATCTCCCCATACTGACTGACAAGTAGAGGGCGAACAGATATCCAAAAGACGTCATGTTTCAAAGTTTTCGCTGCTTTGGATTTATGGGTTTTCAATTACTTATGTCATACACCAGGTCAATGCTCAGTACACATGTCAATACTTCCGGTTTATAGCCCTAATCACTATCAAAACCACGACCCTCCGTACTCTCCCGATACTGACTATCAAGGTGAAAGGTGGAACGGATTTCATGTTGTCTGACTCGGTCGGGAATCGAATCCCGGTCCCGGATCAAAAGGAGGGGAACAGTCAAACAACTCAGCCAACTGAAAAATGAACGGAAGTTGGGGATTGTTTTGGTCCATATGCCTTCCTTTCACAACCCTCCCCCATTTACACGGGCTTGGGGCCGGCACTATATTTTACAAAAAAAAATTCATATTGATAATAGCAGATGATGGAAGATCACTTATAATAGATATGTGTCACCACAATTTTTAGTTCGCCTCACGAGATTTCGGTGTACATACTCGCTTTACGGTAATATCTTAGGCCTACAAGTAACACACATTCTCTCTGAAGTCTAAGTATATAAACATTTAATCCAATATCTTCCGGGAGACGTCACGCTATGGTTACTTTTCAATCATTCTGTGACATAGTTTATTTTTCGTCACCTACATTTCGTCATATCAACAAATGGCTCATCGCATTCAACTACCTAACTGATATTGTGACGTGACAATGGTGGTAATCGTCTGTGACCATAACGTAAGAGATGGGATGCGACCATAGAGGCAATAGTTCAGTGAAGTCTAATCAACCGCGGCTATCGACAAATTATCACCATTGCTGGGGACCGGATTGAAATATCAGGCAGGAGTCATTGTCCCTGTGATGTTCTGGACGACAAGAAATCTGATTGAATGTATGACCATATATGGGCTACAGTATAACTAACGTTCAGCTGCCCGAGGGCTTTTGACTGTCAGCCTTCTGATCGGGAGGTTCCTTGTTCAATTTCCGACAGAGTCAAACCAAAGATTTTAAAATTGGTCAAAGTTCTTTCCCTGCTTGGCAGTGATTACTGGGGGATAGCTGAGGGCTGTGATTGTGATAGTGATCCAGGCTATAAATCGAAAGTATCGACCAGGGGTACATGACCCTATAGTTAGTTTAAAACGCCATAACCTCAAAGGAAATACAACAAAAACTACTGTAAAGAAGACTCTTCACAGATTCAACGTCCAGCCTATAGGTTTCTTGAAAATTAGCCCACTGACAAGCTTTCGGAGTGCCTCTCCTTTTTGGTGAATTATCTTTACGATATCTATTGATCGTCCACCATCGGCTCTATTAGCCTATATATTTTATTTATTTTTATTTATATATATATAGATTTTCCGTGGCGTTTATCACCGGGCGACGTTTTGCAGCCCGAACAAGATAGTCTTGAGCAGATACTTGAATATAGTAATCGATAGTACTAGAAATAGTAAAAGTGATCAATGATATGCAACAGGGTCTGTAAAAAGCTGGGGACATTAACTACCGGACACTTGTTTTGACATTCAGCGGCGACCTATGCTTTTTCAATACTTCATGCCACTGTTATTTATTTCATTATGCCATACTTCGATTTTTCACCGGTACGAGTATATGACTGCTCATTAACCGACAACCGTGCTAATCGTTTTTGTTGTTTGTTGTTGGTCCTCTCTTTTATCACAGGATAGCGATACTTCCGTTTTAAAGCCCACATCATTTTCACGAGCACAACTTCCGCATTTCCCCGATAATGACAGCCAAAGCGGAGGTGCAACGGTCGAACTTAAGTTATTTGTTTTGACTTGATCGGGAATCGAAACCGGCTACGCCGTATTCGAAGTTGATAATTAGCACGAATATTTTCCGTCATTAAAAATGCATCTTTGCCTTCAATAACTTAAGTTGATTTGGTGACGGTGATCCTTTCGATGTCGAGCTGCAGAATGTTTGCCGGAGCACCCAAATTTCTAATGGGGCCATTCGCGCTGAAAATGCCTGTATATGGGTATGTACATTCCGAGTTCTTTGTGAGTCCAGGTTTGCCTTTGTTCCAGATTTCTTTGTTCAACATATAGTCGGAACGGGTTCGGCCACCGGAAGGCATCTGCAATCCACACCGGCAACATACATAATCATTAAGGCAAGTTTTTGCAACTTTTGCAACTTTTTTACAGTCTCCATTTGCTCTAAAAACCCCGTTGGTGGACCAGAATCAATGTTATATAGGCCTTGGTTAAGGAGCTTATAATGCAACTTTTTGTAAACTTTTCAATTTTTTAGTTGCAATTATTACTGCAATTTTTACCAATTTTGTGCAAAATGTTGCAAAACTTTCGAACTTTTGGGATCCAGACCTTCTTTGCCATATAATTGTAAGCATTTTGACTCACTTGGAAGAGTTGTTATCGTTAGGCTACCGACACCGAGTGTCATGTCAGGGAATGAGGAAGATGTTGGTATGAGAGATGTTTCAGAATGGTTCGCAAATTGTTCGCGATAGATCGGCATTTCTCTCCCGAAAATATTTGGAAATATTTGGGAGTGTATGTCAAAACACACTATTAGTGTGTTACTGTGTATTGTTTGCACTGCATTCAACTGATAAAAGCATCGTTAAAAGTAAGTAAATGCAACTTTCTTATTTTGTAATGCAAGAAAATGCAATTTTTGTTAAAACTGAATGGAAATTTTTCAAATTTATTCCGCAAGAAAAACTTTTCCTAATATTCACATATGATTGGATAGTGTCCGCTTCTCAAATTTGCAGGTTGCGAGTAGGCGTCACGTGAATTAAACGCTGGATTGTTTCACAGAACTGCACCACCCTGCTGCAATAGATATTCTTTATTCAACGGCATTGTAAAATTCCCCTCCATGTGACTTCGTTTGGAACTAAAGGAACGGTTGATTTGCTTTGGTTCCGTTTTCACTGTTTCCATCTGATTTGCTTGGTAGCGAATTTCCCATTGCTAAGGACCGTCTCATTTCCTTCCTAACAAAACAATATCGTCAAATTGAATAGTTTCGGCAAGATAAGTGATATTCTCCACCGTGCGGTTTTACGCATTCGACATCACCAACTGTATCAACAGTTCATAACGAGTTCATTGTATTTTATTCAGGTTTTGTCGAACTGGGCGTTTAGGTTGAGGCGGAAATTGAGTCACGTGGTTCAACAGCGGCGCGGATCATCACTCGATTGGTTATAACAAAAGATTTTCAGATAATCGAAACTAAACAATCCCGACACGTACGAAAAATTCACAACGACGAAAAATTCCCATCTGCGCGTCAACAATAAGAAACGAGACATATCGCATGACGTCATTGTTGGTGCGACAAAAAGTATGCAGAAACACAGACTTGATTAAATGAGAACGATAGGTGTCGTTGGGCGAGAATTTGGGCTAACTCAGGCAATAAAACAGTCTGTTTAGAACTGAACTGTATACGCTACCAATCGACTGACACTAGAACGAATGGATGAAGTTGGATCGCGAAACATGAAGAATTACCAACACTCAACTGCGCGATTCGCCATATATGATCAACGTGGACGCTTAAATATCAGATATCATCTAAGCTTTGCGGTACAATTGCCTTCGGCCGCAAAAATAGGTATTTGCACCTTCCCTGATCACTTCCTGACGTCATATAGGAAAAATATGGAAGGATGGCGCAATATGGCAATGTCGACGTGCTCACATTTTGCGATGTACGGTCTGCGAATGTACAGTATAGTAGCAGACACTGAAAGCTGCTCAACCAATGTCAGTCCACACCCAAACGAATATGGGAAGGGTTGCAACTAGGGCTGGGCAAAATTGAGTAATATAGTAGACAACGAATTGAATCGAATAATTTCATACGAATCGAGTCGAATACCGAGTAGACACGATTGTGCCGAGATATTATCCAGGTTCAACATCTATTTATTCCCAATGGTCAGGAACATTCATCTTATAGCAGCTAAACGACCAACTGCTTCGAATGAGTGAAATATATCTGCAAGTGAACGCAAGTTGCAATTCCATTTTAGCATTATCGCCATTGACAAAGAACATCGCCGAATGAAGAAATAAGAATTTGGTGTGATCCTTCATTCCTTCTCATCGATGAGTCTGGTTTGAGACTCGCAGGAACTCCTTATGTCTGCTCATAGGCACCGAATGCAATGATTAACTATGGATTAAACATGAAATCTCATTTATGAGTTTCCAAGTGTCGATTGAGTACTGCTACCATAGGCATCAAAGTACATTTTTCTGCAGCAACTCAACTCATTCTATATCGTGACCTGGTGAAAATAGGTAATTTCCTTATCTTAGCTTTTCCTTCTATTGTGAATTTCTATACCTCAGCAATTAATGCAAAGTGAGGGATATTTGATACCATGGCGTGATCGGATATAGATTCAATAGCAAACGCGCCATTCACGCAACTCTTCATATCTCCAATTGTTTTAATGTTTCAATCGTCGATATTTCAAAACTAAGACAGAAAATCTGCCTATGACTTCTATGGCGATGTATAAATATTATATCTATATCACAATAACAAATATTTAAACAGCTACAACTATTTTGAGGCCTCTCAAAATAAAGTTGTTGACGGTGATGCCTACACGCATAACCGATAGGCGATTAAATGGAAGTTAATGGCCTAGATTAATCAAACAATTTGATCGGTAACATTATCTACCCTTATCTCCCTTCAGTCCTTCCAGTTTTTGAATGACCGCGTTTGATAGGCTATACATCCGCATGTGACTTAGGCGTGACAAGTTGCCCAATTCGCCGGACTGGCCTTGGTTTTGTGTGTTTTGTCATAGATGTGTCGATTGAAAATCGCCTTACGGTACAATGTGCTTCAGTTGTTAACGCCGGTAGTCGAAGCGAGAAATTCTTGCTAAGGTAATTTAAGGGTGGATATCAAAAAGGTGGGAAAAAATAACTCTGGATTATCGATAACTACGCGGTCACATAATCCGCAGTTATCCGTCACATTAATCGCGTTTGCAAAAAGTCGGGTTTTTGTTAGAGGTCCGCGGATTACGTAACCTCCGAGTTAACGATAATGACTAGGCAAAACAGAATCCGATCTCAAGTGACCCGTGACAAGTTATCGCTGCAGCGGATTGAGATTCGCGAGAGCTGGGGTGACGAGCGTACGTTGTATATGATTTGTAAAATTCTTGCTGATGTGGTGACCGCAGTGGATGTACTTGATTTGATTGATTATGGTGAAGAAACGCGGAAGCCTACACCAAAAAGACATTTGAAGAACTTAACGAGGAGAATACCATAGATTTACTCTGCCTAATCCAAGATCATTAAAGGCTGCAGCTTCGCTCGCATGCATTGCAACCTCTACATATGCTAGTCTGCGCCTTAAGATTTTTCGCAACCGGACACTTCCTAGCAACAGACGAAATTTGTTGGGCGCAAGTCGTCATACTGCCAGACGCAGCATTCATACCATCTCACGTGTGATAGCGGGGAAGCGACAAAATTTTATTCCAAAGATCGATGACTCGAGAGAAATGGAACAGGCATTTTATGAGATTGGCGGCTTTCCCAACGTTATTGGATGTATTGATTGCACACACATCCCAAAAGCTTCACCTGGAGGACCGGCACCGCGAGGGGTTCTTCTTGAATTGCCAAATGGTATGTAACCCAGATAAAACCATCACGAATGTTGTCGTTTGTTGGCCAAGCACCACACACAACTCATGGGTTTTTACAAACACTGCCTTGAAGCTGGAATTTGATGACGGAAAATACCATTGTTTCCTTCTGGGTGATGCTGGGTATGCTCTGACTAAATATCTCATGACCCCCTTGGCTAACCCTGTGACAAATCAGGAGAAAAGGTTCAATTATTCTCATTCAAAAACGGTGGGGGATTGGACAGTGTTTTGGGGTCTTGAAGCAGCGCTTCAGGATACCATTGCACATGGATATGCAGAATAATATTCGTGCTATTGTTGCGGGCTTGCTGCTGTTTGTCTGCATAACTTTACAATAAAAAGCAAAACACCACTGCACTAAGATTGCGATGAATACCATGAAAAAACAGATGAAGGCAGCAAAGGAGAAGGATTAGCAAGCACAGATGATGGGCGAGCTGCTCGACAGAATATCATTTCATGATATTTTTAGTCCAAGCATTTGTATTTTTGTAAAAATGTGGAAGAAATTTTAATTAAAACCAGAACACTTTAACAAATTTTTGTGCAAATGTTTGCAGCATTAGTTGAGAAACACTAGTTTGTGAAACAGGCCATAATGCATGGCCACTTGGATATACCCTACTAGCTATGTGGTATAACGATACTTTGGTATATCCAGGGGGCCACAAGGCAGGTGATGGGAAAAGGTGGTAAAAGAAGGGCAATTCAATTGTCAATTAATACTGCTGCAATTTTCTTGTTTGTAATTCATATTTCTCCATTAATTTTTCATGTTCTTCCTTCTTCATCTCCATCTCCTGTTCCCTCAAATATTTTCTCTCCTCCAGATCTTGTAATTTTGCCTGGAGAACCTGCAACTGCAAATCCTCGAAGTTGACAGTTCTCTTTTTCGTAGCTGTGGAAGGAGTTATCAGCTCTTCCCTGGCAAAATCTGCAAAAGAGAATCATATTGAAAGCATAGTTTTCACTAGACATTGAGTAAAAATATCGATTTCAATACTCGACGAATAGTTGAGCCAATGTTAAATGACCAACAGTCCACTTGAAAAGTATGTTGGGCTTGTGTCATTAGGCGCTGCTGAGTACTACAAATTACTTGCACTTCGGTTTGGCATGCTTGGAACTGGTTGCTGTAACATGCTTGAATAAGGAAGATCTTCACATCTACTCCCACCTTGGTCTTGCCTACTGTGTTCCACTGCAAACAATAAAATAGCCTTTGGAGTGCAGTAGGGTTACCGTACAACACAAAATCTGAAAGGCAGGAACCATATTACAGTGCAGGGGTGTCGGACACTCAGTTGTCCTGATTTCAATATTGTTATGTTGAAGTGGAGAATGGGAGCATGCGAACCCTCGCGTGATTTTGTATCCAGTGGGTCTGGATCTTCCACCTTCCATGAGTTTCTCAACTCATGAGCACTCCTCTTTTCTCCTCGCGTTGCCGCATTAAATTTGTCAGCTAAGCAACTGCACGCTGTACTCTTCATCACAACTGTTGTTTCATCAGTTCTTTTACATTCGACTGAGGGTGATTCTTTCACTAGTTCAGCTAATAAAATCCTCTCACCATGAGAAAAATTTGTTGATCTTGGTTTTCTTCCTGCCTTGTCCATGTTCACAGCATATAAAGCGCTGGTGGTAAGCCAAATGTTGGGTATGCTACAGTACCGGTAGGCCTACTCGCGTGAGATAAAAAAAAACTGGCATAAGTAAACCGATCCACCGACACTGTGCAAGTCATATCACATTAATTATTGGGTAGTCGTTATCCTTTATCAATAATTCCCGTGCCTCGTCATAACAGTCTTCTATTTTCAATTTGTCACGCTGCCGCCAAAACACCACTCGAGCGAGCGAACAGCTCTGTTGCAGGTTATTTTCGCGCGATTATCTACCCGGAATAATCCGTCAATCAGGAGGTTAAAAAAGAACCCGGCTTTTCTAATACCATAAGCCGATTAATTCACGATTTGATTATTGAACTGTGATACAAAATCGAGTTCATAACAACCAATATAGCCAAAACTACCCTTCATCTGCAGACCATTCACCACAGAGGTTGAGAGTGTACAGTTTAGTAAAGCAATAAAGCGCTGGACATTGCCGTCTTGCACCAGACTTCGGCGTTTTCTCTATGACGCAGGAGTCGTGAAAGTAAAGCTATGAATACCTATTTACAAATCATAAAGTAGGTTTGACGTGACTGTTGGGATCGAACCACCAACCCCACCAGCTATATGCAAGCCCCATGTGAGCTCGCGTGGATCTCCGGTTACGTCAGGAAGATCATCATGTGTAAAAATTCGCATCTAAATACGAAGAGTGTAGTGGAGCCGATAGTGGACGATCAATAGATATTGTAAAGAAGATCACCACAGATTTAGCGTCCAGCCTCAGTTTATTGAGAATCAAAACATTCCATCTTCACCTGAAGAAGGAGTGGAGCTCCGAAACCTAGTGAATGTTTTAATTCTCAATAAACTAAGGCTGGACGCTAAATCTGTGGTGATCTTCTTTACAACATCTAAATACGGTACATTTCGGCTCTCGGAGCCACCCAAATATGGAATTCCCCTATAGTGAGGAGAAAAGGAAAGAGCAAGCCGTGTGAGAAATTCGAAAGGCGTGGGTTCTTTATCGACCTACAGCTGACAGACAGACAGATCTTAATTCCCAGTTGTAAGACGTATTCAATCAGCACCGTCTGCGGAAAATCATCGTAAACTAATTGAATTCGCAGCATGAAACTAACGTAGTGGAAATGTTATAATATCATAGATGATTTGAAAAGCATTATATGATGTCCCGTGACCTTGATATACTATAGCTCCTTAAGTCGACTTTGTAAGCGATCATGATATCACATATCAATAGCATAATTGCGGCCAAAAAATATCGCATTACTTTCCTTATAACAACTATTGGCTTCCACGAAATTAAATTCGGAAATTTTGGTTTCTTATCGCCTATTTTAGCAAATTTGATGAGCAGTGACGCGTTCTAATATTCTGAAGTTATAGATCGCAGGTCATTTCAGATCAAACTTGGAAAAGGGTGACATCGCGAGCAGGTAGCATCGCAAATGACGTCTCGTCTACGGCAAACAATGTTCCTTTCACCTTTCATCCCACCGGAATATGATGCAAACAACTATACAGTAGAGCAATTAATATATTAACACATCAAATAGAGTGTGACCACTAGTTTAGCTAACGTAAATGTAATGGAAACTTTTTCAAATGTTTCAGAGCGTATGGGTCTTATCCTAATGAACTATAGCGGGGCTACAAACGCTTCTTATGTGTATTATAACGAGGAAATGGGGATTCACCTTCCCTTCCCGCGGAATCAGGTGTTCGAAACGAAGACGTCTTAGTTCGATTGGTTGCAATCTCCGCGCTCACCCAGAGGCTGAGTCTGCTGCTTCGATTCCAAGCAGTCGCATCAAACCTATTTGAAAAATAGTTGATAATCGCGCTTCTCCTACCGGACCTCCGGCTTCATAACAATCGATGTTCAGCGTCGTCTTACCTAAGTCTGTATGCTCACGCTGTGCGCTTCACTGTCAACAGATGTATGGTGATGGCAGAAACTTAAATTCAACCTGCCTCGGCTAGTCCAAGTCACGGTAAAGGGGCAAGGTCCCGTAAGGTTGGGAATACTACAAATAGAATAAAGTGTTGGTGATTCACGGCGATGGCCAGCGTCTCATTGCCGAAGGCTACATGCTCACACTGTGCGCTGCACGGTCTCCTGATGTATGATGGCTGCAAAAATTGAAATTAATCGCGGTCAAGGCCGTTCCCAAGCTCCTGGCTATGGGGGTGATATGCGAAAGGAAGAACATCCGGCGTAAAAATCATGACAAATCATAAACTGCTAGATCCGATTTTGCTACCCAAGAACAGACGACGGTCTAATGAAAATACGGCTAATTACAATGCAATTCTCAATAGCATTCTAAGCGATTTCATGGGAATACATTTCTCATTTCATACAGAGATTACTCCATAGCTGAGAATGCGTGATGTTCAATATGCTATCAACCTAGATTAGATAATCAACCATTTTATGAGTGGCGACTCATGTGCAAAGTGCACTGGTCAAACAACGTGGGAACCATGTCGCGATAATCACGTGTCATCGATTGTTTGCATCACAATCTATAATGTCAATGATGAGACACGATACACATCATTTTGATAGTCTTCTGTTACCTGCTCTCTGTAATCATGGTCAAGATATACCCGGTAAAGACATATTGACGTGGCAAAATGATAGAGAGTGTTATTAGACATCATATGATTGTATACAAGGACTAAGCATATAAGTTATGGCTATCATGTATCATCAAATCGTATTACAGGGGAGCTGCAATCAAAATACAATGATGGATATAATGGATGAATGTGTGAAATACTCTGTGATAGCAGACTAATCAAAATTGAGGTTTTAGATATGGTAGTAGTTGCAAAATTGTCCAAACCGCAAATTTAAGGTGGTTTCACTTACAGCCAAGCTTCGGTTTCGTTGTAGCGATGAAGCTCTGTTTGCTCTGTTGTCTCAAGACTTTGCCTGTTGTTGTTGTTGTTGTTGTTGTTATTATTGTTGTTGTATTGGATTTATGACGTCTTCAACTACTACGATCGTGTACGCCATGCCAAATCTTAGTTCGCGTGTCGTTACTCAACCTCATGACATCATCGAGGAAGCTATACTCTCAAACCCCCATAATAACCCTACGATGCCTAAACTTCGGGGTCTTTACGGTTTAAACTGCCATCACTATATTTTGGACACAGATCCTTCAAATATGCTTATTGTCTTCATTAAACTGCGAATTTTAGCATGCATAGTAATCATAATGATATTAAGTATTGATTAAGCATACCAGGTTGTGTCAAGGGTTTCATTTTCCCACAATCTTCATGCTAGCCTCCTGCTAACACCGCGTGAGATGTTCCACATGTCAAGAACAACGGGATAGAACGTTAAATGTTGTCGTGTGAAAATAACAGCAGACAGATTTTATTGCGGGAGAATGACAATCCGCTCATCCTTCAAAAATGACTCATAGTTCGATCAAGTTTTTGTACACGAGTCTACATTACAAGTGCAATTTAAACGAAACTACTATATATATTGTTCTGTAGCCGACGTTACTTTCGAAACCGCAATCTCTTGAATCGAATACCCATCTTTTGATTTGTGGTGTTCTAGGCCTGAGAGTTTAACGTTAGTATTATTAGGCTACTTCAAATAGATAGGGACGTGTCGCCAAAGTTTTAACACCCAGAGAAATTTCATACGACAGTGAGGTCACAAAATTTGATGGGACGTTAAACCTGCGGTGACATTCTATCCATTGCCAGTCATTGTCAACCATCCGCTACCATCTAAACAGGCACGTTCATCATGATGTCCATCACCAGACGATAAACCTACAGTATACAATGTAAGTAATGCGACAGACGTTTGATGAATAGCATATCGCGTCCATCGCAAATAGCGATACAGTATGTAAGCAAGGTCTACCCGACCATTCATTAATTGATGTTACAACAGCTCTGGCTGGCTGGTGCATGGTCCAATGGTAGGCCGTCGGCCACGTTAATACCGGTATAGGCCCCCGGTTCAATTCCCGAGACAATGCTTACATAAATTTAGCTTGACGTTAAAACTAAAGTTTGTCGCGAGTTATGGCCGTCACTTTTTGTCAATGCTCACCCGGACTCATTCACGACGAAACTTTTAAAAAAATACCAATAACAATAAAAAGGCTTTCACAACATCCATGTTGACAAACACTAAGTAAGGCCTACTGTATTCTCTAGCGACCGATTGATTTGACAAAGTACAAATACATGGGTATTGGTATAGGTCGGTCTAAAGATTTTGTGAAGTAAATTCAAATTCCAGTTCTTAATTCGAGGTAGAGAGTTAGCGTGGCGTAATTAAATCTTTCGTCACTTTTGCCGTGACATACATCGGGTCTGCAAGGAACGTCTTTACACGGTCGGTTCTACTAGGAGGCGATTGAGAATGTTTTAATGGAATTCAAGATTTCATGATACCTGGGCAGGCTGCCATTGGCTACTCTACTGGTCTACATTGTTGAGAATACCAGGCGGAGGTTTGTGGTTGTGATAATGATCCAAGTTATAAACCGAAAGTTTGACATGCAGTCAATGCCTTCAGAGACTGTTTGCGATTTTAAGTTACAGAATCCGGCAAAATATTGAAGACCACATTTTTATGTTCTATTGTCCCCAGTCCCAGCTATTACTAACCCTGTTGCATAACATTGATCACTTCTACTATTTTTGTTACTATCGATCACTATACTAATGTATCTGCTCCAGACGGTCTTGTTCGTAGTGCAAAGCACCGCCCGGTGATATGCGCCATTAAAATCTTCTATATAATGATAATTATACTTGACATGCGTACCATCAGGATCTGGCGTACATGACCTTAGTAGTTGAAAACGCTATAATTTAGAAACGAAAACAGCAACAAGTCATAATTTTCATGGATTAGGCGCAAATCACAATTTCATTTTCAAACATCCTGTGTAGATTTAGTGGCCTGGGTAAAGCGAGTTTACCGACGTAGAGCAGCAATATCAGCAAAAACGAAAATGTTGAGTCATCATATCACGTGACGATCACCCTTGCGACGTTGACACGCTGCCTTCGCTGGTTGCCACTCTCTCAACAATAAGTCAAAGCAAATATACTTTTCATAAATATAATGTTGTAATACTTCATGCCAGTATCCGAGCTGTGCAGATATCGCTATAAGATCGTTTACCTTTGCACTATTCCTATGGAGTAGACATTCCATACAATCATATGAATAAATATTTGGTGCCAGTTTTCTCCACTGGTACTGATAATACGTAGTACTTAGCGTGAAGAACAAGTCGGCAGAAAGTCAGCATCAATCAACCTTTTGTGTCGCGAATGGTGGCAGTCGAAGAAAAATGCATGAATGAAATCACAGTATTTGTTTTAATTTATCATGTGTGCATACCCATTTGTATGAGCATGATAAGAATTGAGAGATTGTCCATAAATTCAACTTCCAATTATATTGTTCAATTTGTTTGAAATATTTATAATTAATACGCTTTCGGACTCCGTAGTGCAACCACTCAGTCTACAATTCCTTTACTTTACAACGTTACTGCTGTCGTGAATTTCCCTTGGTATTTTTGTTTTCGATTTTCTGAGATAACTACCAATGTCATGGACGCCATACTACGGGTGTCGATCCTTCCGGTTTATAGCCCAGATCACTGTCACAACCACAACACTTCGCACTCCCCTGATTTTGACCGCCAAGGTTGAGTAACATCTGTGGTGCGACGCGACCGGGTAACCCACGCCGGATTTCCCGGCAGCGCCTTCACCAATATGTGCCCATAATCTGCTACTATACAATAGAAATTTAATTCACGAGCACGAGCTTTGAGAGTTTTGGTGAAACACAACCTATACCAATTGATGCTGTTGCATGTTGCCCAATTCATCATCAGCCATCATATTTGCAGCGCAAGCCTCCCGGAAAATGTGAGAGATGGCTATTGCATGTGATGCACGGCTTGTGGTGTGGTGGAAACGTCGTTTCAAAACTAAATTCCTGTTACTGTAGTGCACTCTTCATCGCCACTCCATAAAGTAAACAACCGTCTTGTCTATGGCTTTTATTTCAGTTAACTGAGTTGGTCAAGCGATGCATCTCCATCGTTGTTGGATGATTATTTTAATGCATGGTGGCGATGCAAGAGCTTTGATTTCACGCTTTTCTTTTAGAAACGGCATCGCCTGCTGTATCGCTCCTTTAATAGCGACAACTTCCCGAGTATACACGCAGTGTAATGGTACCAAATAATAGAATGGATATTGGCGAGGTATGTATTTCTAGGAAAGCAACGTAATCTTTATGTGGTTTAATTGGATTTCAGCAAACAGCTGAATATGTCGGTACCTTCGAAGTGACATTCTCACCAGCTCAGTACGGCAAAACAAACAATTAACAGTCAAGACGCGACAATGCATGCTTGCATAACACGTATAGTCAGTCACCGCACTTTGGCTAATTACACACTCATGATTACTTTTAACCAGGGTGTCGAACCGAACGGGAGCCGGAGTGAAAAAGAACGGTTACCGCTTGATTTTTGTGAACCGAAACCGTAACCGAACCGTTTTTTTAATTTTCCAATTAACCGGAACCGGAACGAAACCGTTGTGGCATTTTCCTGGTTACCGCTCTTTTAGCAAACGGTTACCGTTTTTCTAAATGGAGGTGCCAGCGGTTTATTTTTTTGAACTATCCACATACATCAACATGTTTCCGCAATCGGTTGAATTATCTCACTCTTTAAAAAGTTTGACCGGTCAATTCAGCCCTGTCGCACTTGGAATTGAAAGGTAGGTCTCAACAAGTCAGCTCGGCACGCGAGCAAAGCGTCGGCGGAAATGAACAGGGCGAATTCAATTCAATTCTTTAAGTACGATAACGATAAATCGGTGTGTCAAATCGCAAATTTCGCAAAGTCGTCCGGAAAACATGCCGCCAATCTGGAAAAGCGATTTCAATTACTGCTAGCCGTGCGCTTACATCTCGGCTGATGATCAGACTCGTTGCTTAAAATTCTCAGGGACTTAACAAATCAAAATTCAAGAGTTTATTTTTATCGTAAGAATTTCGATTTAAAACTTCGTCTTGCGTAGCCTACACTATAAAGTGACGGGTATATATGTCGATAAACGTGGTTATTTGTCCGCGTATCGCATCCGCAACGAACTAACGATTTCCAGTATTTGAACCGCTCCAGAACCGGTTCATCCGTCGGCGTAAACCGGTAACCGCTCTCTATGGGCAAGCAGGAACGAAACCGGAACAAAACCGAAACTTTCGTTTCGGCAAAAACCGTAACCGAACCGTAACCGTTTTTTGGATCCAGTTCGACACCCTGCTTTTAACCAACAACGTTAAGCTCATTTCTAATACCCGTCTTAGCAAATTGTGGGTAAGCCGAATACGTCAATGCGTCAACTGCATGAAATCCATTACGAGGTATCTCAGTAAGAGACTGCGCGTCTCTCATGACGAGGCGAGTCCTTCTTTGAGCCCGTGACGTATACGATATTCTAGCTGTACCTCAAAAAATACAAGTCGAGTACATATACTTCACTTCTTCATTTTGTCTCCTTTCGGCCGCACCGAATTGGCTGTCATTTTTACCGTGGGTAGCCTTCGTGCTGCAGGTAATGACCTTCTATTTTCTCGGACTTAGTGTTAACCGTGGTTGGTGGATGATTATTATTTATACTTGATTACACATAAAATATGACTACATCATGCGCGCATAGGTGTGATAATGCGGAGAGGGTAGGCACCCTGCTATAACCCATTGCGTTGGCGGTCTAGGTGGTTACACCGGATATTTATCTGAACTTGATTTGGCCGTGGTTTTCCGGCTATTCCTGCAGAAGCCCTCTCCGTTTTCCTATATGATTAAAACCGGCGGTGGTTATGAACATTCGCTGTTCATCGTGCAGACGCCCAACGCATGGCCCATATGATGTACAAATGCACAGTGCGGGCAACCTCCACGCTACCCCCATGAAGCAGGAAGTATAGAGCGGGAAAGCTTCGGATATACTATTCGTTTTTACTGTCTTTGGTATGACGTCATCATGACGCCACCGGGTGTGCTACCGATTTTGTGGCGGACGATCTTGATGTTTCTCCACAACGCCGCTCAAGTCGCTCATTGCTGTAACGAAAAATTACTGGAACCCGGCTCACTCACTCATTTATCGCGATAACATGAAACGGGGATACGCCCTATAAACCCATTTCACACGCATTTTTATTTAAGTCAATCTTGCATAACGTCGATAACATAGCCTCTTTTAAATAAGCCAAATAAGTGAAGTTTGGGTATTAACTTTGACATTTCTTACGGACCGGGTCCTTGGGATTGTTGCTACGGCAACATCGAATCCTCTGGAAGGTGACGCAATAATGACATTTTCACAATTTCAACAATAGGCTGTTGCACGAACAGTATAGTGACCAAACAATTCCATCCAGCCGAGCAGTTCTGCTGGGATTTCTTTACGGCATCTCAGAGCGGTTCGCCCCTCCGCCGTTCGTAGATAGCCTAAATGTCTACTATCGAAGATCTCGAGAGTAAAGAGAATGTAGGACATAGTGGCGTCTCGGCACGCGGGGGGTCCCATCAAGCAGAAGAATTATCTCAAACTTTTCTGAGCCACTAATTCAATGTGAATTGTAGTAGGTGCTTTCAATACAGGCAATATCACGGTTCGCTCAGAATTCGAAGAATTGTAGTGGCGGAGACTGATGGCGCAGGACCAATGGAAGAAAGAAAGGGTCAGCAAAATTATATTGTAAAACCTAGTTCAAAATCGAGGAGTTGCGGTAAATCCGAGGTGAAAATTTGTTACCTAGGTTAAAGACTAAAGTATTTATCGGTGGAACATGTGACCTGGACCTTTTAAGTAATTGCTTTGGACACTTGATGTCAGTATTTCAATGACCTTTGACCGAATCTCGAATACGGCACGTTCGCGCCTTCTGTGCAAAAGGACTTTGCAGACGCTGCTGGTATTTTGTTTCAAGGAATGTGCCTTTTGAGGAGTAGAGATAATCTGGGAAGTAGATACATGGAAACCTCTGATATTTTGAAAGGGGAGATTAGTTCATATTGATAACAATGGCCTTTAGTCCCCATTTTGATGTCTAAGGGCGTGTATATATATATATTGTCTGCTACATCTCTTAATAGATCTTTGCTGACTAGTCTTTTGGCATGTAATTCGTCTTTCTACTTTTGTTCAATAATGTAATTTCAATAACTTTTTGACGATTGAAGTTTTTGTGAGCCGGAAGTTCAATCATTTCAATCCGTCGCCACGACGCCGAACTAAAGACCACCTTCCCCGACACGATAAGTACATTTCGTTGTGTGCAAATAATGTCCAGACTAAGCTTTTGCATAGATTGATATGTGGGAAATAGTTTAGTTCGCTGACAAAAAGGAAAATTATGCTTTCCGTCACGGTGTTTTGCAGCCCAAAAGTAGCTCACCGCGCTCACAGCACCGACTGTAAATGTAAACAGTTCATTAAAATGTATAAAACTACGCAGCTCAATAATCAGTGGACTGCTTTTCAATCTCTATTGATATTCATCGTAATAAATTAAAAGTAATTGTCGTTTGCCAAAGTTTTAAAGTCAAATTCATAAACTGAAGCAGAATCATCCTTATCTTTTACAATTTGGCCAAGAAGGAGCGCAGCTCCGAAAGCTTGTGAATGTTATAATTCTCATTTAACCAAGGACGGACTTTTAATCTGCGATGGATCTTCACTATATCAGTGATCGTTTGCCATCGGCTCCACTATATTCTGCATTTGACTGGCGACAAATGTCGAGAACTAAGATCCAAGTTTCGTGCTCTGCTGCTTCATCAGGTGCAAATGGTCAAGAATGTGTACTAATTTGCCAGTTCTTTTTCCCTGAAGGTGACACTATGGCCATGGTATAGGCCATGGTGACACTCCCTATTATATATATTATTAGTCATCACCGATTTCCATCGAAATTAGTGTCTCAAAACTCGAAACACAAACTCGCACTCTTTCAAGCTTCTACGCCAGATATTTGATATTTTACATTTAACCTACGAACATCGCGGACAAGATTCTCGGTTTAGGTGATTTTTCAACGTTAACAATTCCAAAAACAAGTTGGAATCCATTCCATCTTAAAACGTTCGAATCACATAAGTTCGATTACTAGCTATTGCTGTTTTCAATTTCCGGCCTTTTCGACTCCTCACAACGCTCAGACCATATATGCGCCGGGTCAATGCCTATAGTACGTAATCGCGATATTTTCCAACGCGGACCACAATCACAATCACAACAACCCCATTGCCCATACGTGCATGACTGCCAAGCGGAGGGGAACAGGTACAAATTTTAAAGTCTTTGCATTCACTCGGTGTGGTACTGAACCCTGGACCGCCTGATCAGAAGTCGGACACTCAATCGCTTAGTCAACCGAACGATCTGATTAGGAATAATTCATTCCGCCTTAACCTTTTTTTATTTGGAATTTATGGTGTTTTTCACCTACTAAGGCCATGTACACCAGTTCCATGCACACGTTATGCGTGTCAATACTTCCGGTTTATAGCCCGGATCATTATTACAATCATGGCTCTCCGCACTTCCCCGATACCGACTGCCAAGCAGGGAAGGAACGGATACCAATTTGAAAGTCTTCAGAAGGCGGACAGTCTAACCCACTCGCCCAACTGAACGGTTCATATTCACCTGATGATGGAGCGGAGCTCCGAAAGCTTGTGGATGTTTAAATTCTCATTATACCAAGACTGTACCATGGCCTACTTTAGTCCCTACCTAGAGTAGGCCATGGCTGGACGTTAAATCTGTGGTGATATTCTTTAACGATATCTATTGATCGTCTGCCATCGGCTCCACTACTTATTCTATTAAATGCGGAATAATATGAAAGAGAAATAGAACCACTTCTAATTTGCTAATTTCTTCTGATGAGTGGCAACGAACATACTTTGAGAATAAATTATAATGCATACACGGTGAATGTATTGCTGTAAGCTCTATCTTCACTTTTGAACTGTTTTTCATCATACTATTATTTATTCAACCCAAAATTACATTTTTACCGCAGGCCAGAATACTAATTCGGCAATCATTCAGAGTCAAAGTAGAAGAGATTATAGCATTCGCGTAAATTGTAAATACTCATTTCTGATATTAATCCTTTGAGAAGGGATGGAATTTCTCATTGTGTAAAATTCAATCGAGTTTTATAGATCCCGCATAGCAACAAACCTATTGTAGCTTTATTCGCTTTCGAGAAAAGTGAAGATTTCGTGTTAACTTTTAACATTTACCGCCCCTTGAAGGGTAATAAATCAGAGAATTTACAGCAGAACATGAGCTGGAGGTACAATTGCTTGTTTTGATAAACCGCTAAGCAAACAGACGTAAATCTAACGGGTATGTATGACATTGTTCCTACTCGCAAATGTAAAATTTAACTTAACAGATTTGTGAAATTTACAACTCTGCTCAAATCGTCCCAGTCTTCGACGTATTTACGATCATTTTTATCGGATTTATGTAAGGGAAGTCGACGTTACGGGGGCGAAGTTGGTAGCAGACTGCGTTTACCCGACGTGACTGTAACACCGACATCATAAATGTCACTCGTTAAAACCAAAGGATGATAGGTCTGACACTTTAAATGTCTGCAACGCATGTTGACAAATCCGTCTGAAAAGAATCAGCACTGTCGCAAAACTTACTGCGGGCAGTCACTTACTCGCAATCGCAAATAGACCCACAAAGCTGGTCTGTTATATATTGTGGTTATATATAAAGACGAAGGTGCGCAACAGTTAGTCTGCACTCGGCCAAGGTAGGCTTACTGTACATGGTCACAGCCACGTCAGTTCTCAATATATCACGATGTCTTGATTTAATACATTACGATACGCAACGTTGTCGAGCTTTTTGCGTATTAGATCACGTGTGGCGTTCCATGCATATGCCTTGGCAATGCCACATGGCAATCACGTAAGAACGTGACACGCATTTTTCTGATTGCGTTAGCTGTGCTTATAGAAATTTTCTGATTATCTGATACCTTTTCTGAACGATTTCGGTCACTATCAATGATTGCACGTGCCTGACAATTCCGATATGAACTTGGTACGCATCAAAAAAGTGAATAATTCTCATGAAATGCATGACATGAACTGCGGATGCAACTATTGAATCGCAAGAGCATTCCGTCACGCATGAGTGCAACCATGGGCTACTTTAGATAAAGTAGGCCATGGTGAAACACTAGTAAAAAATAGCGGAGACCGAAGTTGGGCGTGGAATCTGCAAACGAAAGAGAGGGACTGCCCTAATGGTATGGTGCGGTGTGCAGTCGAAGACCTGCATTACGAAAGTTGATCATGCATGTAGGCTTCACAAAGAATTAATGGATTGAGCAAACCGCGCACGACTTTGTTTCTGCTCTTGTGCGTGCGTGTGCGTGTGTGTTGCGTGTGTGTGTATGTGTGTGTGTGTGTGTGTGTGTGTGTGTGTGTGTGTGTGTGTATGTGTGTGTGTGTGTGTGTGTGTGTGTGTGTGTGTGTGTGTGTGTGTGTGTGTGTGTGTGTGTGTGTGTGTGTGTGTGTGTGTGTGTTGTTGTGTGTGTGTGTGGTGTAGGCGATATTGTGCTTGCAGGCGTAATAGTCTTTGTGCACCGGACCGTCAATGCAGCTTTTTAAAGTGCAGCACGTTTGGCAAATAGTTACTGTATGTATATGTCTCGCCCGATGACAGGACGAAGAGTACCCCTGGAATGACTGTAAAGGGACTTCCTGGTAAGTCAGGGAGTGTGAAAGAAATCTCGTGTCTCGTGTTCTGCGTGGGCACGTTAAAAGAAAGGAATCAGTACATCCTGGCGCTTGACATGAATCAAATCCGTTTTCATGGCAGCCAACTCTATTGAGATGCTGCTTTGCTTGTAATGTACGGTTTGGACTATTAACCTTTCGTCGGTTCAGGCTTGCTGGAATAGGAATTTCGGCTGGATTGAGAGTTGCCTAAAGCTAATAATTATCCCTCGTTGTTTGCTTCTTTGCTGTAAAATCAACAGTTACATTTTCGTCTCTTGATAGATTATGTTTCTTCGACACGCAGGTATGTCTAAATCGATGGCGACCCAGTATTATAATTATTATTATTATTATTATTATTTTCTTTCTATCGAACAGATTAGTAGGTACACCAGACAAAACCTCTAGTCGTCGTCATCATCATCAGTACTACAAAATCGCTCGATCGAGAGCTGCCTTGATTATTGGATGGTTATTGAATTTCAGGCAGTTGCATTTGTCTTGGTCGTACATTCGTCTTAAATCTAGACAGAGATTGTGTCGTTTGCCAGCCTACTCAGCTTGCTGTGACAACGTCAGCCAGTGCACCCACAAGTCAAGTAGTATACGTTTTCCTGTGGTTAAAGTAGTCTACAGTGGTGCAGCAGACTTCATGGACAAGCGGAGGTCGCAGTGGGAACAAAAGAATCCGCAACTTCACCTCTACTTCGCCACCCCTCGCACGTCTCCAACCACCTTCGATATGCCGCGTCCGTCGTGCACACGTCTCAATCGTCTTGCAACATGGGTGGGGTGCTTCAGGTCGTTCGATTTCACTGCAATAAATCAATACAACCCCGTTGTCATCGGGATCTAGTCCAGCTGTATCTCAGATTTCTCATCCTAGCTCGTGTTCACTCTGAGATATTGGTTTAGTGACCTTACAGAGTCCATCGGACTTGCGTGGGCGGGAATGCATTACGGAACTTTAGGAAACAGGAAGGGGATGTCTAAGTTATTCATAAGGGATGAATATAATAAACGCTGAAAATCACAACATATCCTATCTGTAATTTAAATAAACCACCATATCAAAATAAATTCGCAACATTGCTGCCCACTCGATTTTCATACTATAAAAAATATAGCTACACTAAAACTATTACTTCAAGTATACGCCCAAACCATATCTTTCCTTATTACCCAGCCTCGTTTCCGCGCGGTCGCAAATGCAAGATCTAACAATAATAATATAAAACGTTAAAAAAACACCGCTCATCCCTACTACTACTATGATAATATAATGAAGTTGTGCTGACCGCACTCTTTCATCTTTTGCCGTCGTGGGTTTTGTTTGTCGTTGTTTGATTACTAGACTGCATTTTTATGTTTGTATAATCACTAGTTAACCGTCTACTTCTGAAAATCAGACATTTATTACCCCCGCGAAAAGCAGAGAGGCTGCATGGGACTGTAGCAAAAAGTACCGGTACCAGTATGACTGCTATAGCATGACGTCACTTTGATCGACACGTCAACTGGCTGTCCACTCGGAATTTGAGATATATTCTTATTGCGTGACAGGCAAGATGGCTTGCGGTTGCCAAAGTAGCGGTCCATAAAATGACGCGGTCCTTGATAATTAAATAGGAAGGAATATACGGCATCATAGTCCAAAATACCTGGTTTTTGAGCTATTAAAGTAGGAAGTATTGGAATCAAGCAATATAGGCAATGAATTTTGGTGTATGCGATTCGAAGAATAGAAGGTGCCATATACCGATATACCCAATCAATAATAACAAACGATACCGCTTTCTTGCATGCATGCTCAATTCTAATTAGCTTAAGTTCAATTCAACTCAGCAATCCAATGGTGCAATATATTAGCATAGCTCGGCGACATTTCCATAGCAACGTCAATGCCGTTTTGGGTTTCCTTCGGAGTTGAGTCATGTACAAAGTGTCAAAACGTAAATCTCAAAGGGTCAAAGGTTATGAAAGTCAAAGTAGTCAAACTTTCATCGTTGCGGTTAAAGCTTAGCTTTAAGCGATGTAAAACTAAACCTAATCATGAAACCATTCCACCATGAAATTGCCTTCGACAAGGAAATAAACACATCATCTTGTGTTTGATGTGACCTTCATCCTGGAAAATTGAAGCTGATCACCATCTACATTTTACTACACATCGATGGTATGTAGAGATATGCGTCATATCAAGTTATGTTACGGCCAGACACGGGAGGCCAAAGGTCATTATCATTGTCATACTCAACGAGGGATTAAGGTATCCGAGTTCGTGGTATCTTCGACACCACTCTCAACATTAAACAACCATCTTCAGACTACCGGGAACTGGATTCTGAGTTCAGAATTATTATTATTTCGCGGATATACTATAGCCTACTATATAAAACGCTATGCAAATCTCTTATGTTATTATGCATACCTTTACAGCTATTTAGGGTGGTTGCAATATGCTATTCATCAAAAGTCAGCCGCTGACATTATTATATTATAATAATTATCGTTTGCTTATGGACATCTCGAATGTCCAATCCTCCGTGTTTGTAACACACTAGTGCTCGCAACTGGAACAGCGCATCGATCAACAGCCAGTACGGACCTCGCGTAGTTGCGATTGCAACGTGGCGTCTAAACAGTCGCTTACCTACTTATACATACGTTTATCGCCATTTTTTATTGCAATACGCGATTCATTGAAATTCAGTGACTGGCATTGTACAAATTGACTTCATCTATCGCCAAGCAAAGGCTACATTTTGCTTAAACACCGATGATGAACGGCCTTATTTAAATACAAGACTTTTGGCATAGCATTCGCCTACGTTATGACGAATACTATACAGAGACGCTTTAAATTTTCAAAATGCTCATGTCAGTGAATGTAAAAAGTTATTCTAATGTATTTGCTTGAAAAACCGCCTTCACAAGATGCGTCGGTCTCCTGCAGAGATTCAATAAAGGAGCCGCCGCCATGTTGGCGAGGCAAAATTGACTTCGTTCAATCTAACGGGTAGGTGCGAAAAGCTTTAGTAATAGGACGTTCACATCAACTCAAGGCCGCACTAACATGTTGTGATATTTGCACTTGGCCATATAATCAACTTGACTAATTTAGCTGTTGTGAATCTCTGCTGTTTTGAATTTATGGCGTTTTCAACTACCGAGGTTGGATCATGTATGGATTGTATGCTATGCCAATGATTTACGCGATCTTGATATTTCCGATTTGTAGTTTGGACCCCGGATCACTGTCACTTGTTCCCCTACATTGTTTTTTTGTCTGCCAAATAAGTATGAACGGATGCCGATTGTAATAAAGTCTTTGGTTTGACTCGGTTAGGAGACGAACTTGCTCTATCAGTCAAACCGTTCCGCCATTCAAGCAGTCTATCGATCGGTTCTAGAGTCAACGGCTACTGCGAAGCGCTGGCAAATATTCCATTGTGGTGTTATGGGCCTTTGCATCGTGAAACGGCAGCGAAATTAGGATGCAGAAGATCATTTATCATGGAAAACGGTATAGAGTATGGTATTTTATCATCAGGCGCGTGGATGAAGTAGATGCGAGCATATATCGTATAGGAAGTCTGTCGAATAAACACCACACTTCACACATTTCACTCCGTAATCCAGCCGGCGTTGTGCAGAACCAGCGACGAACTGGAGACGTATACGACACCCTGTACCCCGCAGTTGTGCTCCCTTTTTGGACAATAACCGCGCAAGATACCTCGACTATTAATGACTTTCCTGCTGGCCCGATCGTAGACATGAAGAAGGTGTGATAGTTTCTTTACGCACCCACCTTCGTGTTACGCGAAGAGTCAATTAGGCAATCTAATGTGTCGGGCTAGCGAGGATGGTGTTTCCAATTTGTCTACGTCGAGCGAAATGTTCACCCAGCTGCCTTGTTGTCGCTAGCGAAGTACTCATCGTATTGATATAGCGATAGAGCAAAGAAAAATTGTGAAACATTTCGGAAAGTTTTGTTGTTTCAAGAGATAAACAATCTTTGTTTACTTCGGAGATGTTTGTCGCCAAATTTGTAACTGTATTTGACAGATTTTCAACACTTCATGGCATAATTCCACACGACTCATCATGACTCATGGGGGATAACTTTGATAATATACGAGAGAGAGAGAGAGAGTTTTGGAATCAGTTATTTATGTTAGAATCCATAGTGATGTCAATGGATGGTTTCTCATAGTTGAGTAAAATATGACGATCTTGAGACATTCTAGTATCTGTGTCAACATGTGTGGTTCGAAATCTCTTGCTTTTCTCCAGTAAAGGGTCTGACATTTTTCGTGTTTGAGGAAGTGGCGTCAATGGATCAGTGACAGTCTCTCAGTTGATGAGACATACCCCCGAAATTCAGTTGAAAAATGTTTGTAGGAATATGGATGCAATAATATGACTATGTTTGATTATACCTTTATACAGAGGGCGCTCAGAGAAAAGAAATGTTAATGCCACGGCAGCCGATGCTGCCATGGACTCACGAACTTCGATACAAGATAACTGTTGGATTGTCAAGGCCTACAATTGTCTCTCGTTATTGCCAAGACCTTATACTGCTTACTAGACCACAAATTTCGATATTCATCTTCAACTTCTGCTTTTTCAGTCGTCTTCGTCGTCCGCCATCGGCTCCACAATATTCTTCGACATATTATCAGTTTTTTGCAAGTAGTAATGGATATAGATGGTTGCTACTTGCACTAATTGCATGCTTCATTCTTATCTATGATTCTACTTTGTACTGTATGACAGTCTGCTCTGGGGGCAGATTGGAACACGATATGGAGTACGGGGGTAATTGTGGGGAAAAGCTGCAATAAGACTTTCTCAATAGACGACAGTTGGGATTTATGCCATTGTTATTTGACATTATACATCAAGTCCTACTTCGTTTTCACTTTTTTTAGACAGAGGTGCTGTGTCTGGGTGGCTACAGGCATGATGGTCAATAGATTTCTGTCGTAGATACTTTCCTCACATACTGACGCTGTGCAAGCTGCATTTTCAATTTTCAAGATAATAATACAATTGATTGAAGAGTGTATAGTGGAGCCGATGACGCACGATCAATAATATTGTTTAGAAGATAACCACAGATTTAGCGTCCAGCCTTGGCTTATGAGAATATTTTAATTAATTGACTGCTATAACCTAGCATAGATATGGAGATTGTCAAACCAGGTTTAACGCTCAGTCAACTTTTTTGGGCACGATATTCACACGCATTTGCATCTCCGCTCCTTCATCAGGGAAGATAGATATGGTAACGTTCGCTATGTCAATATATCCACCCTTTACGACAGATAATACACGTACTGTACGCAACATTTAAAAACACACATGCCTAAATAACAATCATGCAACAACACTATTTATGACCAATTATGCTTCATTCGTTCGATAGCATCGATGTAAAACATCTCAATGCACTAAAGTGGAATATTAAGATGACGATTCAACGATATCCCTGAGCGAAGTATAAGTAAATAGGGCGTATGTGAACTCGCACACCCTTTCAATGGTGGATAATTGCACCGTACTCAATGACTCAAGCGAGTTAAGAAAATAGACATCGCCTTTGGTGTTCTTATTATATGATAGAAGTTGTATGTGAACTTAACTCGCGTTCTAAACTTATCTTAGGAATGTGGTATTCCATCTTCACCTGATGAAGGAGCAGAGCTTCGAAAGTTTGTGAATGTTTTAATTCTCAATAAACCAAGGCTGGACGTTAAATCTGTCGTGATCTTCTTTACGAGAACATTTGATTAAACCACACATTGAAACACTCTAGAATTGTTGTTCTTCCACGCAATCAGTAATCAACCAAATTATACAAAACGCAACACTTCACCGATCAAAGCAATCGCCGTGTGGATCTCGCGATGTCCTGACTTCAGCACGCCTCCCTAAAGACGGCTCGCTGTCAATACTTCCAACCCAGTCGCTTAAAGCTGATTTAGTAATTGGTATCCGTTCCGTCTCTCTTTGGCAGTCAGCGCTGGAGGAGTGCGGAAGTATGCGGTTGTGATAGTAATCCCGGCTATAAACCGGAAGTATCGATAACGAGTAATACATTATAAGCATTGACCAGGCGTACATGACATCAGCAGTTGAAAACGAAATAAATTTACAAAAGTCTTTCAAATCAAATCAAAGATCGTCTCAGCTAGGATATATAAACCTGGTTTGAGTTTGTTCTGAACCATTATTTTGTTTGTTGGCTGAACAGACAGCCAGCAGCTTCGCTCTCATGGCTTTTTGCTTAAAGATAGAGAAAGAGAGATACTCAATGCTCTCATAGTTTGTGTTCACCCATCGGGGAAGGCAATTCGAAGGATATTTTCCATGCCGCCCTGAAATTGTTGTTGTTGTTTTGAATTTATGGCGTTTTCAACTACTAAGGTCATGTACGCCGGATAAATGCCTGTCAAAACCTCTGATTTATAGCCGGATCACTATCACAACAACAACCACAATCCTCCGCACTTCCTGATACTGACTTTCAAGCACAGAAAGAACCCTAATGTTACCAAGGTCCACATGCAAGCTATAGTCAATAGCCACAATGACAAGCCTTCAATTACATGCGAGTTCATCTGGTTATCAAGTACCGTGATTAAGTTACAAATTTCATACAGTTTAAGAGCATATACTCGTTGAAGGAAGACAGAAACACTACTTTGAAATTGTGAATCTTTATCGCCATGACCTGTCAATGACCGGAGTATGACTAGACTAGATTGCCGTTCCAACGAAGATACGTCACACTACATGTCGATGAATCGCGCTACTAAATTTCTCAATTGCCTCCTGGTAGCGCCTCGATAAGTTTCCCAGGCTCTTCACACATTAGTAGCATATAGTCAATGTTATTGTCAAAGTTGAAAACTGATATCAAATTTCAGCAATTTTAATATGACCAATACAGCAAATTGTAAAGAAGATCACCACAGATTTAGCTTCCATCATTAAGGAGCGGAGCTCCGAAAGCTAGTGAATGTTTTAATTCTCAATAAACTAAGGCTGGACGCTAAATTTGTGGTGATCTTCTTTACAATATCTATTGATCGTCCGCTATCGGCTCCACTAACTCTTCAATATAGCGAAGGAACACTTGTGATTTCGCAGCCAGATTACTGTAGAACGCTAATTGTCTTAGGGGTTGGGCAGAGCTGTTACTTCGTGTGTATGGCAAAAGGCAAATATGGACTCAAGGATATCTAAATATATAAATAAGATATCCCTGCATTCAATAGATTCCTCTCGTGTGTGCTTTCCCCGCGTTTTGATCGATTTCAATCTATCTGATGAAGCGGCGGAGACCTGAAAGCTTATGAATGCTTGTCAATACACCAAGGCGCCGCTATAATTCTTGAATGTGCAAAAAGGTCTGCCTTCTGAGCGGTAGGTTCCGTGTTCGATCCCGGCCCGAGTCAAAACCAAAGGACTTTAAACTTGCTATCCATTCCTTCCTTTCTTAGCAGTCATTATCGGAGAAGTGCGGAAGGTTATGGTTGTGATAGTGATCCTGGATATAACTTAAGATTTTGAAACTTGCACCGCGCTAACCATTGACCTGATGTACATAACCTTAGCAGTTGAAACGCCATAAATTCAAAGTCACCAACCACAAATGATATTCTTAATGCAAAAAAGTTCAAAATCGTTTCCAAAGAGCACCGCACATCCTTGCAAACGGTGAAGACAAATCATATACCTTCATGCCGATTGCTTACGGTTCACAAATGGCCTCCCAAATTTGCGTGGGCTTCACTATAATGGAGCACTGTGGCCCTAAAATACTAATGGTCGATAGTAAATACCTATCAACCTTTCATGTACCTTGGTAAACAAATGACTCAACACCCCTAAATGTATATTTCAGTACTATCTATTGGGAGAAAGTCTCTTCAATCATTTAAACTGCCATCAACTTATTGCATCGTTGTCAGCATGGATTTATCTCGTCCGTGCGACAAAGTGTATTTGCCTAACGGGTATTGGCTGTTTCGCATCGGAAACAGCCAACGTCGAAAGATTGCACAATTACACGATATCTAAGAGGTGGAGGATTAGCATTCTATACTCAATGATTTAATTACCGATGACTCTTTTAAAAACATGATTAAATACGTGCAATTTTATTCAGATTACAAATAAAAGGATATTGTAAAGAGGTTCACCAGAAAGGATGTAACTCATGATACGCTGACAACTGACAAGTGTTTGGCTGAATTCCTAATTCAAAGCGATGCGTTGAGAAAATCTATGGAGGCTGAATTTCGTAATCTTGTAGTGTATATAACTCAAAATTTACTGGGATGAATGGCGCTTCGGGCCGCTTAATGGAACCCGTTGCGTAGTAATGGCCACTTAGTTTTGGTCAACTTTGTTTCGTTTCAATCCAAGAAGAAGTCAAACATTGAGAACTATCTGTGGTCAAACGCTGTAAATTGATTTCATTACGGTTATGTCAAAATGTGTACAAGGGGCGTTACGAATATGTTAACTTATTTGTTCGTTTCAACAAGACAAACAGATATTACGGGAATAAGGAGGGGTTTGCCCACAACGGAAGTGATTATTAATGAGGGCTTCGTCCTGACTGGGCGGCTAGAAATACAGGAGCACAAACTAAAGAAAGCCCTTCTATTCTAAGCCATGGAACGATCGACCAGTAAGCGAACTACGATGTCGCATTTAACGGACGAGGGAATGATAGTGCCACAAATACTGTATTTTCTCATACCTGGATTTAGCGTAACTACAGGGATTGAACAGCAAAAGGTTTGTCTGGTTGGATTTCTACGCAGTCTGATGCTTTCGTAAACCTAAGTGTGGTTTTATCGTACTGAAAGGCATGAAAAAACCCAATACGTTAGATACATCCAGCACAAGGGTAACGCCCGCAATATAGGTTAATGGACACTGCTGCAAAGAAACCTTCCACAATTGGAGTAAACTAATTAATTGGCTGCGATATAATGATTATAACTACGTGATACAACATCAGAGAAGCATACAGAACAGAGAGAGGCAGATTACCAACAGTACACCCTTCATGACGCAAATCCCCTCAATTGCATTGAGATCAACCTTGCGGTAGGCCATTTTCATTTCATTTTTACCCGTTGAAGTAGGCTTACATCTGCACACCGTACACAACGTGTCGTGTGAGTATGTAAACTAGACATTAAGGTACTGAATTTTGCTATGCTTCACGCTGCGTACACATGTACACAGAAGCACGGGTAAGGCTTTGGATACTATTGCCACGTCTACGGTGTGACACATGGTTGGTGGCAGTCGAATGGCCACTTGTATGGGTCGATCGATAGATACTTTGCATTAGGGTCTATAGTCTATCACGGCCTACAAAATTTAGTAGGAGTCTATCTCCACATAACTTAGAAAAAAAAGTGTACCTCTAGACAACGGAATGTCTCACATATATCATTCTATATGATAATTTATAGACCTGTTGATCTGTCAAGTGGTGCATCCGAGCTCATCATCTTTAATTGGACATTTTCTTTTAGTGATGCATGACCACAATCGGCGGTCATTTTGCTAACAGGTTAGAGAGATTAATGACCGCGGCTAGTGACCTTTGCGAACAATGCGGCTGGCCTTTTGACCTCGCGGCGAAATTTATCATTACTCACGAGGAACATTCTAATGTACAAGTGTCTTGTTCAAATTAAATGGTCATCATCATTGCTTACCAACTTATCATGGAAATCTGATGTTTAACTTAATCTGGCTTGTATAGAAGACTCCTCGAAAGTCACATATGGGTTGACTGTGACGACTGGGTAGATGGCTAAATATTAGAAACGTAATTGCCGTAAGCGTTACAGCATAGTGAACATATGATGATTTTATTGAAGCAAACCCTGTCAGTTAGATACGAAATAAGCAAAGACAACGTTACAGACTGCATTATACCCAACCCTGGTAAATCCGATAAATGACCGTCAGGACCGAAACCCGTCGGGTTTTCGCATTATACTGACTGACAACCAGGAATAGGAATAGATCCAAGTTCCATAGATCCGGTCTGAGTCGATCAGGAATCGAATCCGGTCTACCCTCGCTATGCCTAGGCGAAGAGTCAGACCTGGCACTTCCTGTCGCCTTTCAAACCAAAGACTTTAAAATTGTTATCCGTTCTGTCTCTGATACCCAGTTAGTATCGGCAGAGTGTTATGGTTGTAATAGTAATCCGGGTTATAAACCGGACGTATTGACACGTGTAGCATAAGCATTGAGCTGGCATACATGACCTTAGCAGTTGAAAAAGGCCTTACATCAAAAAAACAACAACTTGTTGTCTCAACGCTCTCCATTTGCCTGTACTTAGGTCCGGTTGTGGTTCATGAACTGCACGAATGCGACCAGTAAATGTCACATAACATTGCATTGCATTCCTGTCTTGCTGAGTCATATCTGCGCTTGCTTGCATTCGATGTCCATCTGGCCAGACCCACCGCAGTGATAACATTTTTTTACTGCTTACGGTGACTTTGTTCGCTGTGATATCACAGATGGGAATGTGGTGTACCTGGTGATGTCCGCGCGCAAGGGTGGGGAAAGCACTGCGACTGCAAGGCGATTCCTTTGAATTGTTGTCTGACCATGGTGTCCTAGTGTCCTTTACGACACTGTGATCTAACAATGGGAGAGAATCCGTCGTTCATTATGATTCCCGACGCTTTTGGTAGTCAAGGACTTCCGGTATCGGCAATTGCTTTTATCTAAATTTACTGGAGTAGTGAGCGCAAATAGTCTGTACAAACTCCGAATGACCGTTAAAATATTTTACGATGCGTATTTGTGTCGCTATCCTCTGTTCATTACTCGAAGCAAGTGATCGAAGATTTCTATGGCATATAGGCTACCGACTTACGATTCATTTTTTTGTAAATCTGAGCCGGGGCAAGCAAATGTACGACGTTAATGGAATAATACATCAGGCAGCAGAGATTGCCAATTCGCTAAGAAACCGTCCCTGTTGTTATATTCAACTGACCCGTAGCCAGCCGCAAGTAGTACAGAGTGAGAGAGAATTTCCTTTCCAAACGAGAGAGAAAGCCTGGAATTTGTCATCGTCGATATCACGAATATACTAGCCGTGACTCTGCCTGTATGACAAGGTGAAGCACAATTCATAAAAAGCTGCACCTTTTGGATGCAGGCAGGTCGTAAATTTCAAAAGGTGATTACGCTGTTGCTGTTCTGTAAGTAACAAACATTTACTCGGCTCAGTTATTGCGCTTATTGCATGTCTGTTGATAGGATTTCCGATGTAATTATATCTCGACACCATCGCATGGAGCCTCCCGTAACACGATTATTTGCAGGTGAGAACTACCACCGCCTGCAAAAACATGGGCCACTAAACGACTGGACTGGAAGATAATGGACGCGCGCGGTAGCTTACTCGCGGTTGTAGCAATAGTAGTAGTTGTTGTTGTTGCTGTTTTGTTTTTTTGTTGTTGTTTAAATCGTGTACGCCATGTCATTACTACTTTATTGGACTCTGCATGCCATGATCAGTCAGAGGCAACAGAACATTATCTTCTACAATGTTCCCGCTTTTCCGGCCCCAAACGCTTTTTAAAACAAATTATGGAACAGTCTCCTTTAGGGTTACAGACTTCTAACTAACCCATACACACTACATTCCAGCCTTAGAGTACGTCGTACACACTGCTATTCCACCACCCCACTACGTCACACCACTACCCCAATCACGAAACAAATATGACACATTGGACATGAAGGTTAAAGGTCACTGGAACCAAAGCACCCAATTACGATTCAGCAACAACAACGTCCCGTTTCTAACCTGGATTACTGTCACAGCAACAACCCGACCCGCACGGCAACACTGACTGCACGACAGAGAGGCACCATGCACTCTCTAAGTCTATAGTCGGACTAGGTTGAGAATCGAACGCGGCATATCCTGGCTTGAAGGCGGACGGTGGAGCATTCGGCCAGGGGCGGTGCTGCGTACATTGCTGAGCAACGGTTAATGTGTATCGTGTTTTCGTATACTCCCTTCGACTCCTACGTACAGTAAGTGTTTGGCCGGAGCTAAGTGAACTATGCCATGAATGGTTCGGCTGAGGTTTACGGATATAAAGGATGCCCTTTCAACAAGAAGCGTCACAATAATCCCGCGCTAAAAATCAGCCCTGGCTGGGGTATGGGAAGTAGTATATTTCACTATATTATGTTAGGTAACTATGCGTGAGTATCATTTTTCGCGATGTAACGATGCGATATATTTCATGTGGGAAAACTGTGTCTATTGTAGTTCCACCATATTCCCTTCTTTCCGAAGTGGCCTGAAGAGTGACGAACGATCGAGACAGGTGCCGCATGACTTTGTACTATGGGGTCAATAGATATTCCAATCGCCATCTGAATGTCAGTGAGAGGAGTTGTGCTGGTTGTTAAAGTAAATAAGAGGCGTGAAATGTATTCATTTACACGGTTTAAAAGCGACTTAACAAATAACTTTTCATGTAATTGACATTTGGAATTTGTGCATACAATATTATTATTATTATTATTATTATTATTATTATTATTATTATTATTATTATTATTATTATTATTATTATTATTATTATTATTATTATTATTATTATTAATATAGAAGATTTCAGTGGCGCTTATCACCGGGCGACGTTTTGCACCACGAACAAAACAGTCTGGAGCAGATACATGAATATAGTAATCGATAGTAACAGAAATAGTAGAAGTGATCAATGTTTTACAACATGGTCACTTGGTCAGTAATAGCTGGGATTTGCGACAACAGGCTAGGACTTGATGGCCTCTAGTATGTAATTCTCACATGCATGACTTTTAAACAGATTGCGCAGACCATTTAATCCATTCATGTGCAATGTATAAGCCACCCAATGGAGTGTCTGGTCTGAAGAACTTGGACGAGACCAACAAGCTGTTGTGCTGTTGCCCTGACGTCTAGTCCAAAGAAAGAAAAAAAACCAAACGAAAGAAAAAGAAAGATTGCGTAATCAATTATATTCAGTTTTGCGGAATCGAGCTTCTCACTTTGAATTATTAGTTCTCCTGATAGCGTAGTTATATTTCAACATATACAATCCCATCTCAACAACATACTGTACAGCTGCGGATTGCAGAGTCCTTGGTAAGCATTTGTTTCAAAAACTCGTAAGTTTGGTGTTCACTGACTTGAATATCATGTAGAACGCAAGATATGTTACAGGTCATGTACGCCAGGTAAATGCTTACAATAGACATGTCTATATACTTTCGGATAATAGGCCGGATCACTATCACAACCACAACCCTCCGCACTCCCACGATACTGACTGACGTTTTCAACCACTCCGGTTCATGGCACGCCAGGACCTCCCAACCTAAAGCTGGACAGATTAAAGCTGGGATATTGTTATATGGTTTTGGTTAGTATTTGGGATATAGCGCAAGCTGCAAGATTGCTAGATTGACGCCAGGCCGTATTCCACAACCGGGAGCGCATTGGGTAGCTATTTAACAGTATTGCAATGCGGTCATGTTGACATTGTATCTTGATACTTCTTGTTGAAATAGTTTCTCGCACTTGGGTAGAGAGGTCAATGTAGTAAAATGATCCATTGTTTCTGGTGATTGGCAGTACTCAGTCCGATTCGTTTCAAGTAATGTTTAAGCTATAGAGTTGCAGACAAATCACGATGGACATTTCCTGCATTACAGCTTTGAGAACAGCGTAAGTATGCGATGTTTGTCAAACTCGAGATTGTTGTTGTATCGGTATATTGATGCAATGATCAGCCTACATACGCATGTGTGCATTTCATTAATAGGGTAACAAGAAACAGTATGTCTGCGCTATAAGAAACGTTCTTTGTAAGCTGTGTTCCTGCGTAATCAAACACTGCATGACCGCATTCGTCTTCCAGTGACCGGATAACACATGCGCTGTCCGTATGATATGTTACGTATCACGAAAAGAGATTGCTATGCAACACAATGCAAGTGCCAGGATCTTGTGTCCATAGCTGAGTATGAACATTGAACAGAACAGCATCAGATTCAATCCTTGACTTTCCTAACCCTCTGCCTTTTTAGTGGACATTAGTTTTTCAGATATCGTTAAGTTTCGTCAGCCAGAGGGTAGAGGGTCTTGCGGAGGAGCAAACCGCAAACCATGTCATCCATTCGTGTGCAATGAATAAGCTACCTAATGGAGTCACTGGTCTAAAGAACCTGGACGAGGTCACCAAGCAGTCGCTGCTGTGCGGCTGCACTGCCCTTGAGATATTCTTTGCCCACCTATGGACATTGAAATCGAAAGCATTCATGACTGTTGTAGAACCGTCTCAAAAGAAAGACCTGTGAATATATAGACAGCCGCCCGGATGCGTGAAGCCTATATTCTGTATGACCAAGGTAACTATCAAGGTTGAACCTGCTCATGCCCTCTGAATTACAACATATCGTGAAGGCGTGGGGTTTGAATCCCATTTTTACATCACTTTTACATTTCCTTGTCTTTGTGCATACGTCCTATCGCAGCATCAGTTTAATAACCATGTTATTCCACAGCAACGAATGATGCTACAACAGCAAGGTTTGACTCTGCGAAATCCTGAGAGAATCTGCTACATGCTTCTACTGGCATCGTGCTATACAGATTATACACACTCCCGGATAATCAAAGAGTAATCAATACATTGGCGATCGACAGAAACGTCGTTAACCCGTGGTACATCAAATGAATTGGCGCACACTGCTTTCGTCTGTTGTTGGTGTTGTTGAATTTACGTCGCCGTCACAACCACAACCCATGGCACTCCTCCGATACTAACAACCAGCCCAAAGGGGTGTGGATAACAATTTTAAAGTCTCTGATTTGACTTGATCGTGAATCGAGTCCGGCACCTCACGATCAGCAGGCGCTATATCCATTGCGATACTATTCCTACCGCGCTTGCCGTCAGAGGGAAGATATGGACGATATGGATAAAGTTTTCACATCTTTGTTCTTATGACCCTCCACTTAGCGACTGACTCCAACACCCTGGGTATTCCTGCTATCCTGACTGTCAAGCAAGGAGAGGTAACGAATGCCAAGTTGTCTGCTGTTATTTCTCAGTACTTCCCTGAATCGGGCTAATCCTACTTATACCAACTTTGGTATCTTGTGATTTTTGAGCTAACTGGATTACATTATGAAATAAAATATATTAAAAAGATCAGGTTCGAATCGGGTCGTTTTCTCCATACCGCCACCTGATTATGGCTACGGTTGTTAATTTGAATCGCAAGTTATCATTTATCAACTCACGTTATATTTGACCAATTATCATTCGTGCATGATCCAACAAACATTTAATCGTGAATAAGGCGCTCAAGCGTATCCCTTTCACATCCTCACGAGTAGTGACAATGGCCATTGAAAAATATTCTAGCAACGCTGTGACCTATATCAATTATCAGAATCTCACGCATCTGACCTGTCTGGTGGAAAAAATGCGAGTGATTGGCTTGATGTCACTGACTCTGCTGTGAGCACGGATATCAATTCATAAACTCCAATCACGCATACCGTGATTGATTTATTCACGGTCGTATACCAAACCGGCCTTTTGTCCGGTGATCAATATATCATAAGTATTATATCGGCGACAGCTTTGCGAAGGTATCAAACCTAGATCCCAGCGATGCAAAGGCTGAAATTGATGCATTCTACAGTAATGCAAAGCGTGTGGGATATTTGGAGATCAAACGGCATGAAGAAAGTTTGGCGAGGTTGACAAATTGCACTTTTATATGTTTTTATTGTACCAAATCAAGCGTGGTTAATCACATTGGGGAACTTGTTTCATAATCACATTTGCGTAGACGGAATTAACATCAAATAGGATTGGATTCTTGGACAATCAGTAGACAGGATATATTATATCCTGCAAAGAAGCTTACTGATTTAACAGCGCATGCTACCAATCAGTTGATCGAGTGGTTTGAGTGTCCGAGTTCTGATCGGGGAGGGTTAAAGGTTTACTCCAACCCAAACTAAACACTTGAAAATTGCTACCTGCTATCTGCTTGGCAGTCACTGTCGGTGAATCCGGAGGGTTATGGTTGTGATAGTGGTGTGGATCCAGCCCCGGCCGGCCAATGAACGAGAAGTATAGATACTGCAGTATTCGCCTGACGTATATGACTTGATGCGTTGAAAACGCCATAAATTGAAAATAACAGATAGATTACGAGTGTCTAGAGAGAGATGGACGTTTTCGAATATTTTATTGTACCATTACGATTCGGATCGAATCGAATATTATTCAGAAACTTTCGACCCTTGCATCGAAAAATTGTGTATCCAGATCATATTCGCATAATTCGGGTTAAATCGAATCGAATACTTCATGAAAAGTACTAACGAAAAACCAGCTCATTTACGACTTTAACTGACGTCACAAGGCCTACGGTATGCCACTTCAGCCCGTCACCCTACTGGCCGGTGGAAATTGGCCTCTAGCATCATACTGCTCACGCCTTCGCGGCAAAAGTTCTGTCGTATCTCGTCAAAAAAAGGTAATGAGAAAATATTCGGTTCATATGAATTTTTATTAGAATCTCTTCTGACCGAACGATTCGAATCATCGGATAATGGACATCTAGTGATTCAGATCAAATCGAGTCGGCCAATATTCGGATCGATCCGAATATTCAATTCGAAATGCTCATTCCTCTGACCAACTTCACATTTTGGTGACAAATGCAGGTGAGCAAGCAGACAGTTCACGACACGTGAAACAGGAATCGCATCATCATGTCTGCGTGACGCTCGGTTGTCGGGAAAATACCCTCGGACCTTTAGAGGAAATGACCAACGCACAATATGCCGAAACGCATGTCAAAACATGCTACGTCTCTGCGAACATCTGACATTGAATATGTATAATGAGTACCGACCATAGGAATTCGGTGGGCCTTTTTGATGATCGATATACGATCACATCCCGTGTTCAGCAAGTTACACATTTCCTTCACCTCCGACAATAATGACGACAATAGTGAAACGCGCACGTCGTTTTGTTTGGACTACACCCGACTTGAAACAAACGCTGTTCGTCACACAATGTTGGCGCCCGATGCAACATTATATTCGGCATATCACGCACTTTCACTGCAAACAAAAATCCGTTCACTATACTGTATGCACAGGTATTGCTCACCGTAAAAGTATGCCGTATTCTTATCTAACGCACCGGTGAATGGGTAATATAAATGCAACTATCATGCATACATAGGTTACTACTACATGTATGCTTTATCAAGATTTCACTTGTTAGAAACATGATACTATAACCCCGTTATATTGCGAAATATACTGATTAGCAGCACTTGTCTACTTAAATATTTGAGCTGTACAGTGTACACGCAATGTCGATTGGAAGCAATCGACGAATTTCACAATCTGTTCCGATCTATCTTTTCTCGCATTAGTGCTATAACCACTAAGCTATCAATGCTGATGCATCAGCATTTATGTAAGCCCACGTACAGTTAATATGGGCATGTAACGATATCTTTATGAAGATATTGTTCTTGGTTGAACAGGGGTGAAATGAATTGCGGGTGAACGGGTGAATGTGTCTTAACTTGTTGAATGAGTGAAAAAGCTTTGAACCAGACTAGTCATGTTATACATGGGGTGTTACGAAGCTTTTAAGAAGACAGGTGATGGAATTGCAGCCTTACTCGTGGTGTGAATAGCGAGGAGATTGCACAGTAGGTGGGTTTGGCCACTTGTCAGTATGCTTAATATATCGTATCACCTCAATCCTAATAGTAATAAATATATTAAGTCACCACAGATTTAACGTCCAGTCCAGTTTATTGGTATATAACACACGAGCTTTCTAAGCTCTGCTCCTTCATCAGGTGACGTTAAATCTGTGGTGACTTATTATAATAATTACTATTTGAATCGTCCGCCATCGGCTCCACTAATTTTCTCCTCAAACCTAAAAGACATATCAGATGTTTCCCTGCCACGCCCACGATTCTCAAGGATAATTTGGAGGGATGGTCTACAACACAAAGTCCAGCACCTCGTTAGCAGCTCCACCTGCTGACACTAGATACCCTGTACGAAACTACGCGGATACAAGCCTACTATACGACCACCGCGGGAATGAGAAATTACACAAGGCATCCGGTATCAAATTCATCCGGTAATAATGCGCAGATATATCCGCTCTGGTCTTCCTAATAAAATGGATCGGATGCCACGACAAGGGTGACCGGACTATAGGACGATACAAAGTGGGCTACTTTCAATGATGTGATGAAAGACAAGTTCCAGAAGTCATTGAACAATCCATAACCCAATTGACCAGGACCAAGCGCGGTTTTTTCTCCTTGGGGGATCTAAAAAGACTCCAAATTCATCCCATTTCTGCCGCATTGATCCAGAGTTCAAGTGCTGTGATCGCCTTTGTCTAATCGTATTGGTCACCGACGGGGATATAAACGCCCTCTCTAAATAAAATAACGCTGCTTTAGATCTGATGATCAAATTATTTCGCAGCTGAGAAGAGTGATTGCTGGGTGAGCCCCAATATTTCCACTACGTCACTAAATAGTGTCGGAGCCGAAGGGGACTATCCGTATAGTAAGAGATAGAATAAGTCACCACAGATTTAAGGTCCAGTCCACTATGGTGGAATAAAATTCTCATACACACTTCGCCTAGGCACGCCTCAAAACGAAACAGCGTCGTTCGCTACACTCGTTCCGTTCTCTTTTAATAAAAACCTAAATTTATCCTAGCACCTCTAAACTAGAAAAATGTTAAAACCCTAGGCTACGTCCCGACAGCACCGTGTAATTGATCATTTCTGGTGGTTGCTCCGTTCAAAGTGAAGTCTTAAGCCATCCTATCGCATTAATTTTCAAAGTAGACATACCGTAGCCATAGCAAGGTTAAATCTTCTGAAGCAACCGAGTTGAGTCATCGCATACAAACAGGTGACTCGCAGTAGGATAAACAAAGATAGGACGAGGAATGTTTGCACGGATTATATGAACCCAAAACTCCTTACAGGTCATTTGAAGGCATTTTTATGAGTTCATATCATTATGTGATATCGCAAAACTTATGTACTTAACGGAAATTACATCGTTAAATTTCTTAATCTAGCATAAACCGTAGGTACGTTGATCAAACCTAAGACCAATGACAGCTCTAATCCGTACCGGACAAATTTTATGTCCCTTGTGAGATTTGGGATGAAATTTTTTTTTATGTCTGTTTGTCTGTACATCGTTTCATATACAGTGCTCTATCCTCCTTAACCACATTAAAATAAGTTTTTTTTCGTAAACTTGTGACGTCTCCAATCAGTTTTTACCACAGCAGATCACTCTCCTCCTTAAACTCCTCAATCCCGTGTCCTTTACCGTCAGTTCCAGTGTCTCCACGTCATCTTCATGACGCGCGTTATGATTTGCCAGCTGTTTGACCCCAACGATGCCCCTCCTACCGAAACCCTCCCCAATTACCCATTTACCCAGCCTGTCTGGCGATGGAAATAACAGTGAGTTTTGGCTCCCGTTAGCTGGGCTACAAATCTCCAAATATTGTGTAAATTCATCAATTACCTGATTACAACAAGTTTCCCGTATGTTAAATTGTTTCCCTGTTTACACTGATGGCGAAGGTTGATTTGTGGTTACGCTCACTACTCGTTACGCTTGACCGAAAGAGTTTACGGAGATATCTCTCATCTGTGGGTTTTTTTCGTATGTCTCCCTCTCCAGACGGGTTGCCACGCAACGGATCATTTTACTTCCTTCTCTCGACGTTAATCTCACTGAGCCGTCGTTAATATCCCCCCTTTGCAGAGATATTACCGGTTGTAACGTAGTAATATCATAATTAGCACACGCCATGCAATCCCGTGTGATCAGGAACTCAAAATTTAATTATTGGTTCACGGGATTATCTATTTATGACACTTAAACTGATATGTTTCTGTATCGACTTGAAGATTTAAAGACTTAAAAGCTTTTTCGCAAGTCGTATTTTGTTTTAACTCTACGCTTGACCACGCACGCCATTCTCTCTTTGAGGTATCTCAACTTGCAACTTAACTTGACACTATCGCCTGCGGATTGGCTGTATGATCAGTGGAAAATATGGGAAAATCTCCAGACATGGCCAGTCACACGCCCGTGTGGAGGGTTGCGCTAGAAGTAGGATGCGAAAAAGCACTGCAAAAAGTGCCAAAGCCAAACCCAATGTGATTCCATGCGCTGTACCCATCCAGTAATGAGTGCGCTGAAGGATAACTAACAATCTCGGACTATTGTAACGACCAATCCTACCCGCTCCAACAATTTTTTCTAAGTCTTGAGTTATGGTTAGACCCAACAGGAAATCACTTACGACACAAAGCCCTTCGCCATTGCTATAAAACAAAAGCAAACACAAACATTCCTTTACTCAAGAGAGAGATGTTCGATGTCGATGTGCCGTCGTTGGAATGTAGTCACTGTTTGCCTACATCTTGATATCGCAACGTGAGTTCTGGCAATGGAAAGACCCTCATGAACCTATATTATGATTTATGCGTAAAAAGTCAATACATCATTACTGAATTCTACTAGTTACCGCTTTGAGAAACATTTACGAGTAGCAATAATGATATTTGATATGATTTCTTTCAAATCAATAAGCTATTTGCAGTGACAGTTTAGAAACGAAGGGCGTGACACGAGTTTACCAAATGGCCTTCGCAAACACTTGGTCATCACTTTGAAGCGATTCTGCTTCCTTTTCGAATAGGTTTACTGCGCTTCAATTGTAGTGCTGTAAAAGAACTTGCATATATATCCTGATGCTTGTTTGATAAAAGCACCTCTGATCCGTATTGGTGATTGCCTGGATCGATTCCCGACCGAGTCAAACCGAAGACTTTATAATTGGCTTCCAACGATCTCTGTTTGCCAGGAAATATTGGGGGATAGCGGAGGGTTGTTGTTGTAATAGTGATCCGGGCTATAAACTGAGTATCGACGTAGAATAATATGGATCAAGTACTGTATGTCTCAAGAACGAATTTTGCTACAAACGTTCAGTTGGCCGAGTAGGTTAGACTGTCCGCCCTCTGATCGGGAGGTTCCGGGTTCGATTCCCGACCGATTAAAATCTAAGACTTCAAAATTGGTATCCGTTTCTTCCCTACTTGGCAGTCGGTTTCGGGGAAGTGCGGAGAGTCGTGGTTGTAACAGTGATCCGGGCTATAAACCGGAAGTATTGACATGTATACCGTAAGCATTGATCTGGCCAAAATGACCTTCGTAGTTGAAAACGCCATAAATTTCAAACAAACAAACAAATATTAAGCGACAATAACGACCGTCTACGTTCCGGCCCAAGTCGCCGAGTTAGCCCTCTCGTGGTAGGTGGGTAGCGCAAAGCTTCCACCCCAATACTCCATATTCTTTTTGGCTCCCACTTTGAGCACTTGCCTTGTTTTCATAGCAAAATTCGTTCTTGAGACATACAGTACTCGGTCCACATTATTCTACGTCCCCCCTTTGAGTGATAGGGGATTTGATTGACACGACCATATGGCTATGAATATCAGTCGGTCAATTGTTCCAGAATCCAAAGCTGGTTTCAACCATTTGTGTTTAATGTTGTAACAATTCTGGAGGTAGAGGAAATAAGTAGTAAGAGATAGCTAAACAGAGTGAAGATTTATTGATGGGTATTTGAATTATCTATATCTTTAGATAGAGAGTGCTTAGTCAGTTGCAAATACATCAATACTTGGCAAATACACCCAGAGTTCGTAGGAAAACATGAGACATCTAAATCTGAAATGTGCATCATTAATCCTGTGGATAATTAGCATACAATCCTGATTAGATTTGATTTTATATTCAATTTGAAGTACCGGTGGTTACCCATCCCGGTGGTTTCTTAGCAATCCAACGATAAACTGTTTCATGACTCATCAAAATACTCAATAGAAAGCAATTTAAAAACAACCACTGACCCGTAAGGAATATTAAAAAATAATTGTGCACAAACTGCTTCGTGTCACCACCAGTGTTAGAGGTACAATTGGAAATTGTGGGCTCACGGAATCGTAGTAACATTGGAACGGCTCTGTTTCTAAGCAGTGCTAATTAATGTAAACGGTACCGTTTATTGGATTAAAAATTATAATTGAGATTCTTTTCGATTAGAGAATCCATTGAAATACAAATATAGCTATTAGCTATATTATGATATCGATTTATGTTATAGACCGATATCGATTATTGTTAATAACAGATGTCGATGGCCTATATTTAGCTTCACAGAAATTGGAATTCATTAGAATTCGGTAAAGTATCAGACACTGCAACGGCGAAACGATACCGACACCACACCGAAGACAAAAGCGAGACCGATACACACACCGATGGAGTCTTTTAGTATCAATTTCACCACATCGAATAATATAAAATGGACCAGCGTTGTGGACTTTTGGTTGTGACAGAGGGATCCAGGCTATAAGACGGAGGTACATGTTTATCGTAAGCATTGATTGACCTGGCGAACTTGCCCTTAGTAGTTGATAAATCCTTAAAATAAAAACAGCAACAACGGCAGCAACGACCAACCCTGGTGTTATCAAACCACGGAGTTAAGGCGCATAGCCGACTACAGACAGTGTTGTCTAATTCAGTGTTTTTCCTACTGTATTGAGATGTTGGGTGATGGGGTGACGGGTCTGAAGAACCTAGACGAAGCCACCAAGCATGGACAGCTGTAAGGCTGCCCTGACGTCTAGTCCGAAGAAAACAAAAAGAATCCAAACGAAAGAAGAATGTGCCGTGCACGTGTAACCAAAATGTACCGCGGGAAATTGTCAATTTGAGTCTCTAAGAATGTGCCTGTGCGGTCTACAGTGACTGATGGTTGAGAGAATCTTTTGTTTGAAATTACATGTACCGGGATGTAACGAAACGGACTCCATTGTGTATGTGTGAAACAGCTCTAATAGTGCCGAGGTCACTTCTTCATTCATATGTCTGCATTGCATCATCTGTCTCTCAGTGCTCGCTGGCATCGGCGATCATGCCTTTGCAACGACAGCAAGTCCAAGGTCTTGTCCTTACGGGAACATTTACTGTAGAACCGTCAGGTTATAAACGTTTTGTTGAGTGAATCTCTAAAACGTAACCGTATTCAACGCCATCAAGTGTTTGACAAAATCTGGCGTCACCGCCGGGGGACCTCGTGCAGGTCATTGCTCAATGCTCATACTATATACATACCCCTATTTAAGGTATCTGCAATATGTTTTTCACTGAAAGTCAGTCGGTGGCGTTGTACAAGTGAAATACCGAAGGCTTATAGGCTACGTTAATTACTGATCTACCGCAGGCCATTACATTAGTTAATGATCTAACCGCAAACCTGTACATTAATTACAGATCTAACCGCAGACTCCTGTGTTAGTTAGTAATTGACTGCAGAAATATCGTTTGCTTACAGCAACTTCATGATGAACATGCTACTTTTTAAGACCTATAACTGTATGAATAGTACGCTCGTGTAACTGTATAGTAAAATACGCCCGATCAACCCCCCAACTTTCTGATAGGACCAAAAGAATGGTAACCAATCCAACTTGTTATTTCAATTAAGGACATAGTTACCTTTCTTTCCTTATGCAGCGATACATGTCTTTCAGCGCGAGGTTGAGAAAATCAACTAAACAGACATAAAACACTGTGGCTCTTACGATAAAGCCGCAAAAATATTTCCAATTGCCACACGCGTTGTCTCCTTAAAATATTTGGCATTTTTTCGCAGGGTGATTTCCACATGCCTCAATGCTTACAACCAAACCATACCTGTCATTAAATTTTGCGTCCACAGCTCTAATTTACGGCACCTTCAAACAATGACGTAAAGCATGATAGCTTGACTACTATTAAGGATTTGGAGAAGTGTGTGTACGGCTATTGAAAGGAGCGGCCTTCATGAATTATGTATCATTCCTATATTCTGTGTAACTTAAAATTACTAAGTCTCAACATAGTCTAGGTTACAGTTCGACTGCGTCTGCAGTCTTACGTTTGCGGGGGTTTAACATTATCACGAACCATGACCAACACGTCTAGTTTGGTGGAGGTTTGAAAAAGTGGTCTGCGGTGAAAATATGATGATGGGTTGATGTAAGTGTGAAATATTCTTTGACAGTAGTTATTTCGCAATGAAACTCGCATCTAGGGGGGGGGTGGTAGTTTAAAAGAACTCAGGACTTGACGTTCTGTGAGGGAATCAAGTGTTTCGTTGAAGCAACGACGATATGTGGTATATCTCACCAAACCACACCCCGCCCGCGCATTTGGTCCGACCCCCTAAACAAAATCTGTGAGCATTTTGTCTTTTTTGTACTTGTGTATTTGAATCAGACAGCTTATAAAAAATTAAGGATCAGGACCTCCTATTGATCGTTGTTTTTGGTAACCTCACTTCAACTTGCAGATGACTGAAAAAGAATACATTTCAGTCGCCAACGGCCAGTCGGCCAACTGAACGGTAAATGGACTTACGCATTCCTTTATTTGAGGTCATCAGAATCACCAATAAAGCCATGGACAGATGTCAGCCGTAAGGTGAGGCAACAATAATTACAAAGGCGATCAAGAAGGAAACGTTTTCAGACTGAAATGCATTTATAACAACAAGCAGCATAGCGAGTCAGCGACACGTGCTGACTGTATTTCATTGTGTATTGACTTTTGAGGCGAGTTTAGATTTCATTTGGCATAAGAGGGGATCAACCGATGTCAGACTTGAAGTTTAGCCGTTACCATCTATCTAAACACTTGATATGGAAATGCGGAAAAATAAAATCTCATTTTACTGGGTAAATTAGAGAGCCGTTGCCCGCTCATATATAACCAATGGACCGTGGCACATGTCGACGGGTATTTGTTTACGTTAGAATTGTCTGGATGATATGCGGTACGTTGTGTCTCCGAAAAAGGTCAGGTCAAGAGGACTATCAAGTGAAGGAGAATTTAATCCTGGGGATTACGCGTCAAACAAAGGAATAAAACAGGAGAAATAACGCGCATTCTGCTCCTTTAACAGCCTGTTAATCTGTATTATAAGCGCCTTTGTGTCATACTACTACTTTCTAAAGTTGTAACATCCATCTTACATGAGTGGCACTTTTTACGATTGTTTATCAACAACACGAGCTTTTCTGGACGTCTAAAGTCACGGATGAATGATTGCGCAAGCTGCGAAACACAAGGGTGGCATCGTCAGAGACTCGGTGTCAAAATGTCACATCCGCATTACACATCCTAAAATCAATGTTGGCGAATAGCCTGCCTGACCATCTATCTCTTCGGGTATTGAAATCTCTTCTTAGGTCACTTATTTGCTGCCTATAATAATTTACAAGCCGCGTAAATTTACGTTAAATTTGTATTGGATTGTGTTGATGTGTCGCGTGCGTACCGTCATACGATTACTATCCATTTTCACCTGATGAAGGAGTTGAGCTCCTGAGGTCTGTGAACTAAGTTATCAGTATACTTGACTGGACGTTAAAACTGTGGTGACAATCTTGTGATCGTCTGCAATTGACTACTATCAAAATTATTCATTCAATTAAAGAGAATTGGCCGAATTATCAGCTGTAATATTTAACCTTCCCGTTGTCAGGGACGGCCCACGCTCACGAAAATGGGCCGCGGTATGACGGTAATCTTGCGAAAAAGAAACTCGCCAGTCATATGGCGCAAGCATTTTTCCAACCTCGGGACAGGCAGTGCATGGCAAATTCTTCTTCGTCACCGAGACCATGCCTTTGCTGATCATAGCTTACGCAGTTTCGCCATCTACAGTTATAGATTGTAGGGTGCTGCTGGACTCCAGAAGCCGTGCATCTCCCCTTCTCTACAACATCCCATGGCGTCAGAAGCAAGGCGGGAAGGTTGTGCATATTTATTTTTGACATCCTATAGTTTGACTGTGACTCGGAATGATTTGATTGGAATACGGTAAATTATATTCGTCAGCTACATTGCGTGCTGCTGAACGAAGGTATATAAAAGATGGTAAAGTGAATAGCCGATGATTTATATCCTGCTAAAGTAAATCACGCCAATATTTGAATCAGTGTTTGCATTCACACAGGCCAACAGCAAACGTAGGAGACAAAAGGTTCAAATCCGCTTTCGGACGCCTGATAGAGCTAGGCTACATGACAACTCGTTCATAGGTCATGTACGTTACCGCAGCTAAAGATCATTCGAGTTGAATATTTAATAGTAAATATTTACTACGCTAGGAGTCTTTGTTTGTTGTTATAATATGAAAACTGCGACTGCGGTTGAATAGAAGGAAATCCGATGTCCGTAACTGATACCGCCGAATGCCTAGGCGTCGTATTGTGCGTTGAGATTATGTCGCGTCATATCCCAAGCAGCCGAGATGATCATTCTTTTGAGTATTACCGACAAAATGCTTCAATTTTCCCACGAAGAAGATTCGTGAACGCTTTCCGAAAGTGCTCAAGTCATAGAGTTGCAAAGGTCTTTAATCATGTAGCTGTAATCCTGATTCCACTACATTTCCGATTACTGCGTCCTGCCATTAGCCACAGTCTGATATTTAAGATATACTGCAGTAATTGAATCGGCGCTCGATACAATAAGAATTGTGACCGAGCTACCGTGTCGCTTGTACTATAGTTACGAATGGAGTTTGGTTCGGTAGGGTTAAGATCTCATCTACATCGATAAAAGCAACTTTCGCCTACATTTTATCGTAAAGAAGATTCACCACAGATTTAGTGGGAATACAGATGTCTTCCCGTGGTTCACCCTTCTTCTTTTACAGTTGACATAGCTGTTATTTCTTTAGAGTACTGTAGACGTCAGGGCAGGTACTCCAGGCGCAGTACACCCACTGCTGGGTGGTTTGGTGTCCACCTAAAACGTCGAGCAAAATCTGCAACAATAAAAAGGACACAGGCAACCTGGAAGACAACAAATTTAACGTCCATTCTTGGTTTAGTGAGAATTATATCATTCACATGCTTTCGATGCTCCACCCCTTCATCATCCCATTGATCGTCCGCCACCGGTTCCACTATATTCTGCTTGCAGATATCTTGTGATGACTTCAGCAATGCACAACAGTCGCCACAAAACTGCTTAATTACGGAGGTGTTTCGCTCCGCAAAAATGCAAAAGACGTAGGCCTATACGTCGTGACGTCACGGCGTATATACGCTTTGGAAGACTGTCATTCTTGTACCTTTTGAGCTACTTCCGATGGATTTTCGTGGCTAAGGATAAATGGGGTAGAATCTGCATTGGAATTATGGGTTAAATAAAGATGGAAGTGCCAAATACTCCTTGTGGTTAGGTATTTCTCACTGAAGATCACGGTTCAGGTGTGGTAGCATTTTCCAAACAACGCCTTTTGCGGTATGTGGCGATTTTATAATGTCGCCTCATTCGTCACGTCGTAGATCTCAAGTATCGATCTTGTTTACATTGAAGCGACTGTTTACATTTACTCGGTCGACGCGTTGCTTATTGAACAGCCATCTGGCATTATCTCTCTTATTAGTCTCTTCGTATCGATTATAATTATTATTCAAGACAAAAAGTTGATTACCAACGAAGCGCGTGCATTTGGTGTGCTGTGCAGGCGGGTATGTATGGAACTGAAAAGTAGCCTTAATAGCCTAATTAGGGTGTATTACACTCCTGGGTTGAGTGCATTTTAAAGCTAATACACGACTGTTCAATGAACACTGTTCATGCAATGAAGGCACGCCCAAATTTCTACACCGGGGTGCGGCTCTTCCACCCATGTCAACAAAATCATAACGATATTTTCCTGCTGACGGCCAATAAAAGATGCCACAAATATATTAGTTCGACTTGAAAGTACTGGCAGAAGTTCTCAGCTAAAGCATTGGCCTTGCAAGCATTTCTGCTGACGCAAATCTGTGCACTATGGTAGAATCACGAATGCATTTGAACAGTTGCGGTTAAATCTGTTGGTACAGTCGCTATATTAGGAAACGTACAGTAGCTCTTTTGACGAAATAACAACAAAGCCAAACGAAAGAAGAAGCCCTCTAGTGTAAAGCATGGCAGAGCAAATCACATAACGTCTAACGTGGTTTCTAAACGGACCTGGAAACTTGTAGCGAACACTTAACAACCGAATGATTGTTACTTGATAATTGTACTTTGGTACAACCAATGATGACAGCTCCACCTTGTACCAATCCTGCATCCCTGCAGCGCTTTCGGGGAATTGTCGACCTGGCGTGCGTTTAGGTTTAAGGCATTTGGGAGTTTATCTGTCGAGTGAAGAGCAAATCGTCTGGCTTGCGTCGCTTTAACTGGAATTTTTATATAAAAGTCTATACCGGCAGTTGGTCTTCAGAGTCTTATTCTGCAGTCCGCGGACATCGAAGACGTGGCCAAGAGCACGTCATAGAACGTCTGAATTAATTGCAAGATTGTGGTGAAGCCGGTGGGGTCTCGCCTCATCTCTTGTAAATCTTAATTAGCAATAAGCTTTACTTGAAGGAGTATAGCTGCGACGATAAATTCGTGGAATCGTGTGAGGTTCTATAGGGTCAAGCACGTTAAGTCAATGTTTACACTACTCGTGACAATACTTCCTGTTTATAGCACGGATCACCATCACCACAACAACACTTCGCACTCCCCCGATACTGATTGTCGAGCAGAAAGTAATGGATACAAAATTTCAAGTCTTTGGTTCGATTCGTCCGGAAATCGAACCTGGAGCCTCCCATATCAGAATGCGTTCAGTAAAACCCTCGCCCAACTAAACAGCATCCCATCCGTGTTACCAATTTCTCGCTACATCATCAATAACTATACCGAAGTGACAAACGTACATCACCTTGGTGTCTCATCACATCACCATTTCAATCATGAATTTGAATTTATGTGGCTTTACATTGATTGGCTCACGTCATATTTCATCATAATCGTCGTTCACACTCAAGGGGAATGACTCAAACACGTTCATCGTACAATATAAAGATGTAAGTTCAAATCTGTTCGAGCAGCTGTTGCAGATGAAATATGAATATGATGAGGGATTGTGATTAGGAATATTAGCTCAGCCCAATATATTGATTTATTACCAACCTCTGTCTAATGCCAGTTCATAAAGTTGCATTCATGGCTGTGAACTGCACGTCAACTGCAGCACCAGGTGTTTACCAACACAATCCATATAAATGGGACGATGAATTCGAAAGCTGGATGGGAAATATCCAATATGACCTTCAGGCCTTAGGTCTCTGCGTTTCATACAATACTAATATTCGTGGTTACGTAATAAAATAAAAGCCGAAGCACGTCAATCAATAGACGGCCGGGCAGATCTTGTAGCACGAATCGTTATCGTCATTTACGGTAACTGTAATATATTACAATTCATTGAAAGTCTATCAGTGACCCATGGCCTACTGTAGTTCCGGCCTGATTTATTACATTCGGCCGAGAAAATTAGTAGGCCGATCTCCGATTGTTCGACGAGAGCGCTATAGCGTAACAACGAGTCCCTACCTCCAATATGGTCTACTAACTGAAGTAAAATGCATAAGATTACCTAGAGTAGGCCATGAGTGACCGCTCAGTTGACCGAGTGGTTTGGCTGTGTTCGGGAGGATCCGGTTTCGATTTGCTGACCTCGTCAAATCACTGTCTTTAAAATCTGTATATATCCGTTCCCTCTCTGCTTAGCTTGACACTCAGTATCGGGGAGAGCGGAGGGTTGTGGTTGTGATGGTGATCCGGGCTATGAGCCACAAGTATTGACAGGTGTAACATAAGCAATGGTCTGTCGTACATGACCTTAGTAGAGTTGAAAACGTTATTAAAACAATATCAAGCATCTCAATGACATTGTACATTAATTACTGATCAACATATTGTCTATCCTTTTTATGGATGTCATGGTGAACCTACCTGGCACTGTACAATTTATTACTTAACAGCGGTTTGGAGACGGATATGGAAGGATCGAGTACCCATGTGAGCTAAATGGCATGGTACGTAGCAGGATGATGATGTCACCAAATGAAATTTCACGAAGAATTATATTATGACCCAATAAATGCTTGTTTCCCAGGGGCCCTACCAAAGAAATGAGCCTCCACTAGACGTTAGTCCAGCCCTGCGCAGAGACATCGGTGATTATAGCTTAATATACTCACCCCATGGGAGCTAGCGTTTCGAGTAACCCGAACAATATGTGTTCGTTCACATGAGACAACTGGGTGAGCTTGTGAGAAATGTTTAGCCTCATTTCATGACATTTGCGTGTGTAAACTATATAGGCCTACTGCAGTATTCCAAAGTCAATATCCTTTTTACAAGGCTATAGTTGGATCGTCCGTTTCATCATTTTCACAAGAGGTAACTGGGTCAGTTTCGGAGGGATTTTCGGCGTCATTTCAAGGTGTTTTTGTCTGTGAGTAATAGTGTGGTATTCTAAGGTTCATTTCTTGTTACAAAGTTATTAAAGGAAAAGCATTTCCGTTGAATTATGGTTGGAATCAGCAACCATGTCGTTAAAATTGAGCCTCGGATCTCAAGAGATTTAACCGTCTAGCAACTCAACTGACCTTACGTTCCCTTCTCACGCTTGCAACGGCCTCGTTATCGAATTACGTCTGAGCGAATACCTCGACAAGAATGCAAAGAATGATCCATATCACGGTCGTTGCGTTTACGGAACAGGAGCGAATGTATGGTGTTGTTTTATTAGCTATATGCCATATAGATTGTAGCCTTAAAAACCAAGGCGCCTTGTTACAAACCTAACCAACTGACTTTGAATGGCAAATCTTTCTAAGGCACTCTTTGGATGGCCTATTGCTCAAATCTGTCTGTGATGAAGAATGCTTGATATGCATGGTTTATGTGGTTAGTGAGATATAGGACGGGAAATCTGTTACATTTGCATGAAAGCTGCTAAAACAGCAGTAGCCTGCAAAGAAAACTCATTAGGAAGGATGTCTTTCTCCCTGTTACCATGATAATGTCTGACAGTTGATTCTTGGTTCTTGGTATTGGCAGATGTCTATAATTTACCCAAATACTAGACGTCAGCAAGACTTGTTACCAAACAACAGATATATTGGCTTATCTTAGCAATAGTTACGTACATTTGCTTGCTCCCAGTTGATTAACGAAATTGGCAGACAGACATCCATTTACCCAGACACCAGACATCAGCATGACTTGGCAGATCCATATTGACTTGACTTAGCATTAATTGTACCGATATATACATTTGCTTGACGCAACATGTGAAAACCTCTTAGAACCCATGTGCGGGTAAATTTTTGTTTTCAATTTATGGAGCTCAAACAGCTTCGTCTACAACTCAAGGTCACTGGCTGTATCACGTGTTACCGATACTTTCGGCTTGTAGTCTTGATTACTGTCACAATCACAGTCCTCTGCGCTCTCCTCACGTTGTAATAATTACTACAATGTACAGGAAAAGCATAAGCAATTTTACGATCTGTCATGTAACGCTGTCGGTAATTGACCCCTGTGAACCGTTCAGTTGGCCGAGTGGCATTGGCCTTCTGATCGGGTGGTTGCGGGTTCGATTCCCGACCGAGTCAAATCGAAGACTATAAAATTGGTGTGTGTTCCTTCCCTGCTTGACAGTCGGTATCGGGGAAGTGCGGAGAGTTGTGATTGTAATAGTGATCCGGGCTATAAACTGGAAGTATTGATACGTATACCGTAAGCATTGTCCTGGTGTAAATGACATTGGTAGTTGAAAAAGCCATAAATAAACAAAAAACAATAATTGACCCCTGTTACAGGGTGTCTCTTTTGTGTTCACCGACTGACTATTCCGACAATATCGACTATTCGGATGATGTCACACATTATTCCGATGACGTCATACATATTTCGACAATTTCGACTGGCTCTGATTCAGATCATAGTCATCAATTTTCTAGTTTAGATAAACTTATGGGTTATTGAAGTGGATTGAAGTACTGTCGTTGCTCACTTGCGGCTTGCGGTTATATAAGTTATTCACACACTATAAACAAAGAATGCTAGAGTAATTCATGTTGCGAAATAATTTTGTTAGCGCGTGTGCATCTCGTAAAATCGTTTGGCAATTGCTGACAACTGTTAGGTGGTAAATACTGTCATATCTCTATCACCATATTTAGGGTGAAAGCAAATAAACGTGAATCGAATGTTATCACGTGTAGGACATGGCCTACTACATATTGTCAACAAAGAACGCAGCAACATGTTGCGAAATAGAATATTTTCACAGCGCGTGCATTGTTACTTTCCGCATATTCTTGCGCAACGTTTTATCATATGCAAAATTAGAGCGTGTCACCACAGTTTCATTCTTATTTGAAACATAGGTTATAAATCCGCTCCTTCATCAGGTGAAAATGAGTAGACTTTAAGCTGTTGTGAATGTAATACGGCGTATTCGCTATTACATTGCAGTCAGAAATGGGGTAGTGTAGAAGGTTGTGGTCGTGATAATGATTGTGACTACATACCGGAAGTATCGACAGGCGTACTATACAAGCAATGACCTACTGGCGTTCACGACCTTATTTGTTCTTTGGATGTTTGAGGATGCAGTTTCACGGTCAACCCACCGATTGGTTCAATGCGACTTGAGGAGGTGTGGCCTTATATACAGACACCGCCCCCGGGGGCAAATTCTCAGTTCTGTTTTGGCAAGTTGGCATATGTACGATCTGCGAAATAAAACCCTAATATCTTATGCTCCAACGAATTTGTTAATTGCGGAACAGCAGGCAATGATTTCCAATCAATAGATCAACAGCTGCTACATGATTCTTGATTTTCCGGGTGCTGGAAGATTGCAACTTTCAATTTGGGAAATGTTGCACGCTTCAAACGCAACTACCAATGATCGCGTACGTTCAAAACTACTTCAACAGTTGGTGTTGCGCAATATCGATCGGCGCGCTGTTTGATCTCGTCGTAATCTTAAGTACCAACAACTTTGACGTTACGTTACTCTACGATAGTCCGGTCTGATTTTCCGTGAATACGTTACGCTTTGTTGATTCTTCTTTCTTTTGGAATGTTGTTATCTCTTCGGACTAGACATCAGGGGAGCCACAGCGTAGCCACTGTTTGATGGCCTCTTCTATAGATTCTTTCGACCAGTCACTGCATTGGGAGGCCTGTATATTGTACAGGAATGAATGACATGGTCTGCGATTTTGCGCCTCTGCACTACACTGGCATGCCGCACTGGTGGCAAGACCCTATTTGTGAAGGGACGATTTGAATCATCCCACTCCTCTTCTGAGTCGACTGAGACGCGTCCACGGTATACGCAACAGATTGAAGACGGTCCGGTCGGTGACGCTTCAGTAGTGGGGAAGTAGAAGTGGTTGATAAATGAGTCTATACAAATCCGACTTGGGGATCGCAGATAATGGGCAATGTTAGCTGTCCTGTTATATATAACACAACATCGCATCTATCGATCAACTAACGTCACAGAGTCATTATTACAGGACAGCATAAGGAAGGTTACTTACGCATTAATACATTAGCGTACCTTCATTGCCACTGACGGTGGCGAAATTCATTTGCTGACACCGTCGGCTCCATTCACTATTGATCAAACTTTATAACTTTATAATTTATATCCGTTGCTTGGAAGTCAGTATTAGGGAGTGCCGAGGGTTGTGGTTGTGATACACGAAAGTATCAACAATCGTAAACATTGACCTATGACCTTAGTAGTTGATAACGCTTTGAATCCACAACAACAACACACCAGTAATGGTCGTGATCACAATGCTGAGGGCGTATTATTTTTGTGGTCAATTCATCAGCGCTGATTGGACGTGCCTCCTTTTTAAAACGAGTTTTATCACTACTGAAGGAATAACATGGTAGGAATAGCATGCTAAGAGTAGCACAATGTACGAACTGCAAGCAAAGTTGAGCTATAAAATCGTGATTATGTGGTTGCAGCGCTTCAGCTGCGAATAACATGATCTGTTTTGCGTTTGTCAGAACATCATCAAAAGTAAAAACTTTTCAAAACAAACCCACATCTAAACAAGAAGCTGCGTTTCCATCGAAATTGCACCAGCAGCAGCAGTGCGACGTTACATCCATTCACATCATGATCAGTATCGCCTACGACGGCAACCAAAAATCGATAATACCGTTGTCAATGGCGAAAGTGGTTGGAGGAATTTCAAAAGTTCAAAAAGGTATGCCAGTAACGCCGTCGATTACGTAACGCTCTATACGTCTACACCGTCACGAGATCTGCCGGGTTCTATTTGTGAAAGGAATTTTATCTTTGCATTGCTTAGCTCTTGGACAATCGTGCGGCATTGTTGGATCAAATTTCTATTTCGCCGTGAGTCGTAGCTTAGCGGCGAAATTCGTAACTTCTTGCCTTCCACAGACTCTACAATTCGGATTAGATTGAAATTACATGAATCCGGTGCAGTTATTGAAGCAGTGGGAAACATTCAATGCTTTAAATCGAGGCTACAATATCGCGAAGTTGTATGTCTCGCCTGGAGACCTCTCCGTTACAGCAAAAATGTTAACGTCAAATCATCAGTGCTCTATAGCTGCTGTAGACCTATACCGCAAGATATTGTCCGGTGTTTTGCAGATTGCAAATTATCGTATGTGTGCCTGTGCCTTATACTGTAATCATCGAAAGCCTACTCTTCCATACCTGTAGGGCAGCCGTGATGCATGATTGAACGGGTAGGTGACGTATACAATGGCATTGCGGATTGACATTTTTAGCTGGTGGTGTGCGAGGTATAGTTTTCAATGAAAGATGCTCCATTCTATACATAGTAATACCTAAAATATTATAATTATTGACGCTTTTTCCACAAAAATGCCTGCGAAGAAAATTCACCGTCACCATCCAATATTGATTCTGAGGCATCGTGTATGGATGGAACAACCGAAAGGATCTCCACTTGACATTACGCCCGATGCTAATCCTCAACTACAAATCAGTGAATACATTTAATTGTCACATACGTATAATCCTCCTCACTGCTTGTTGAACAGCGTTTCGCGGATTGCGAGGGGATAATTGACGGCCGTCAGATATATGCAGGAAGCTCTGGGATAAAACAGACGAAAATCCATTTTGCGGGAATCGGGTTGAGTCGTCAGTCAAACGCGATGAACAATCACAAACATCACAAACGCATTGGAAACTATCCTTTCAGGCATTGATAAGACGGTTGACACAATTTGTCCTTTTACGTACCATAGTATACTCCTATACGCTCCACCGCTCAGTAGGCCGAGTGATTTGTCTGATAAGTTTAATCAAAGCCTTTAACATTAATATCCGTTTCTTCTCTATTTGGCAGTCCGTATCGGGGGATGCGGAGGGTTGTGGTTGTGATCAGGGTTAGAAACCGGAAATATTGACACGCGTACATTACCTTACGAGTTCCAAACGCCATAAATTCACAACAACGACGGGGACGGACTTGATTTTTGTTTTGTTTTTTGATCAGAATTATAAATTTTGCCTGACGAAACGAGTTGAGCTTCGGAAGCTTGTAAACTTTAATTTCAAATAAATTTGGATGGACTTTAAACTCTGTTACACTCTCCATATGTCTATCGTAAATGATAGTCCGCCATCGGCTACTATACTATCAATGCATTAATTTGACGTTACGTTATTAGCTCCTTTGACCCTGTACACCTGGTCATTTGCTTGTATATTTAGAAATGCTGATACTCCTAGTTTTTAGAAGAATTCCCTGCACCCCAGATACTGATCGCAAAGCATGTCAAACGGATATCAATTTTAAAGTCATTGATCTTGGATTTATATCACACTTTATAAAATTTGTAAATGGCTCTGCGTTTTTGTACTGTCGTGTCGTAATCGTATTCACGTTTTGGACGCAGCCATGCGTTGCAGACGTATGCTATAAATCAGAATCATAACCCTTGATTAAAACCCTCATACAATAAGTCTATAAATAATGCCATCAAACTTGTCTGGAATGCCACTTTGCTCTTTCATTTCTCTATAGCAACCCAAGAATACCGGATAAGATTAGATTAAAGGAGCATGCTGGTTGAAGTGAATAAATCCTTATTTATAAGTGTAGCGAACACATTACATGACGGAGCATAGTAAAGAGTTTGGTATGCGGGCTATGCCGGGTTACGCCTGTCTATGTATATAAGATATCAACATACTCTGTTGGATGTGAATTTAGCGGCACTTGAGTGATGGCGTTTGGCGGGAATCGTGACAATAATGATCTGAAAGTGTGGAAAAATGAGATTGACAGCTCCAACCCAAGTCACCTTACACCATCAAATACTACACTGTACTGTAGGGTAAGATATATAGCTAAAATTTTGCAAAATGTCATAATTTATGTTGATGGTATAAGTGATTGCGGAAGATCACATGCGATAAGATTGAGTGTCAGTGGGTGCGAGACCAACTTTTGATTTGGATGGGACCACAATGACATCACACCTTGTGATGTCGCACATTTCGGCGCATTTATGACGTCACACGTAGCAACATCATTTTCAGAAATAATAAATAATCGGGTATTGCACCCATATGACCTCTAGAAAACAAACGCATTGTTGACTATACCCACACTATTATTATGCCGTACCGTCTGCGGTAGTATGATTGACTTATAGACGACGGTCAATAATTAAATATACTCCATCCGCTGCCACTCAGTCACTCGCTATTCCCAATAAATGGTGACGGCTGCGGTAGAAAAAGCGTTCCCCGTGAAAACCGCAGCCAAATCATATGCGGTGTGTGAAGTGCCCTTCGGGAGATGACGAATTTCTAACTCCGACATTTCTCGCGCAATTTTGCGGAAAACGAAATCAGTGTTTACGGCAAACAACGCCACCAACCAGCCCACCTCTGTCATCATTATCCTTATTATAACCGTCGCGATAGGAAATTACCCTTTCCCGTCATATGTTGGCGTCGCATATTACTTGATACACCCCTGTCAATTCCCAACATCCCACACACACAACCATCGTTCCTTTTCTTTGTATTTATTCGAAAGCTGAAGCACCAAAATCAACGAGAGAACGAAATTAACGAAGCATGATACAATGGAGAAGCCCTAAAGCACTCTGGATTACACATAATAACCAGGCAAAAGAAATGTGAGAATGAAACGTCTTTTGTTGAGCAGCATACCACAAAAATCCAGCATGCTCTATTTCGTCTTTAGTACCGACAAATGTCGTCTATTTTTCAAAAGCCGGCGATTATTTTGTTGGATATTATTATGTACGTGACGTCACGAGAAAGATTCATGTACGTACGTAGGAAAATTTTTGAAAAAATTTTGCTTTACAAGCGTAGGAATCGCTGCGTGCGAAACCCACGCTTTACATGATATCTACCAATCGCTAAAAGCCAATATTTTGAGCAAGGTTGCTTTAATACCTCTACAGTAATGAATGCTGTTATGCGTTTCAGTCTCGGGGAAAACAAGACTACAAAAAAGTACTACAATAAGTCTCATACATTACATAGCAGCAGTAAGTATTGGATCTAGAGCTAGTGAAAAAGAAGAAGTATTCAAATAAAAAGACATACAAACAAGATACAACTTGGGAGATAAGTGATAAGCAAGGTACAGGAATGCACAAGGCAGCTCGGTAAGGCTCGCGGGAACATTACCCAATCCAACATGATCATCAAGACGAATGAAGCAACGTAGTTCTGACGTTACATGCGATACCTGCAGTACCTGACAACACAACTACTTAGTGATGCTTTAACATTTGCAAGGGCCTTGGCGATACGGCTACAACCGACACCTTAAGATCTATCCGTACAGGCAAGGGCGTTAAAACGGTGGCAGTCAGCGAGCATAATATATATGATCGAATCAAAGTAGCACATTCGTTAGCAAAGGCGCCTCGTTTGTATATGATTTAAATCAAACAGAGCATAAGTAATCAGCATCCCTACATAATCAATTAAAATCAACATTTGGCAGTGTAAAGGCTATAAGGCGTTTTCGGGACAAACAAAATCGCTTTACAAATCCGGAGCGACTAATTTGGCTGTACTAGAACTACAATAGCAGGGCAGCCACGAAGAAGTACGGATCATCCGCGGTGGGCCTAAAAAAGATTAAAACACTGGCATTGTGATATAACAACCCGACTGAAGTTGGGTGAACAATGCCTGAGTTAAGATTACGGCAAACCGCTTTCAAATCGTCAAGGGGCAAACGGGAAGATTACTGACTTTGGGCATTTTTAAGGCGGCGACCAAGCGACAGGTAACGCTGTGACAGATGTTATCACCCGCAACATAATGCCAATATCAACCAACAAATAACAAATAACGTGGTTAATACAAATCATCGTTCACCGATTCCGCGAAACACCTTTCCTTTCAGTGAATAAACACCAAAACCCAAGCATACAATAGTAAGAAACACACTGACAGCGAAAGACGCGAGCGTGGTGAATCCGTCTAGTGTTCCCATCGTACGCAATTTCTCCAGTTTGATATGCTCGTGTGCAAACCCCATGAGAAAATCAGTTGTGAAACCCAATTGAACATTCGCCGCGCTCGCGCCGTTCGCTATAAATGGAAACGAGGCCGATCGGCTGATGACGATGAGGTAGGGAGAGATGGATCTGTTGGGTTGAATGAGAACGTAAAATAGATCCATCTTATTGGATACTGTTGACGGACACCCGTTGTTATTCAGCGGAGTAATTCCACTACACACACAGTGGACCATTTATGACGTAGAAGGGAACGAAACAACGAACAAGCAAACAGACAAAACATAATTGTTCTCAACACTGAAAGAAACAAGAAAAGAATACTTGAGAGAGATTAGGGCAAATATTGCTAAAATAAGAAATTACTCTTTGACCCCTTTATGAAAATCTACAAAGGTGTGAATTATTCATATTCTTGAAACAACAGCACACTGAGGAACGGAACTTCAGTTTCTATCAAAACCGACATCCTCCCCAGTGTGTTTGTGTGTGTGTGTGTTTATTTTGAATCCTCCCGAAATCCCGTCAATGCACGGTACCGCATTCAAACCAAATGTAGTCGTAGCGATGATCGCAAAAAAATGCCAACCCCAAAAGAAAAAAAACACGTCTTTTCTTGTCAGAGGAGGGATAAATATTAATAAATTAGAGAAATTCGTAAGAAGGAAAGAATTTGCCTACAAATAACAGTACGGCGCTGATGTTAGCGTCTGGGTTATGTTTTTTAAAGCATAGGTGTCTCTTCTTCGCTTAGAGACTCAAACCCATCAGATAGAGCATCGGACGGGGTTGAGACCCTAGAGTTCGTTACATCAGGTGATTTCCTTACCGGACTGATATAGGCACGGATTCCATTCTGGCAACTATTCTGTTTCAATGCCGTAACAATGTTTGTAATTTGCTTCCCGTTGTTACCACACTTTGCATTGCTCGTCGGTTCGAGGCGCAACACGACCTCTTGTGACCGCGTAGTAACATCTTGTGGTACTCTACGTGCGATGTAGTATCCGCCGGTTGAGAATACCGACGGGGATGGAGGTAGCGATGAAGTCACTGATGACATCGGCGATACGATCGGTGTGTCTTCGCAATCTGATTCGACATCGCTTTCTCTATTGTGACGTAACGGATAGAGTACGTTAGTCGCTCGTTCCAGTCTCTCTCTGAGATGCTGGTTGCGGATCGCTAATTCGTGTTTCTCCGCGAGGAGATTTTTCTCCGTTCTCTGTAGCTCGAGACAGTAATCTATCGCTTTGTTCAAAATGTGAACTTTCGGCGCCTTGTCATTGTTTACGAGTTCTGGTATGTTTTCGCGTAACGTCGAAAACGACGTGCGTAACCCCTCTCGTCTTTGGCGCTCCAATACGTTATGTGCCGCGCGGATTTGCTCGGTTTCTGTTCCCGCGACGGATTGTGACGTTTTCGGTGGTGCTTCTGCTTTTCGTCTTCTTTTGTTAGGTGGCTGCATTTTGATGCTGCAAGTTCCATTCGTCTCTTCTTTAATTTCTATTGGAGTAACACTTGTCTTGCGGCTCGTCATGTTTGACAAGGTAACATCGTTTTGTGCACGGGCACCACCCTCGCGTTCCGACTCCGGAAAGCCGGGAGTCTTATTCCTGCCTCCGAACGACACGCCTTCTAAAGACAAGATGCGTTTTTCTGGCGATAGAGAATCGCTGCTTCTGTCCATCAGCAATTTTGGATTTGCCATTTTCATCAACGCGTTCACGTCTGTGGTGTGGCGCCGGTGGGTAATTTGGCTACTGTTTTTAGAGGTTGTGACTATACGTGTGTGTGGTTGCCCGTTAGTGGATGATGTAGTCGTCAGCAGATGATATTTGCTTTTGCTTCTTCCGCGGTCGCTTTCGGCATTTTGCGGGATCGTGCGTACCAATCTCTTTGTCGAGAGGTTGCTTCCAGTGTTTGTAACGAAAGCCAATTTCCCATCTTCGTTTGGCACAATTGCGGCAACTATCTTCGGTGATAACTTGGTTTTGGCTTTGTGAGATGCTGGTTTTTTGCCCTTGTCTACAGTAACCACATCAATTTCTTCCTCTGTAATAGAAAGAGCAAATTATTACAACAACGCCATACAATAATAAGGCAGAGTGAATTTTCATACTAGAAGACAATGCAGAGTTAATAAGAATTGATTCAAAATTTCTTGACAGGACAACTGAAACCTTACAAAAAAGAACATTTCGTCTGGGACTCTGGATGATCAGATATCACTAAGACTAGGCCGAGTAGCAGTGTCAACGCGAATTTACCATTCATCCTCAGTTTATTTAGATACAAGAAATGAGGTAGGTCTACTAGAATCACGTGGTTAGACGGCGATGGCGGGTGATTAGATATCGCTAAGACTATGCTGTATACTTGTGTCACTGAAGTCAAAATTTGTCAACTTTACTAACTTTATCACTTGGTTAGATGACGAATGGAGGACTATCAGATATGACTAAGACTAAGCCCTATTGCGTCACCTAACATTTACCGTCCACCTCTTTTTCAGAAAACGCAAATAATACAGCCTTACGGAATATTTTAGGGATGAAGATGGTTGGTCGATGAGATATAGCAGACTTAACGCCTATCCTACAGTGTCATTACAAATTCTCCAGTCCAATTTATATATGTTCAGATAGTAAGCACTTGAGACGCTCGGCAGATGATCTTCAACGCGTAGGCATCAGAAAAGCCGTTGTCGTTGATCAATACTGCGGATACAAGCTGATCAAATTTCAAAGCTGATATCCTGCGTTTGTGTTCTGTTTACTACGGCATATAGTTTCATCGTGGAAATGGTAGTGACGCTGAGCTACAACAGTACATATTCAAGCTTCATTCTAGCGGGTAACACCCAACCGGGCAACCGTGTATGGCTGCAGTGATGCAAACGCATGGTACGGTACTCAAACAAGCAGGCTTATTCGGCGTTGTTTACATCAAACGCCGTTCATGAGAGTCACGATTCGCGAGAGTCATTTAGCCAGTACAATGCCGCTAACACAGCACGCGAGCAATCGATCGACACGCTAGAATTTCGTAAGTCAGCATGCATCTTTGGCATCGCAATTTAACCATGTACCTAGGCCAACTTGAACCAACAGTTCACGGATGGTTAGAAAAGCTAGTCAAAACCTATCATACTGTTGATGACGTCACTAAGTGTCGACACATATCAAAATAGAACATGTTGCTTTGAAGCATTGCCTCAGGCGCTAAATTGCATATACAGCAGTCATCAATTAGTAAAAAAAACACCCAAGACAGATGGTAAACGGTAAAGTAGATCGTGGAATGAATACTCGCAGCGTAATCATCGTCGTCAACGATTTGCACGACGTGCATCTACCCGTTAATTACCATATCCAGCGAAGCCTATCTCCATCAAACACTGACAGACAATCCCACGCTTATATCCTATTGAAAACGCTATGGTGATGAATATATACCGTTTGTTTATAACTTTATATGATAGAAGATAGTGTAGACTCATCTTAATCCAATCTATTTGCAATTGCAACTTTCCTATGAAACAAACAATAGGCCAGCGCTGGCGGGATTTCCGGGCAGACGTAGTAAACACCGAAGTCGCCTCAGTCGGCGGGAAATGCCAAATCACAGGGTCTCATTAATTAACTTGGGCTTCGAGTAGAAATCGAATGATATTGATTATTTCAAGGCCGATACGATAATAATCGGACCTTAGACATGACTGATGGCCGACATTGATAATAGAAAAATAGTCGATTATCGTCTTGAGGCCGATCTTAATATCGACTCCTCACTTGAATAATGAATGGCCTATACCGATAATAACCGCAAAAATACGAATATCGGCCTCGGCAATCGGCTGGGGCGATGAATCGGTCGACCCATAGCTTGGAGTCGTGAAGCCTGACAAGCCTTGAAGTTTGTCAAGCCCGGACCAGACAGAATCCGAGGGTATTTTAGAGGCAATCCACTTCGCAATCAAGTAGGCATCAACATAGCGATGTCTATTCAAGTGACACTTACGTGGTTGTACGCATATACTGCCGCTGTGCTGTGCGATACTACAGTATTATAACAGATACGTTTTCGTTGGGAGGTTGCCTGGGTTTAGCGTGCAGTGGCAAGCGGTGCGTTAAGTGCTTGTTGAAATTAATGTCCGCCGTATTGAAACAGTACTATTTCATTGTGTATTGTTGGTACCACGAGTGTTTCAAGGAGTGACTATGATATGTAGTACAGATGCACAGGTGCTGTATGACGACTCAAACGGTACTCGAAATGGTAAAAGCTGTCACATACAGGATCCCAGATACAACAAATCGGCTAGGCGTGGATACAGTCTACAAACTAGACGAACATCTAACACGCTAAGATCTGACAGTTCTCAAACTTAAATGGATTGAAATGTACACAAATTACACTAACGCTAGAAACAAAAATCCAGATTAAAAATATTCGAGTCAATTGCGGAACGCGGCAAGGCTGTAGTTGGAAAACGCAGCTTCAAACAACCTGAGGGGGTAAAGATGTTAATTTCCAGGGGAGTCCATTAGCATTCCCATGGAGCGCGTATGTAGATTCAGATTTCAATACGCTGCACGATTTCGATGCGTTGATACTCAAATGCAGTAGATTAATTTCGCACAAGCGCAAACGATCTCTCTGGAAGGAACTTCCCGGTATCCTTCTTTTTACCATGAATACAACCACAGAGTCTAACTTCGATTTTCACTAGAGTCCAGAGGACTGTATGAAACGATACACCGCACCGTGCGCTACTTACATTTCAAGCAAAGTCACTGTAGTGGACAACGCAATAAGAATAGCCGCTCACTACTCTGCTAAGCATGTGACGCTGAATCCGATCAAGGTTATAAATTATAATACATTTTACATGCTGCGATAATTTTAACATTCACCCACGACCCAGCCTTGTACCAAGACTGAATACAACAACAAATGGCGATTGCTACAATAGGCTACTAACTATTCAAAGCAGGATAGAGCAATGCAGCACTGACACAACTGAACAGTTTGCGACTACTTTCTTCAGGAAACTAAAATTTATATGCTAAGAGTTGATTGACAGGTCGCTGACAATTTTAATTCTACAAATTATAATTTCACACACTTGGATTATATCGTATTTTGACACCAGCTGACAAAGCTTGTGGAAAAATATAGCAGTGCAAGAAGTCGGCCACTTCATTTCGGAGACTGACGTCAGGAAATGTAGACCGGCAACAACTATACATGCTACTCCCAGTACTCCCATTCATTCTGTGTAATTTGACAACGATATTAATTTGATTAACCTACATATTTTCCGAATCCATAAAAGAATGGGTTGCCCGACGCTTTGAAAAGTAGTTACACAGGCAAACTACAACTTCAAAACTAGATAACTGGCTGCGAAGTTCGCTTCATATTGTACACTACTACTATTCTCTGAGAGATATCACACAAACCTCCAACGATGAGCGGCGGATTAATCATAAACGGGGCGAGTAATCCAATAAATACAGAAATACTATGCCCTATGCGGCGCAAATAGACATTACACATTTCAAGCATGATTCATAAAGGATGCGCATGTAAGTAGGTCTACCAATAACCTACAGCTAAGTATGAATGTTTAGTTAGCGAATGGCCTACTCTAGGTAGGCCATGGTTAGCGTATTACCCTTGCGCGCAGTTAACCAAGGTCTTTTTAGTAAAAAATTGAGATGGCGTTTTTACGAATAAGTATTCGGTAGCTGATGACGTAAGACATTGATAATAATGCTACATACAGCTAATTATGAAAATTATAGGCTAGTGCTAGTTGGTTAGGGCAGCCAAAGACATGCAAGATCGGATACATGACAACCGACAGGGCGCCGTTAATTAATCTTCCCGTTGGGCGTTAATACTGTCGCCAGGCACAGAATGACATACCGGTATAGGCGAAGGGTGTCGGTCTGCATTCCTGCAGGCGACGATATAACAACTCATGCGCGATAGATTAAGGCCATATCGTGACCCGATTTTTCTACTCGGCGCTGAAACCCAATGCCGCTGATCGGCGACACGAATGCAAAGAGGTTCCGGTATTGCGAAACAAGATATTTCGCAATCCTCCCAGCTGTTGTGACATCGCGAAGAGCAGCGACGGGTTGCAGAACAGCGCGTCATTAGAGGCAGTACGCAGTCGACCGTTACATCTCTCGGCGAGAATAGGTCATTCTAAAGTTACGTAACAACAACGACTCGACGGCAACTGTGCAAACGCTACTGGGTCGTCCGAGGGCAACGAAGCCGAACGGGTACGAGATGATGGCAATCAGCAATTTCAACTAATATCAAACAAGAGCCAAATAAAACCACACCCATGTTTTGGTGATGAAATTTTCGACAATTCATTCGGATTAGAACGATCGAATCTGCAGTTCTCAGCTCGGAGCAGACTTCGAGGTTTTTCAAACTAGCCGCACATTTTTTGACCTTCAGCTGGCAAGTTGGGATGTGCTGACAGGTCGTATAGTAGCCGTAATGCGCTTTGGACCCTTTAGTCGGCAATTCAATCAATTTTTCGCAAACACATTCTGTGTTAGATATACAACATACAGATTAGAAGGTATGTGTGTTGCGTGCATATTGTGCAGGTACCGAGTACTCGAGAGCCTACTTCACCAGCTTGAGAGCCGCAAGACCTAGCTACCAAACGCCAATCAATACGCTACGTAATCTCAACGCATGAAATGCTGACCAAAATTCGATTCTCTGACATTTTGCGATTTCTTACTGAATAGATGAACTCAACTGACTAAGATTTATTATTATAATTATTGATAAAACGGCGACGCTGTACTTATTCAGAGGAAGGGTTAAATTGTAATGAAATTAAAAATGAATCTGACAAAATCAGTACACCCGAGCCACAGCAGTTCAACGCACAACACAACCAATCTTACAACGTACATCAATGCATAATGCATGTTGACAATCGATTACAGTGTTCCCCGCGCTAGTCAGGCGAGATCAAGCCTACTTACTAGAGGGGTTCCACAGGCCTGTTGATGAATCACGTCATTCACGTGACTATTTCACCATTACAAAACCCGTCTTCAACTGTCGAATGTGGCAGAATAACGTAATGCGAGACATGTCCTTGGGATTTAGTAGGCTACTGTGATAGGTCGAACCAAATTACTGGTGCACTGCCGTTTAATAAGAGGGTAAAGCCCTCATTACATAGGATTCACTTAGTCAACAGCTTGGTTGTTACATCACGTCTATCGTTGAACGCAACTTTTGCAAAACGCCCAAATATGACAGTTAAAACTAGCATTAATTACAGATTCGTCACAGTGGTTACGCCAACTCTTGCCGGTCTGATAGCGCATCTCGTAGCTCAGCGGGTCGAAATGTTGACATGCTTTGTGTGCCATTGTAGCACTAACACTTTGCGATATTGGCATAGAAATGGAGCTAATTAACATCGACATCGATAAGACCCAATTCGCAGATTGTCGCGACAGTGGCCAAAGGTACAATTTTCGATGACACTGACCAACAGTCAACACTTTAGTTAGGAGCGATGGCCACGATTTCGTGCTAGTGAAATTGAAATCGCACAAAAAAATATAAAAAATACATATTTTTCTCTATTCATTTGCAACCGACTACGACATCAATCCTTCCCCTTTGACAAACAAATGGAAGCTATTAACCTAAACATAATACAGACGAAGTGCCGGACAAAAGCGTTAACCACAGGGAGAAAGTACCGCCATTGTTGCGGCTCAACGAACAACAGCCTCGATTGCACGATATTTCGAAAAAACGGCCCGAATTCCAGTTTCATTGGAAATCACGACCAACGACAAAAAAACCTAGCCATGAGAATGCGTATGACGGTCATCTCCAAGTTTAGACAGAGGACTGAATCAATAATCGCTTTTGGCGCGGGAAATCGAACAGACGACTGTTTTTCTTGCTATGAAAAGGGGGCTGCAGAGGTGAAAATATAAATACAGGATAAAGGCTTGAAAAGAATTTTTGATTGTGCTCGAGAGCTCATGCTCACGAAAAATTTTGGTAGTCGCGCTTTGGCTGTTTGAAAATTCCCGAGTCGGGAAACGGGACATCCGCTTAGCTCAACTTTTTCGTCCTGCTCACGAGCCTACACAGTCCTACTGAATTTGCTTACGCGAAAGGCCGAAAATTCTGCGCAACACTCGTAGGCAAGTCCACGATGATAAGGTGGTATGGATAACTATAGGTAAAACAGAGGAATCCCCACTTCTTGACTCGCCGACAATTTCCATCAGCCAAAAGTACGGGAAGCTTGCGAAATGTAACTAGTGCCTAAATATTTCTTATGCGTTTGTGTTCAATTCAGGCCATCATATATCTACCATTTACTGCGAGGTGAAGGCACTTATAAGTCACGTGACATAGACGCGGGAAGACTAGGGAAGCGTCACTTATGTCAGAGGTCACGTATTAAATTCATAAGCCATTATCAGGTTGATATCATTCCTACTTAGCTATGTCAACGTCAACCCGTTTGTATTTCCATTCCGGTTATTGACGGGACTTCGGCAAATATACACTCGGGGCACTGGAATCTGTTAAAGAAAATATGGCACACTACCATTCGTACCTGAATAACCGATTCCCAAAGTTCGTTCTGCTGACGAGAAGATATGGGAATGCACACAAGTGACTTTGGTTGTAAAGGGCCGTAAGGCGTTGTCATAAATCGAATGTAAATGATAGAAGACATAGTTAATCGAGACACAAGAATTCATTTACGTATTATAAAAAATTCATAAACCCGGTTACATTAGACGCCTAGCCGAGTTTTTCTATTGTGTCTGGTCTCTAGCAAACGCGGATGCACTTACATGAACCGAAAACACGCCCCCTTGTTCAAGGGTTGGTGAGCTTAAGCCTACTATACGTGTGTAGTACGTAATATCAGATTACGGTAATGAGGGTTACTCACATCCAAGACATGTGGATACAAAAACTTTTCGCTAGGCGTTTTAAAAATACCAATCGGATTCAATGCGATTTTTTTTTATCTAGTCTGAGTGCTCTACCGCGAATACAAAGCATACCGGTAGTCCGCAGCGGCCATGCTTGTATATGATCTTGTTCAATCCACCGCCCAACAGTAAATCATTTGTGATAACGTCAATTGATGTGAGCACGAAACGTGCTCAACTGCTCCTACGAGATATCATCGTCAATCCATAGAGCAGTGTTTGTGTTGGTTCATAAACCGTTCAACGCCGGCAGGAATTTCGCACGACCGTTTGACCACGAAACCGCGCACTAGAAAGTGCTAACATTTTTGTCGCTTGCTCCGAAGGTCAAGATCATCCGTTGGTAAAATCATGCTTTAGCGTTGCAAAATTTATAATTGGCAATTACCGCGAATATAGACACGGAGTCGGCAGTATACCTATCAATCAATCAATTTTATCAATTTTTATATGTAAATGAAGTTATAATCACCAGCTATCCCAATGTGATCTCACAACTGTAGCCTTCATGCATGTTTCATTAGGCCGACAGCTATCATTATTCTAGATGCACGGGGCAAACTAAAGCACACCAAAAGCACTTATGGTACTGGACTACTGCTACTGGTATTACACTAGGACAGTTTTGAATGCCTATCTCGAAAGTGCCGTGACAAATTTCTTGCCAGCTGTATTTTATAGTTGTATGTCTCTGTGCAAATCCCTAGGAACGTACAAGAAAATGCGGCCGGTAGCGTTTTACAATGTAAAAAACTAGAAGTGTTCTTTCCGAAAGATCGATATTATCCGTTTCCTAAATACAGCGTTCAATTTAGCTAGTCTTGACAGTTACGACACCAAATGGCAAACTTCCATTGAAATGCACAACTATTTCCTGGAACTGGCAAAGTTAAAATTTCAATTTCCCCTGATGAAAGATATTGGCTTGTTTCTCAACAAACATTAGGCATATCTTAGATTTGTGACGACATTGTCTTATTCAGTATGGTGTTATTAGAGTACCAGTATATATAATATATAATTATATACAATAAGAAATTGCCACCACAGCATCCAACCGTATTTATTGTAAAACGTATATACCGTAGTTCACAAGCTTTCGCTTGAGAGCGGTGTTTACGTAATTAAAATCACTGACGTCCATATACACAACTTACTAATTATATATAATTATGACAATAACATGGCTGCTATACCTTTACCTGCCAGCCTTCACAACGAATTGCTATGGCCTACACGAATCGCAGTAAACATTTGAAAAAATTCTTTAAGATAAACTTCGTTTAATCAAGGGTGAGAGACTCAAGTACCGGAACTCGACAGCGCTGCAGATAAAATGTAACGAAACTGCGAAGTCGAGAGGTGGTCAAAGGACATTAGAAATTCAACTCGAGAAGATATCAACTTAAGAGAACAAATATAGCGATGATATTTAATTATTCGGAAGCTTCAAAAAGAGGTTTAATTCTATAATTGCTATCTGCGCCATAAACTACTCGTAAATTCCTAATTCCGAGTTTGAAACGTACCAATTTCTGATCCAATTCGCGTGGAGATTATTACGTGAGAGGGCAATAAGCCATCATTGCGGCGCCACCATAAAACACCGCTGGATTTCGAGGAATCGTGTATTGTATTCCATCAATATACAAACGATCATTCACCATTCACGGTGCTACACTATGGTTATAACAAGCTTGGAAATGTTGGAATATATGACAAACCGCGAGATACTGATACGCAGACGCACGATAAACGTCCAGAAACAAGCCGCTCAAAGACTAGGTGAAGGTTGGTTATGAGTTCGCCCACATACGAATTAAAATGCACGGTAACACAACTATTATTTATTAAGGGGAAAATCAACCGTAGTGGGTAGGTATTACGATGCCCGAACTCGCCTGTGCTTCAAAAGTGCCTTTTGGCATGTGGTAACACAGAATCGATATTTACATCTTTAGCTAACCCAAATCAATAGTATCATCACAGTAGTCGCCATAGCACCTCCATAATGATCAGTCTACCTACGGTACTCTAAATTATAAATATTGAAACAAGGATATTCCCAGTACCGTAATTAAAACCTATTTAGTCACAATACACAGGCTCTAGCCTGGGTATTAACCCAATCATAATAATAGGTACAGAGTGAATGTTAGTAACAATATATCAATTCGGCGCGTCAAACCTAATATTTATTCTTGATCATTGCCAAGGCGTCTCTCTCATCCAGTAATTGCGTTAATTAAAAGGTGGGAGGCAATGATCTCGCCAGTATGTCTGGAACGTTACAAGTAGCCTACAATATGATTATCCGATGTACATAAGTCAATGATGCTATGCAAGAGTAACTGTGGTCACAACTACAAGATTCCCGCCAAATTTTACATGAAATGGGTTAAGCCTACTTACTTGAACATTGATAAAAATATCACCAAACACCACTCTTTTTACTATGCAATCAAGAGACTGAACCCGTCAATTCATGAATGGGATGGCCAAAGCCATACCATCAAATTTGCATTAAAATATATAATGTAATCATTATTTCATCCCGGAACACAGTGACACACACACACACGACTGACCGTAAACGATTCAACCCGACCTATGCTCGACGAGATAGAACACCCGCTACCGGCCAAACCTATTCTCCATTGAGGTGGTGCGGAGGAAACGCCTTAAGTCATAACCCAAGAGTCATTATTCAAGAGTCATTATTCAAGTAAAACAGATAAATAAAATAAAATAAATAAAATTAATGTGTATTATAGGCTAGACGGCTGTAGTCTCCAGAGTATTTTCATCAACATAGTTAAAATGCGTTTAGTGATAATTATAAATCTTTAAGCTTATTATCATAAAAGGCAAACTGATGACGTCACTTAAGTCAAGTCCATGACGTTGTACATGCTTGTAACAGCTGCATGATAAGTTCACTCAGGTATAATGCGGGTTTAGCATTCAACTCGGGGGGCATTATTAAGTCTTCATTTTATGGTATTTGATACTCTGGGAGAGACTTAAGATCTTACTATTGGAACGAAACTAAGCCTACGGCATCACTGCAAAACCGCAGGTACTACTAAATTGCATTCCAATACCGCTACTCACATCACGAACCTTTAAATGAACGGCACGCCACCTAGCAAGAAGCTACTCCGTATTCCCGCCACAAATGCGACGCAGTTTCGCAACACAATGTACTGTAGTGTATCCTACAAAGCCATGACTACTTGTACGCGAAATTAGTGAATAATAATAATTGCTATTCGAAAGCCAATCACTATCGAGCATGGCGCAAAGCAAAGCAAAGTCGTAATTACAGAGATTACGCTGAGTAAAACAGTGGTGTGCAGACGGATTCCTACTTAACATTGCATCTTATCGTAAATTTCACATTTGATACAGTACTAGAAAATCGTAAAGAATGTGTAGGCAGTGTTGGCGGCAATAGCAAACGGCCAAGCAACAATTTATTCGTGATGGAAGGCGACATACAATGAGCTCGTATATTTGAACCATTTACAAATTATACTACCCACCAATTAAAGGTATTGGCACCGTATGGCTTCTAATAGTGAGTTGCTAGGGGAATGCATGCTACCGCTTTCTCTTCAACCGATTGACGTAATAATGCACAATGTCAGGCCATTATTATTCGGTAGAAGTAGTAAACTAATCTAATCAGAGTAATCACCAAGTGCACATCTAGCGTTTGCCTATCTCGACACATATCGAGACTGGAATCTCGAATATTTTATCCATGTCATATTGACAACACACCTGCAACTTTTAGTTACACGGCCATAATCTGCGTTGCGACTACCAAAGTTAGAATTCTTCGGGTTTAGTGTGAAGTAGGCCTAGACAATAGTTCATACTGTATACGACAATGCCTGGGCGGGTTATCAGTGTCAGTACACATAGTTATCGCTAAAAATCCCTAGCTATGGATAATGGCGCAAATCGTCAGGGTGACGTTACTGTTACGGACATACCCGTACCGACAAGAATACCAGTATCATGAGCATAACACAATGCCGTTTTGCGTTTACCCGAAGAAACATATTCGCGATCGACTGTGATTTAATTCCCTCCCTACCAGACGTAACATCCACTATTCATGGCGTTCCGCGCTAGCTAATATATATTATATTATATAATATAAAGTTTGACATTTTCTCAGTCGTTAACACAGTTAGGAAAAGTAGAAGGCCTATATACGCTAAGATATTCATACCTGAGTCGCTGGGCGTCTCGGCGCCGTCTATGGGCGGTCTTCGCTTGTGATTCGAAGTCTCATTGTTAGCTGTCTTCTGCCGTACTGACGCGGGAGACGGGCCAACCGGATAGGGGAAGATATTTCTGGGGTCAACACATCCATTCGCGTGACATGGAGTACGCGGCTGTGGCGAAGCGGTTCCCAGCTGTGCTTTTCTCAGGGCTGCAGATGCTTTGTATCCGACACCGTTCCACATGCAATCCGAAATAATATTCCGGGCAATGTCGTAGTTAGGCTGATGTTGGCACAATGCTAGATCAGAGTATATAATATCGCTAGGCGTATCGGAGTCTGGTACATCGGTGTCGGTCTGACTGTCTCCCTCGTTGGTCCCGCATTTGTTAATGAAGCTGAGGTCGGATAGAATCGCACTTGTGGCAACGGGGACCAATTGCGGTGCTTGATCGTCTACTACCCGTAACGGAGAATTTGGTGGGGTCGAGTAAAGTTCAAATTTTTTCCACACATCGTCGCTGGTTGCTGCGCTTATGGTGCATGATGTATACATGTCATCGATGTCGGTGAAGTACGGTTTTCTCGCGTGATATTCCGTCATCACACGATTTTCACAAAAGTGCTTGGTCATCGGATGCTCCTAGAAATAAGTCCCGAGTGTACAAAATTGTTCGGTGCAAATATAACAGTAAGTCTACACCATCAACAGTGCTGTATTTTAAATATAAGATATCACATTAACAACGCATATCTCTTACAGCTTTTGGTTATTGTGGGATAGGCTAGCTGCAATACAGTACATTATCGCCTGGATATCATGACCGAACCAAACTGACATTGCGCAGCCCGGGAGTTGCTTGGGAGAACCCCGGTCGACACGCATACTTTCACCGCAAGATTGCGTAGAAATTCGCGAGGACGCATCGGTGTGTCGTGGGTGATAAAGTGCAACTTGACGTAGTCCGGGGTTTCGTATCAAAGGTTTCATGACCCGTGCAAATCATTAGATCAATATCCAAAACTCCATAATATAAAGAGTAATGTAACAATCTAGCCACGACCACCACGAAGACATAGTGATGAAAACATTGGTAGCCTACGTCACAATAGAGGGACTCCTACGCGTACAGTAGGCCTACCGAAAAGGAAGGTTGTTCGTGCTATCAAGCCCGGAAAAATACCGTTTATACGCGGGCAATAATCATGCACGGCGCAAGTATCGACATTATCATTAACAAGGAACAATAAATCTAAGTTTCTCGCATCCTCCATGGCAAAGTTTGGCGCAGAATTGGTTAGTCTTGCTAGAAATCACCGCAGGGCGAATAAACAGCACAAAAGACCGGCAACTTCGTTTAGAAAGCTTTCAGGTCTAGTTACTGGGTAATTTCTTGCGTAAATATATTGACTGGGCTCATAAACAACTAACCAACTTATTAAGACAGATAATAGCCGGATGGAATTTCTGATATTATTTTTACACGTCTGTCTAATATACTCGCACTAGTCTAGAGACCCGAAGCATCCCTGATTTTATATCGAATCGTTACCACCAGGCGCGACATTAGGAATGGTAGCCTAGATTGGGTTTTAAACCGTACGGAAGGGAGAACATTTTCCCCAGGCCCAAAAGCTTACTCAAGGGTAAAGTACCGGTAAGTAGTTGCCACAAACTGGCAAACTGCTCAACAGGAGCGTAATAGGCCTAGCTATATTATTATCGTGAGGTGACATTGAAGGCCGACCTATCCATGCATATACGCGCCACTATTCTTATAGTAAGCTCCTAGTTTCTGTCTGAACATCAAACTAACCAGGCGCTAGACCCCTCGCTCGGAATATTTTCCAGTCCCTGCACGATACTTATCACAACAAATAATTAACACCACACTTTTTGCCCTAGGCCTCTACATCTCGAGTCAGACCTGCTCAACAAAACATCACATCTGCTGTTTAAATCCAACCGGCTGCACCATTCACGAATATACCATCCTAAGAGCCAATCATTAATCCCGTACGTTACCATCTAATGATTGCCTGCGCGCATCATTGCACTTATCATCAACATTTATCGGGCGAAAATCGAATAAGTGCCTCTGCAATGTCTACCGTCTACCGATACTATGCTGTACATATCCCGCTCGTAACTGTACTGAGTACCGGTATAACAAAGGCTACTCAAAAGTCATAATATCGTTCAGCAATTTGAAAGCTCTGACAATGCTTTCACACCGGCTAAATTTCAAAACACACATTGAGTATTTTGCATTTGACGTACTTTACTGGAAGCTACTATGCTGGCCTAGATCGAATCACGAAGCGAAGAACTAGCCTACATTCCGAAAACGCCAGCGTCGATGAAGACTACAACCGCGCGACTTCGACAATTATATGCGATAGCTACCGGGGTTGACTGCTGAAACTCCCGTTCCTTGTACAGTGACGCAACCGTCATTTTGGCTGCTGCGCAGCACCCAACCGAGAATCGACTAAGCTGCTATGAAAGCGAACTAAGCTTTTTGAGTTGTCACGACTCATTTGCCAGACGAAAAAATAAAGGCGCCTATCAGACTCAAAAGATTTTAGAGTTACTATTATACACGCACAATGGCACAACATCTCTCGCATCTCTCTATCAGGATAATAAAGAAAAAGGTAAATTTACTCGCTCGTAAGTCTCTACTCTACAAGTCAGACTAGACCTGTCGATTTTTGATAAATTCAATGTCCCATAACAATCGTGTGTGTGAGTCTGTGCAAAAATCCGCATAGTTTGTTCGCAGTAACTGAAGGCAAGTACTGTACGGTACGACATTTGGCTCATCGTCACGGGAAAATGATACGCATGGTTCTTATCTAACTTCTGTGAATAACACCAAGATAGGAGGTGTAGGTTTATGCAGGCCTATCCTAGTAAAACAGTTTCTGGCAACGCTGACACATGGCCTACTTTAGTTTACCTAGAGTAGGCCATGGCTGACATCACGCTCCACAACATTTGGACATTAGATTACGCATTACAAGGACAATTTGTCTCCAAGCATATCAAAAACAAGTCTTGCTAGTTGGCCTTGCAGACGCCAGACACAGCTGGAGCGTTTTACAATGAGCAATTTTCATCAGGTAGGCGTCAATTCCAGCGATTACAAGTAGGGTGACAAGTTGATAGCCTGATACCATATGGCTAGTTTTTCAAAACACCCTGCATCTCGACTCAACATATACACGACAAATGCAATCCGAAGTGACATGCACCGTATTCACTAACCCGATTTATAACAGGTTGTCTACGTAGGGTACTTAGGCTACATAGCGGTTCCAAGCATGATACATGCCTACATGATTACATATGGCCTAGTAAAGTACGGTAGGTCGTGGATTACAGCATTTTACGCCTCAAAAAATGAAAGCCACAGTACTAAAGTATTATTATATAAAAATACGTTCAACTCACCAGAATCATCATCAACTCGAACAGTCGAATACAATGTAGAAAGTTTTCAGCTCGACAAAATATTTGACTTCCACCGGTAATCTATGATCTAGCTCCCGGGTGTCTATGTCGGCGTTACCGATGTCAAACAAAACAAAAATCTGAAGAAATACAATATATCAGTTAAGTTAAACATTTTCAGGAGTCGTCTAAGTGTCTCTAACCCACCAAATGCTATTCATGGAACACCACGTATGTTATAAATGAACATATGTAGAGGCTACAATGCTATCTGCATATTTAAAACTTGTTATGTAAGCCATTGCTACACTAGAACTGCGCTGACGGGGGCTGCTGAAATCCTGAAACACTCTATCTAAATGCCGCGGGAGGCCTAAATTGAGAATTCAACTTCTACACCACTCCACGAAGGAATGTGAGTTGAGTAGAGGGTCAGCTCTTGACAATCCCGTTCTGCAAACCCAATCGTTCTGCAAGCTATCTGTGGTCTGTACTAATACGATACATGGCTTTCTCATCAGTAGGCTATCTTTTCGTAATGATTTCATTGAGTTTGTTGATTGATGAAGTCATTCTGCTGCAAACCATCTCTTTTATCAACTTTAGCTCCCAAGCACTGGGCATTAGAACACCTTTCTAACATGACAACCACCATCGCATGCACCGCCTATCTATACACAACAGACTGGGAGGAATGTGCAGAAACATTATTGCGCAAGAGTATTCGCTCATACTCCGCAAACTCGATTTAGGTGTTCTAGTTTTGATCGTCTCACTACGCAGTCTCTATAGTCTCTCTACAAATCATAGTGCGAAAAGCATTTGGCGCGTTTTTTTAGCGAGGTTCCTGTTCTCTTTAAAATGAGTGTTGCCTACTTACAATCAATGACATAACTGGCTGGGAAGTCCCTTCGTTAAAAGAGAGATTACTTGTTAACCTCTTCCTTGACGACTAGCGCCAGCTTGAGGTTCATTTTACCGCAGCTGATCGTTGACACTATGACAATCGCATTGAATTAACTGCTGAATGCTCAGTGATACATTACGTATAAATAAATAAATAAATACTCGTTGCGTACACGCTGTAAGATGTTCAGTTTCCGTTTGAATACCGTCGATAATGACGTGAATCGTGACGCCAAACTATAGTGCCGGCATAAGAAATAAAGCCAACAGTTGAGGAGATAAACACTGCGCGTCTATCTGAAACTTACTTAAGCGTTAATCTCACACTTGGGCCGCCATCGTATTTGGAGTTGGATTGCATCATTGAATGCCAATGTGGTTTCGTAAGTAGGCCTACATGCGTACATGCGTAAATCCCAGCAATTATTGACTCGTACTATTTCTGTTACTATCGACTATTATATCCATGTATCTGCCCCAGCTTGTCCTGTTCGTGGTGCAAAACGCCGCCCGGTGATAAGAGCCACTGAAAATCTTCTATATAATATAATAATTGAAGAGTTAGTGGAGCCGATGGCGGACGATCAATAGATATTGTAAAGAAGATCACCACAGATTTAGCGTATAATAATATTCTGCCTTTTCCTTGAACGATAGAATTGCGCAATAGCACTAATTGCTTGAGGCGGATGAAGCAAGATCCTGTGGAGACGATGATCGTAGGTGTCGCTAATGAGGCGTATCGAAGCGTGACGGGGAAGAGCGTGTGGTGGAGGAAGAGGAAAGCGCTCGCGTCAGAGACATTTGAGTTAGTCAAAGAGAAGCTGTTGAGACGGATTGTCTTTTTGTTTTGTCGTTTATATATTGCAATTTCATTAAATATCTTTCAGATCCCGATTTTAGTTGTAATGGCCTACCCCATTGAGGACAGTATATGTACATCCAAAAACTTACCCAACGATTCATAACCGCATTCATATTATTGACAGTTAGGTTGGCTAGGTCTTCTGCTTAAGGCGTCGGATTAGGGCCCCGTTCCGGCCCTATCAACCAGGCTCGACTAGGCTTACACTAGTAATATATTCATTTATAATGCGATTCGACTAGTCCTCCGTATAATATATGAGTATATCGTTGTCCTCTTGATCAACACATTTTAGTACGACCCGTAGACCATGAAAGTTCAGGACTTCTCTCAGCCTGATTGGGGAATATATCTCGCTCGAGATTTGTGAATGGCGTGATGTTTTTTCAGCGTACTCTATTTATTACAGCTCTTTTTACTGAGTGCCTCACGTTTCCTGGTAGACAGAGATGGCTTATGGGACAATTGAGAAGTAATCATTTAAAGCACTATTCCAATGAAATTTCGAAGCAGCATCCGCATGTTCAGTCATCGGATGTTTCCAATTTCTTCTTGCGAAACAAATAAGTAGGCCTACGCATTTTCCTGTGGAAAGTAATCGATTGATTGGTTTATATAAAAAAATTTACTGCGTTTCGAATAGCATTCGTGAGAAATATGATATTTCCTTCCCATCAAAGCATTTCACAACCCAATCCCCCAGGCTAATGCAGAGGTTGCTTCATCGATGTATCCAGTATCTGATTTCACTTGTCAGAATTTCTCACATTCTGATGGCGTCAAACTTTCCATATTGCTTTTGCAGGAATATGCAGCCTACTATTACTTTGAAATCCAATTTTTGCTATCGTGTAACACCCTATACCAAGTGTATTCGAGTGAGTCAAGGTACAATGCAAAAGCGGTATGACTTCATATAAAATCGCCAAGTACTGTATAGGGAAATTAATGGCAATAGAATATATACAATTGCCACCTACGCGTTCTCTGCTATAATGGGCACAAGCCGATCCAGCCGCTTGGTTGGTCCAGCATTATTGTATTGTAATGTCATAATCAAGCCGGTGTTACATTTATAGGCTACAGGCACAGCGGACAGCCGCAGCGAATATTTAGCGCGGACCTTTCCGGTTTCCGTTATGCGATCATTTGAATGTTGAATTTTCGTTGAAAAACCTGTTGAATTGAATATAGTTTATGTTGAATTTCCTTGAAAATGCTATAGACCCGCATGTGACTAGTAGCTACTCTTCCCAATTTCTTTACAGCGTGAGAATGATGTAAACTCAAACGGTAATCCAGAAGTGTACCGTTCATTGCTTTCTGTTTAGGAGCGTTTTGAGTCTGTAGCGTCGAGTTGATTCGTTTTTCCGTCGCTGGCTTTTTAGTTAAACCCACTTCCATTTCAGCGCTTTTGGCTCTTTACACCTCTTAGTACCCCTCCAACCCACCTTTGACAATTATGAATGTCAGTCGTATCGCATCGCTCTTCGACCATCCCAATTGTTGTTCTTTATGGCGTATTCAATAGGCCTTGCAGTTAGCCCATGTAGGTTTAAACGCGATCTCGATTTTCTCGGAATCAGGCATCACATCACTGGGCCTTGTACGGTGGCACTAGGTCCAACATGTACAAGCTTCGATTACCTCTAGCCCGGCGTGACTGTCACAAGTATTCCCTTGCTGTTAGAGTCATAATGACTTGGAATTCTCTGCCTCATAGTGTTGTTGACTCGAACACTCTCTCGACCTTTATATTCCGACTTTTACATACCGACCTGTCAAATTTTATTAAGGGGGGGTATTAGCGACCGCATTCGGTCCATCCTCTTCTTACTGGCCTTTTTGATCTTTTCTCTGTCTGTCTGCTTAAATGTGCGAGCCGCTCGGCTGGTGAATAAATATACAACAACAACAACAACCACAATCCTCCACATTTTCATTTCGCAACGATCGCAAATGGTCAACTCGTGCTTGCTAAACGAGTAGGCCTATACCAGAGAGGGTAATATTCTAGCACTGTGAAAGGCCAGTCTAGTTTAACATAAGGTAGGCCATGGCCTACTCAAAGTAGGCAATGGGTAGGCCTATCTTATATTGCATGCCAGGATCGACCTAAACGAGACCACCCGCAGTCATATTCTCCTCTCTCATCATTCTTTGAAGATTTCACTTTTATTAGACCGGCAATCGAAGCAAGGCAAGGTGCCTGGTAGCTACACGTAGCCAATGTTTGCGTACTACATCTTTCATGTGAGCGCTGAGTTCCGGTTCTAAGAAAGAGTAGTATGCTCTGTGAATATTTACTTGTCAAACAGAATTTAACAACGAATACAAAGGTCGAATGTGTACCATTAATGCTACAACGCTCATAAATGCAACGACACATAAACGAGTCGATCTTATAATATATGAGATGTTACTTAGTGATAGCCCGCGAGATTGATCCAACATGTAGCAACAAAGAGCTGGTGCATACCCGACAATGTACATAGCAAAGTATAAATATAAGTCACACATATATATTCTTATCTATTGAATAAGTGGTTCAACGGCAAATTGGAGAAAGTTCCAAGTGTTTGCTAACTTCATTCCAATGCGAAATTCTGCGAGAATATGGTTTTTGAGGTTGTTGTCGGTATTCATTTGGCAAACATGGACTTAGAAGCACGTCTACAACCTTTGAGACGTATCGCTGAAGAACGTGACCCAGCTAATCACGGGTAATTTAATGAAACCACGCTTGCTACGCAATGTAACAAATACATTGGTTACTAGACTGGATGCGTAGCTAATGGTCGCCTCTACCCCATCCACATTCCACAGTGTATAAACGACTGTGAGATACTTTTTAATCTGATGCTACCATGTCTAGGCCACATTCTGTCGTCATCGATAGCGACCCTGTATGCCGAAGGCGACATCGACAGAACGTGTATTGCGATTTCCGTGGCTTTTTAGGTTGCGTTTTGTGTTTTCGACCCAACGGTTGCGGGTTCTATTCCCGACCGAGTCAAATCGAAAACTTTAAAATTGGTATTCGTTCCGCCTCTGCTTGGCAGTCGGTATGGGGGAAGTGCGGACAGCCGTGATTGTAATAGTGATCCGGGCTATAAACTGGAAGTATTAGCACGTATACCGTAAGCATTGACCTGGCGTAAATGACCTTAGTAGTTGAAAACGCCATTATTCCAAATAAAAATATAATAATAAAAAAATTAAAAATTAAGATAAAATAAAAACTAGGCGGTATTAAGTACGGGTCTGGCGGTGTTGTCGATTCGATATGCGGGCGATAGGTATACTTGGCCTTGGGCAGCATTGACTTCAACGAAGCCTACTTATTGAGGTATTACTCTTTTCCCACCGCTATACGATTTGTATTATGAAGGACATCGGGTTAAACATTATGAATTCGGGTTTGTATCGGCCTGGCCGATTTATCGAGCATCGAGGCCGATATTCACATATAAATAATGTGGTCCATATTAGATATCGACCTCGATAATTGATTATAATCAGCCGAGGTCGCATCAGTCAAAATAGGAGGTCGATAACTGTATCGGCTTGAGAAATCAACATCAGTTGATCTAGACCAGTGGTTCCCAACCGGGGAGGAATTCTGCCAATTCAAGGGTGGAAGGTCAAAACTTGTACAGTGTGTTGGGTTGTTTACTTCAGTAATATTGGCCGGCATGGGATTGTATTTGTTCTTGTCAAAGTGTGTTTATAGCATTCTGTGTAGTGCATATTTAAATTAGGAGAGGAATTTCATTTTTAAATCAGAAAAGGAGGAATGTAGTAAAAAAGGTTGGGAACCACTGATCTAGACTTTACACCAGGGGTCGGCAAACTGCGGCCCGCGGGCCAAATCCGCCCACCCGTCATTATTTTATGGCCCGCGAACAACTACGAATAAAAACAGATCGTACGTACAATTCGTTATAATGCCACCGTTGCGTTACGTATGCGTGTATAGACGGCTTTAGTACGGCCCGCAAGTTGGTGACAATGTGTATAATTGGCCCATTAGTGCAAGAAGTTTGCCGACCCCTGCTTTACATTCAACCTGGGAGCTTGCAACGGTGGACGGGGGCACTTACGCCATCTACCGATAGAGACACATATCAAGACAGATCCATTACCTGGGACTATACTCGCTTGAACTACCTCAGCGTTTCTCAACCTTTTTTGCTATATTCCTCCTTTACTAATTTAAAAAAAAATTCCTCCCCTACTCTAAATATGCATTGAACCAGTACGACTAGAAAAAAAAAGAAGAAAAAAGAGTAAACCAATTAGTCAGTCGACCCACTACGCTATGCTATCAACACATTTTCGACAAGAACAAATGCGATTCCATGCCGGCCAATATTGTTGATGTAAACACCCACAACACCGTGTTCAAAAGCCAATAGTTATCTTAAACTCAAAATTTGGACATTCTTCCCTTGAAATGGCAGAATTCCTCCCTAGGGAGGAATTGCTCCCCGGTTGGAAACCACTGAACTATCTTATCTACCTCTTGAATCGACAGCAAGATCACGTCTCCACACCAACAGCCTACCGCCCAATCGCCTGTATACAGCGAGTAGCCTACTTTCTCTTTCAAAGCAATGACTAATTAGCATGGCTTACCAATCTCATCGACAATGACAACGCTAATTGACCTATCAATGCAAGACGCTGGAATACTATCGTTGAATTTCGTTGAGACGTTAAAAGCGACGGGGTATGCGCCGCTTAGTCTCAGATAAGACCTCTACTAATTTGGCGCTGTCATCATGACCGTGTGGATGGTCATTCGCTGCGCATGCAGTAATGCGAACCGATTGTTGAGCTTTCAAAGCCGATACGATCAATCCGCTACTAATCTGACCGATTGCCGATATGCGATACCAATTTCCATCTGAACGTGTGTTTCTAACCAAACACTGGCTGGAAAAAACCCACCCACGTCAATAGGAGTCCCTACAGATTAGTCATGCACTCATGCACGAAATGTCAGCAGCCTGCGCAGCTCAAGAACAGCACTAGCGAAGACGGATGAGGCCGCGAGATGTTCACCAGATATCATCATTTGCTTTGCTTCAATTCACGCTGACGCAATAAAAGCTTTCACCTAGTGCATCACAAATTAGTACAGAACATAGACAAACTGTGAAGAAAGTTCGATTATCCAGTGTGGCTTAAAACATGATAACGGCAACGATGTTCTTTCCTTTTCCAATGCCCAACATGCAAGCCTAAGCGTTGGTCAACCTATATAGATTTGGATATTTCAGACTCAGAGTAGTTGAATGTGATAAACCAAAAAAAGTGCAAATATACTGCAAATTACAGTGTCCTAGGAATGCCGGCCTTGGACTTAATTGGAATGAAATTATCAAAATGATAGAAGTTACGTAAGTTAGTAGGTTGTTTTGACAATACACAAAAACAACGTGTGAAAACAAGTAAGTAACATGTAACAAGCGGTAATATAGTCTAATACTCGAGGATCGACTTATCGTATTCCACACAGAGAGCACGATGCTAGTTTAGCAAAAAATGATGACAAAGCAGAGTCAGATTAAGGGTGAGGCTTTTGGGGCTGAAGCCCAGGGTCCCCATCAAGTGGCAATCAAAAATGAAAGGACGAAACCCAATCGTGGAGAATTTGTTATATTGGCAGGAAGGTCATAACACTAATAGGGAAACTCATCATTATGATTCTCCAAAACAAAATCCATTTCATTTAACTACGGTATAATATATATGTAAGATGTTGAATATTAGTGTACCGGCACCAGTATTCATAAATCGAAACTTAGTGGAGGAAGTAATGATAATGGTGTTATCTATTCTAAATCGACGGTGACTCAAATATCTGTTATTCCTTGCTACAATATCCTGAAACAGGATGTGAAAAGAACAGTAGCATAGCCTATGCTAAACATGATCTACCGATATTGTATTTCGTCCAAACACCACTTTCTTCACTCAGCGTTTGCATCATAGCATGGATAGGCAATAATAGGAAATATTCACAGCATGGTAGTGCATACTGTAGAGTTCAGTGATTATCAACCACCAGTCTGCCAATTTTTTTTACTGGTCTGCGAGACCTCTTGAATAAATAGAAAGGTTACATGAACCAGTTGGACCATTCGCTTTGGCTTTGTAACATAGCAGTGCGACCAATGGAACATGTCGTTCATAATCATTTAACCATGGGTTGTGATATGTGGAGACATGCAAACATTATGAAAGGTTACGCATCTAAATGGTGGCATCATTTCCATTAGAGGAGTGATGTTTTTGAAAGCCGGTTCGTGGAAGCATAATAAATAATTGGCCGGTCAACTATAGTGAAAAGGTTGATAACCACTACATAGCCTACTAGGTACCATATCTCTTTATTTGCTGGCCAATACATAAAACTGCAGAGGTCCTTTAATGTCGGCATTTGACGATGAATGGTTGACAATACGATGCAGCAAACATTGTACCATCTTCCATTTCAGCAATTTCAGATACAGTACTCGATACTTTCCCAGTCGAATCATGGATAATTTCCAAAATTTCACCACGTTCATCTAATCTTGCTGCAACCCCTTGTGTTGTGCTGGAGAATTTTCGAAGCCATGACATTGGGAATATTCCAGCGATTATCTTTCTTAGCAACGGTTGATCCATGAGAAAATTTGTTAGCTTAGTTCTGGCAATTGGAAGAGCCACCCAGTAACCTCCAGACTTCGCACTTTTCCTTATATTGTCTGGAAAGCCTGGGACAAAAACGACTTTGCTGACATTGCCATGTTTTGTGTCGATGAATAGAACTCGAAAACGTGTCGTCTCGCTGACTAGAGCAGTGTTTTGATTCTCCAATAACTGAACGCCATTCGGAAAGCACAATTTATTTGCCAAAGTTTTGATGTCTCCGGTTTTAATAGAATAACGGAAAAATCTGCCCGTGCAAGACCCCTCAAGAACGTCATAATAAAGTTCAAGGATGTTCCATCTGTAACATGAATCCGTAAAATAGATATACTCGCCATCTTCGGAGATGTCAAGATCATTCGGAAATTTCATGCCTGGATCCACATCAGCGGGCTGTACTAAAATCTGAATGTGTTTGGTAGCTAACTCTATGGAGTACAAGCCATAGAAAGCGTCAACTACATATAATATCCCTCCTCGTAGACGTAATCCGAGCGGGCGAGGCTTAACAAGTCCATCAACCGGGTCAACATCAGCAACTGGACCGCTCATTATGTCTTCCACAAATCCCATGCCAATTTCACCTGTTGCACTTTTATGCACCTTGATTATGCGTCCGTCTAGCAAACCAGTATACATGTTCCCATGTTCATCGAATTCAATAGATTCCGGTCCAACTAATCCCTCTACGATACGTGCCCCACGTTCCAAAATATTCGAGTCAGGATTGAAAAAATTCTCAAACGGAACGTCTTCTGAAAGTGTAATGATCTCCGGAGTAATAGGAGATTTGTAATATCCGATTACACATATCGATAAAACAACGAGAAATGTCTTTAGCAAACTCAATAATCCGGAAGATGGTTGTTTTATACTCTTGACATTTTGTGTTTCATGTTCAGAAGAGTCAACCTTTTTAACCTCTCTACGTCTACGAGTCGTTGGCATTTTAATAGCCGCTGTTGGCCTATATCTTCTCAGTTCTCTAAAAATAATTGTACAACGTCATTGATTATGCAAGATTTCAATGTGAAATACATCAAAGTCACACGTAGAAACCAAAAGTGGTGACGACTACACGCTTCAAACACTATATATTTCCAGTTTGCCAACACTTATCACAGTTAAATGTAGAGATTGATTGATATTGATTTTTTTCAAGGCCATTACGATAATCAGCCCGTTCGCATTCGACTGATGCCGATATCAGAGCCAAAAATTAATAAACATTGGCATCGATCTATCATAGTCTTTTGGCCGATTTTCATCTAATTATTGAGGCTAGAATCCAATAATGACTTATCCTCACTTGACTTACAATCATTCGCAATTTTGCAATTTGCATACATGGTGTGCTTATAGGGTAAATCTTAGCTATGTTACCTATTCACGTCGCTTTTATCCATTATGCTCTTGTACTAACTTAACTTCTTCTTGTTGTACTAACTGAATCAGTCTGAATGGCCTCCCTGCATCAATCAGATTCTGAATGGTAGGGCCTAGCCTTCAATCAAGCAATCCAGTAGCTTTCTACGAAAAGCTCGCTCACCTACCGTCTTCGATTTCGTGGAGGCGGCAGCCCGCATGTAATGCACTTAACCACAGTGAATATTGACTTTGCACTCAACGCTCAGCTCAATGCTGCACTGACATAAAGGTCGACGGTTTGCAGGACATAAGGTTGCTGCAATTAAATCACCACTACTGTCACCTGGTGGTAGTAAGTAGTCAGTTGGCATAATCGGAAGGTGGCGTGCCTTGTCGCCCAGTCGGCGCTCCACGTGCCACTGTGGTACGTGAACTATAGATAACTAATCCTAATCCGTAGTTTAGTTATCTATACGTGGACATGCGGTACGGTGGTTCGAATCACCTGAATGTTAGTGATTAGAGTCTCCGTAGTGTAACCGTGTGATGCATGTGAGAGTGAGTGTCCTTGCCCAACTAGGGTGTATGGATAGAATTCGGTATGTAAATTGCATTTAATGCCGAAATGTTATAACAGGTGCGTACTAATCCTTGCAGTTGGGCGGCGATCAGGCCATATCATTAATTACCGGCAACTATCAGGGTGGCCGTAACTAAGAAGGCTCCTCGTCATTACTATGCCTATACCACGATTATTATGACTCGGTGCATTACTTCATTTACTCGTTCAGCCGTTGTTTTTGGACGTGGAAGGCGATGAAATATGGGCATACGACACTACTGTACCAAGGAGGCGATACGTCATACTGTTCGCTATATATCACACCTGCATTAGTTCCTCTGGTACAATTCATCAGCTCCGTGATCAAAAAACCTTGAAACTATTCATGATAACTCGTGAAATTCTTTTCACAAAAAATACTGCCAAAACAATTTATTTTCCGGTAGGCCCACTTTATCTGAGCATTTAGAAATTGACTGCATGTCACCGTCAATCATGGGTGCAACGGAGCATCAGCTGTCTTACTGCGACGCGGTGACTCAGAAAACTCAAGTGCAGATTGTCACAATTAGTCAACTGGCTTTTTTCCATGTAGATTTGTGTGTTGACTTTGCCATTCCACAGAATCTACAGTATAGGCTAGACTTGTGCTAACAGCGGCACTCAAACAAATCCTAAGGACAAGCACATGCTGCATACGCAAAATGCGTCATACCACAATATGCCGGCTTTGACAAAAGTAGTCTTGTGTAGGAGGTAGGAGCTGTTCAAAAAATAGTCTGAATACTATCGGTGAACAACAAGCCTAACACTGCAAGATAAACATAGTGTAGGCTATCGAATGTGCAACTCTGCGGCGAGTAGTTGATGAGCTTTCCATCCCCGATAGAGGACAAGAAATAGCATGTTTCATACAAGCAAAGCTGGGGTCGGTTTTCTACCGGGCCACGCCTCTTTCACATACTTCTTCTTCGGTCGCAAATCGTCATGTTCAATTTGAACGACTGGAGCTACTTTGAGTGATGTTTGTATTTTGACCTACAGAAAAGAGAAAGAAGAAAATGTAATGAAATAAATGCTGCAGTTAGGAAATACAGAGTGCAGCAAATTTTATTGAGGCCTCCTATTTATTTTATTTTACCATTTCAGCCCTAAACCAATATATAACCTGCTTTTACGTATTTTCATATCTAGATAAAAGCAGTGTCAAGTAATTTACTTTTTACGTAATTATTTCACAAGCTTTCGGAGCTCCACTCCTTCAGCAGGTGAAAATGGACATATTCATTTGTGGTTGTCATTGGCTCCATTTGTTTTAATATCTATTTGTCAGGTTATGGGTACCATTTCCAGTGTTGCCAAACTGTAGACGGTATCTTCAGATCCTTGCTATGTGCTCGGCAATAAACAAATGACGAAGACCATGACCATCATAGTAAAAGCCTTGTATCGTTTACTGTTGCTAATGGTATTCTTACGAGGCACAGTACAGCACATAAATGACAGATGCAACGTTCAATCGTATACCGGTATGTAAACTTTGATGAAATAGTTTTTTCTCTGAGACAGACACACTAGAAAGGACAACTGGGAAAGGGCGACATATTTAGAGGATCGCATTATTATCAGCCCCACACAACCACAAAAGTATTCATTTGTTGAACAGTATACCCAAGTAAGCCTACCTCTGGTTCCATTTCAACGTCTGGTGCTGGATTTGGTAGTGGCAAGGAAAATGCAGACGATTTGGTAATGACAGAAGGTGATATCACACTCGAAGGCTTTGTCTGGTGGCTTTCCCCTAGTACAAAAACAGAATTTCATTCCTATCCATTCATTCAACCATATCTACATGTCGAAAGTCTAAGCATTCTATGTCCGATATGTAGTATTAGCTTGTAAGCGCATCCAATGAATTGTTATCATCATTGAAATTCCTCACGTACCACCTTCGTGGTGGAGTAGTTTTGGTCATCTGGCCATCCGCTACATAACTGATAGGATAGGTCCTAGGATCAAAACCTGACAGAGTCTAAAAGACACTAAAAGTGGTCAGTGGTCTACATAGATTGCTCAGGGCCCGCACAAGGGAGTAGCTTGGAGTTGATATGGTCTGCATTAACTGCATTGTCATGTTATATGTGACAGGGCTATTATTGCATGGATGTAGGAAGCATATGCATATGCAGAGGTGAAAGAAAACCCCCACTTCCGACTTCCCCAGCTATAGCCCTTCCTAATTACGGCAAATGGGGATTTGCGGAGGGTAACAGTGATAAGACAAAAAGGCCATCTTCCACTGGCATTAAGTCACAGTGAAATTATAAGCAGCTATCTCCTGTGGATTATCCAAAAACGGAAGTGCCGAAGGGAAACGAGGGCATGTTCATATCAACGACCATTCCTCAAATGCTCATCTATGATCGCATGCACTGAAATCTTTTGTCTTCAATTGGCCATTCTAGAAGCACCGGTTGCCAGAGGTTGGCAGTGATAAGTTTCATCGGGGCACATCCGTTTATCCCAATAGATCCTGAAACTCAGGTCAGCCACATTGGTCTTGCACCGATAGATATGAATCTCTATATTCAGCTCACCATTGTAACGAACAACTGATGCCCAGGACTTACTGACTCAAATATTATGCTTGCCTTGAGACGAAGGGGGCCTGGATCTGGCTACCGTTCAGAGTCCTCTGAGCGCTGACGCTCGAAGTCTGGTACTGAACCAGACGCTCTACTGAGTATAGTCTGGGAATCTCGATCTATGAACCACCAGGCTGAACGAACCTGTTTCCAGTTCTTCATACAACCCCTGATTATAGAACTCTTGCACCCTTTTATTGATTTCTGATGATTGAGGGACCAATCCCGAACCTTCGCCTCGCATTTTCTAAAAAAAAAAAAAGTAGCAATCAGCAATCAATCCTACGCATCTTTTAGTCGTCATACGTACTTTCGACGGTATGACTTGAACCGATACCATATTTCTGAATCTTCCGATGTTTGGATCCACATCCTCTGCAAATAGTTACATAAGTACTAGGACTACTAGCTCAATCCAAAAAAGGAAACAGGTGTGGGATGCTTCAGGTCAGCTCTTCACAAGTGGGGTCTTGGACCCGGTGTGTCCTGCGAGTACGGTACAAAGGAACAAACCGCAGACCATGTCATCCATCCCCGTACAATGAACGCGCATGCCACAGGCTGAAAATATGGATGAGGCCACCAAAAGCCGGGAAGGGTATGTCTGCACTGACGTCTAGTCCGAAATATTAACAACAATGCAGAATGAAAGAAGATACGAATTTAAATTGAACATGAATCTATATCAAGAATGTAATCTAAAGTAGGTCATACCAGGATTTATTACAATTTCTTCTTCATTAAAAGTAATTGATTTTCTTTTTCGTTTGATCCGAGGAGGTTCGTCAACGGGAATGGTGGTTACTCTCTTATTGTGGGCGGTGTTGTATTCAGTGAGATTCTGCAATTCAACCACTCACATGACTCGGGTCTTGAAAATTGATATTAATCCACAATAATATAAACAAATCCACCCACATCCAATTCCTCTTCTTCCATCGGTAAACCAAATTTTATTTGCTCTTCTTCAACACGTATCTCTTCTTTAGCAGCATCAGGAGGGCGCTCTGCAGAATAATAAATTGTCATCACAAAGTAGATATATATATATTTGCTATAAGCATTTCGACTAACACTGATTAGGGGCAATCGTGATTAACAATACCAATCTATAGCTGTTGCAGCGAACTTGGCAGTGATGTATCATAGACTTTTGGATCACAGAGAAGTTGGTTCATTGATAAGGTTATACAGCTACGTGAAAATCAATTAGGAAAATTAATACCGGTACCGATATGTGAAACATGGGCCACAGCTGTGAAGGGTTTGAGAACCACTGGGTTAGTGGGATCATAGAACGAATAGTTATTCCAATTTTCATGGGGGAGGGCCACGAGAGGTGCAACGGAGCCCAAATGCCATTGGCGAAATTTGACCTTGCAATTTGAGCAGTTCGCCGAATGCCCAAATCACTGAGGGCCAAGTCAACCGAATTCAAATGTTAATGCTCTGGCCGACTGGCCAATCAACAACAACCTTCAAATGCACATCTTTATTGTACTACAGCGTAGTGTGCGAGTACTAAGATTCGAGTAATAATTACCTTTCAAGATATAATGTCTTGTGGAAGCTCCAAAATGTATTGAGCTATCAAATGGGATAGGAGTTGGTTTCCTAGCTTCAAGTCTAACAGAACCAACCATTGATCCATGAGCTGAAATATCACATATTATATATATAATAAATAATAGTCATTACTAAGCAAACTACCACATTGAAGGGTCGACTAGGGTCTGGGAAAGCAATGCTAGCTTGGTTGGGCAACCGTCAGCAACAAAACCAGTAGGTCCCGGTTTCAAATCACGAAATTGCATCATAGGCTACCAAAAATGGTATCCGAAGCGTCCTCACTAGACAGCCTGCGCATCGAGGATAGCGCGGACGGGAGGCGCTTGATTTCGATAGTCAAACGGCTCCTTCAGTGCCTCCTTGTCAAGCATGCATATTCACTAGTTGTGAGTTTGTAGAATATATCGTGCAAGTGTGTAATTGCAGAAAAAAGAACAAAATGAACACCGTCCATGTCTTTATTCAATGTCAACCTACTGTACAACATCCTATTTCAAACATTTGGTGGTAGCAATGTGAGATGAAATCCATCACACGGTACTTACTACTGCCCAAGTCGATTATAAACATCCGTTTCAAATGTCTGTGATAGACTAATATGGCATGTACTCTTGAACATGAGGAGTGTTCAGTGATAAAGTCACAGGCATCAGAATTGCGTCCAAACACATAGCATTTCTTTTCGTCAATAATAAGTTTCTAAAAAGATACAGTAGGTTTGAGGAGGTTTTTCTAAATTTCAATTTATTATGGATTGGAGCAGGCATTCCTGAACTCTGTGCTATGGTCGTGGCGGTCATCTCTCAGAGGACAGACATACCGAGTTGCAGACTCTGTCCCAAAATTACACACAAAAAGCGGGGCAGTTAGTGGTTCGGACCCACAGCTGGACATGACCTGTTTGTGCATTTTTTTTGTTAATGTAGGACTATGTTCATTTATAATTTTGAGTTGTGACTTTTATGCAGGAAAAGCAACTCTTTCAACTCCAGAGATAGAACATGATGAAAATGAATGATCTTCAAAACGACCAAAAAAGTTAAAAAGGTCATTGGCGTAATGCCAGTGTGCAAATTGTGGCAGGGCCGCACGCAACACCGCACCAGACCCTCCAAATTCCACCAAAGAATCTGGAATGCTCCAATAAGAGGAAGTAGCTGTGGACAAAAACAAGTCACATTCCTGCTACTATGTTGGTTATTGATGCTGTGTAAACTGAATTGGGTTGTTACAAGAAGTGCACTAATGCTCATTTTTCCACACCAGCTAGCCAATAGTTCCGCACAGATTTTCAATATGCCGCACGGAACGCTTTCCAATAACATATGCCATCATTTGCATACTGGGCATAATGCTGCTGTGTGTAGGCCTATTAATAAATTTTAGTGTTGTGAACAATAAATAGGTCACTGACATGCCACCTACTTCAATAAGCTTTTCCCCCTTCATAACGTTCAAATGAGTTCCAGATGGTGCAATGCCGGCCCTAAAATGTAACGCAAGCATGCAAATAGGTTTTGCTTTAACAGCTGCATTTTTACCGGTAAAGCTATAACACCCCGCACTTACCAAGATGGAATCTCATAATCCAAGCCTGGTGTGGCAAATTTTCCAGTGGCCTTCACTTTTGTCGCCATTTTCTGTCTTTAGAGACTGCTACACCTAATCCGACAATTGAAAGTACCTATATTTTAGCTTTATAATATACGTTATGTTACCAGCATTGACAAGAAATGCTTTACCGCAGCCTATATTAATGAAACAATGTCAGTATGCCAGATATAAAATCCGTAAAATATACCACAACGCCGGGGTGTGGGTCACAACACCAAAAACGGACCAAGTATGCTGGGCGGGTTGGGACGATACGTACTGTACTCCATGGAAGCAACGTTACGAGCAGTCAAGCATGGCCAACAAAACATTCAATATCAGTGGTCACCCGCGCTTGAGCAAAGCGACTTTGGGAATGAGGACAGAGTTCACAAAGCCAACGCTGCCTGTTCTTCCGGTACTGCGACGACATTCACTTGACTTTGGCGGAATTTTGGGAAATAGGACGGTAGTGTGGTAAGGTGAAAGCTCTTTTTGATGATGTTTTATCATGCGTGTGTTTAGAATTTCTTAAATTGTGCTCCAGGCTCGTATACCACCTGCCGGTTTACGGTACCGTGCCTGTCTGATCTAATATGTAACATCGTCGCTGTGCCTCAGAGAAATCGTTAAGATGCGGTGAGGGGGAATCCAGTCTCTCTCTACTCCCAATTCGTATTATTATATAATCTCACCCTTCAGCTATAACCTTATCATTAACTGGTCTGTGGAAGTCGAATAACGGATAAACTAGAGGTGTAACTTTATATTTATGAGTTTGTCCCTTTTTTCTGATTGCCCTCCTGTATATTAGGATTGTGTGTTTCCTGCTCCTCCCGTTTTCACATCCCTGTACTTTAGGGACACCCCTTCGAAATATGCCAAGAATTGATTAATATAATTGTACTTGTATTGTCAGATATTGGTGGTGGAGGCAGTCTGGTCTGGTGGACATCAACAATTACCCTTGTATACATAGGCCTACTGATACGGACAATGTTAGTGTCATGTTACAAAACTGTTCGATCGCTTAATATACCAGTATAGGCTACCTCTTTGTTCGCTGTATACCTGCTTGACAACTTTCAGCAGACGTTATGAGAAATACTTCTCGAAGCGGATATATCGAATTTTATTATTAGTATTTGAACGAAGGGTCCATTAGTAATTTCTTATACTTTGACATGCAGAAGGACTTTTCCCTGTGTGTAAGATTGAACAACTCTGTTCTGATAGCTTACTTGAAACCTCACTTTTCCAGATTAGAAATATGAGTGAAGAAAATGGGGAGGACACAAAGGTAATACGTGAAGTATACAGCAATAAATATTCATCAGAAAACTTTGAGCTTGAACTGGAACAAGCATTAGAGGCGAAAGTTCAGTACATTGTGATAGAGCCGACGAAACTTGGAGAAGAAACATCACGATGGATTCGTGTTGGAAACTGCTTACATAAAACATGTGTATTATCAGGTCTAGCAGCCTTGCTACTGCCTCACCTCATTCCGGACTCTGTTCCTGTGGATAGTTACGTTAGTTTACCTGCAGCCGCGTTGAGCCTGGGTTGTGCAACTCTTTATGGAATTTCATGGCAGTTTGACCCGTGTTGCAAATACCAAGTGACCACAAATAATCAAGAACTGTCAAAGTTGAATGTAAGAAATCTGACCAACCCATCACCTGTTGTTCTTGTTAGACGAGATGACAGGTATAGAAAAATGTTACATAACGGAATCGCATTGGTTTGCACTGCATTTATTGTCAAGTCTTTTGAAAACTTTTTGTGTAGTTGACGAATGATTTATACCATTTCCAGGTTTTGAATGCTTTCAACTGTTTGTATTGCTAATTTTTTCACCAACTGTATTTTTAAATGCTTTTAAATTAACTGACAGGGTGGTTGAGACTTTGTGTGTTTGTCAAGCAGGGTCTACGTGGGCGTCCAGGTTATGAATTTTAATGAAAATATGGCTGCAGAAGCAGACCGGTAATATGAGCCAAACAAGTTTTTAATTTGTGCGCCATGCATAGTGAGTACCGTGAATACACTATACATGTAATGTGTGCCAATTTTGTGTAAATGCAACACATATCGGGCCAACTATTTCAAGTACTTTCCTTCTTGCTGGCCTACACAATTTCAAGCCACATTTCACCATGCCGGCACACTATCAAGTTGAAACTCCAACCTTCTGTAAATGAGTCAAGTCATAAGTCCTTAACACTTCGAATCAAATCAACGGGAAAGTGAAAGTGTCACTGACGCTGACTTGAAAAACAGCAAGACTATCTAATGCTAGTCCAATCACAATTATAACATGAAACATTGATATTGAACATGCAGTAATACTGTTATATATTAATAGGATGACAGTACAGAAGGTAAAAGAATATTCACAACCACAACACGGGTCTTGAAGGGAGGCGTTCAGTGAAAATATGGTGGCTTGTATCCCACACACAACTTTCACAAAATTTTGGCTATGGCTACAAGACCTCGTTCACAGAAAATCAGTGCTTTGCATTTTAAATTGTTAGTCAGTCAGAATTTGGGGGTTCTGCTTACACACACACATATCACTGCCCTTGCAAGTGGGAACAGAGAATATGGTCGTACAGGCTTTGTAACTAGCTGGAATTGGGATAAGGTCACCTTGGTCAGCCGTTAGCTACAGACTAATGATATGGTGCGTGACTAGCCGCTCAGGAGGACGAAATGATAAAAAGTTTTAAAGATGGGTCCTCATAATAGTATGCCTACAATTAGTAGCTTCAGTTAAAATGGTTGCGTCTTTTATTGAAGCGAGCCAGATCATCGCCGTAGGCTCGCTTTGAGCTGAACATGTACTCAACCATACTTAACTATACCTACCACAGGATTAAGTGCCGATTTCTGATGATTGGTGTTATCAGCTAGGGACCGACTTCACACTTGCACAGAGCTTAACATGTCAGACATGTACTGCAAACTATAGCAAGCATCTTTGGAATTGGAAATTCCAACATACTACACAACATACAATGTGTTGCAATAAATGACTATACAGAATATGTATACTTGTATGTACAGTACTCTACATTCATTACAACAAAGCATAAAATTTTCATATATGATATCAGTATGAATAAAAATCAGTGATTTTCAACCTTCTTTGAGCAACAGCACACTTCTTTCATTGCAAAAATCTCACAGCACACCACCAGCTTAGAATGTGCTAGTACTGCTGTTAAACTCGCTACCATCAAACTTACTTGTTGCATTCATGCATCGCTTGTCTCCAAGTAAAAGGCCACCTATTTGGTCTACTGTACTGTACTCGCATGATTATTCTGCCAAGCATTATTAAACATCACAGGAACATGAATTGACAAATAACTCACGGTGGGCACACCCAACAATACATTATGGCATACCAGTGTGCTGTGGCACAACAATTGAAAATCACTGATAAACAGTAGATAGTCTATCAACTAGCAAGGTCAGTCACTGTCTCTCATAGTCAAATCTTCTTCTTCGAGTTTAGCTCCTTGATCTGTGTCGGGAACAGTTTCAGCTTGCAAAGCATCGCTCTTGGCCAGAAGTCTACTTTGCTGTTCTAAGTCGCTTTCAAGTTCTCTCTGTTGCTGCATTCGGCTTTCTTCCACCAAACTTTGTGCCATGACCTGGTGAAAAAGACATGACTTTGAATGACAGTATAAGTCTGCTATACAATAGTTATCGAATCACCCACACACCGAGGCACACAGCTTTGTGGTGTAATGGTAGGTCATTGGCCATGAAAGCGGTAGGTCCTGGGTTCAAATCGCGAGACCAAAGATGTTAAAAAATGGTATCCGTAGATTTAGCTCGCACACACAAATCAAACCCAGTTATAACTCAATGACGATTTCAAATGAAGGATATATTTACCTGTACTGTTGCAATCGAACAGCACACGTCTGCTCCATCTGAATCACTTTCAAACACATAGCATATATTAACTTTAGCATTCGACGCCGGAACACTTCGTCTAGCAATGATCCCAATTAAGCGTGAATTTTCACGGTGGTTGGCTGCCATTATGATTTCACTTATAGAAAACCAGTCTCGCACAGCTTGCGTACCTTAAAATACAATCATGATCCCCATAATGCATAATGCTTTCCTCTAAATATAATGATGGTTCAAATGAAATTTTTCGCTAATAGTCATTATTCACAGAGCACCACGGAATTCGGAAAACTTGCCGAAAAAAGAAACGGAAAATAGCTTAGTAGGTGCTTTCTGCTCCACGATCTCGCTCTGGTTGAATGATCACCAGACTGCATATTATTATCATATTATGGCCACGGCTGTTCCTGGCAGGTGATAGGTATTGACACTTCTACACAGTGACATAATAGACCACTGAATTAGTTGCACTGCAGTCTGGTGATCATTCAACTGGGAGGAGGTCTCTACATGGAAAGCACATCCACATCCCAAGTTCTTCTTTGGCTAAACTTCGGAATATTTTTCAATACTGCTTTGAGAATATTGACAAAAATGATATCGTAAAGAAGTTTCATCACAGATTTAACGTCCAGCCTTGATTTATAGAGAACTATAACATTTACAAGCATTCGGAGATCCGCACCTTAATCAGGCGACGTTGGAATGCATTATATATATCACCGTAATAGCACAATTTGAATTTAAAACAAAAGCATAGAAACTGTGACGTCACAGAATGGGTGGATGAAATAAACCTAAATCCGAGTACTGGCTATAGGCTTATCATGAGTGTGGTGAAACAAATAGAGAGAACATGACAGTAAGCGATGGCATAAGGAGTTTCCATTTCATTACCTGGATCTATAAGTGTCAAAGCGCAGTCGGTTAACACCATACGAAGTTCGCAAACGGAAAAATTATTGTGGAAAGCTCTTGCTGCCATCGCTGAACGTATTGTCTCTGAAATGACGGCATATCCGTAGTGAGTGTCTTCTGATACCTATAGAAAATACCATACTCAGTAACCATAATAACCAAGATAAGATGTAACCAGCATTTTCATGCCACTCTTGTGAGAGAATATGAAATAGAAAAATATTGAAAGACGAATGACAATGATTTGCACCAATTATTCACAACCACCAGTCCGGTGAACGGTGAAGGTCCACGAAAATTAGTATTTCAGTAACGATGTATTTCAACACTGGTCAGTGGGAACATCTACAAGAAAGAATTTGATGACGAGCTATAGCGAAAACGCTGAGAACCATCAATTTACATTGCATCGTGAACTGCTGTAAGTCATTATCACAAAAACACACAATTTTTCTATGGTACGAAAGATAATGGAGCCGATGGTGGACGATCCAAATAGTAATAGATATAGTAAGTCAACACAGATTTAACGTCCAGTCCATTTTATTGGAATATAAGTCACAAGCTTTCGGAGCTCCAATCCAGTGATGAAGGAGTGGAGCTTCGTAAGCTTGTGAATTATATTCCAATAAACTGGAATGGATGTTAAATCTGTGGTGACTTATTATATTTATTATAATTTTTCTAGTGGGCTAACACAAATGTGGCTCAACTTCACTTATGTCTTATTGGAAATTGTACGTCCTACGTAGACGGCTCAAACTACATATTATGAAGAACTCTTTATTATGATTTTGTTAACACCGAGCTGCTAACTCGGACGTACTCGACTCTCTGGCATGCCAGAGAAACATACGACCTCAAGCGGTCAAACGAACATGAAAGAAACACCACTGATGTGGGTCCAGCACAGCAATGTGCAGGGGCGCGTGCATGAACGAACACACAACAAACACAAACAACAATAACAGTAGGCCATACACGTAACATTCCCCTTTCAAAAGATGGGTACAAAATACACATAATAAACGAATTCACTCCCTAACATAATCGTTCAGATAAGCAGGAGGGCGAACCGTACGCCGAGGTCTGGACACAGCCAAAGACTCCGACCTTGCACCAGCGACAGAATTAGACTCTGAGTCATTTCCAAGTATTTCCGGTTCCCGTACGTAAGGCCAATCAGGCCATTTTGTGACACGCAGATGGCGCCGGTTTCTCCGATACTCAGCACCCTGCGGTGTTCGGATCAGATACGATCGGATATTGACCCGTCTTACCACCGTCGCATTTTGCCACAAGCTATTTGGACTCAATTTAAATCGAACAGATTGACCCGGGTACAGTGAACATAGCTCTTTAGAGCCCTGGTTGTAATACGTAGCCTGTTTCTCTTTTCGTCTACGAAGACAGGGAATCACATTTGTAACTAGCTTGGGTTTCAAAAGCTTCACGGTCTGTGGAAGCAGCGTCTTTGTACGCCTCCCAAAGAGGCGCTGGACAGGGGACCCCACGATTAATTGGCCAGGGGTGTTTCTCCAGTCTAATAAAACCAGATGTATATCCTGGTGATCTGCAGTAGCTTTCTTCATCAAATTCTTTGCAATTTTTACAGCAGATTCTGCCTTTCCATTTGATTGTGGATAGTGGGCAGAACTGGTCACATGCTGAAATTGATATTGTCTGGAGAAATCACGAAATTCAGCAGAAGAGTAGCATGGGCCATTATCAGATATTAATTTGTCACATATACCATGTCTTGCCATGTGCTGTTTCAAAAATCTAATCACTTCCGTAGACGTTTGAGAATTCACTCGGTCAATTTCAAAGTAATCAGAATAATGATCCACAGTAACCAGGTAGTTCCGACCTCCAAATTCGAATAAATCTGTACTCAGGATTTCCCATGGTCGTGTGGGAACAGGGAATGATATTAATGGCTCTTTTTGTTGACTGGGTAGTAGAGAAGCGCAGGTAGGACAAGCTGTAATGTGTCCTTTTATATCGCTGGTCATGCCTGGCCAATACAAACACTCACGGGCACGGCGAATGCAGCCTTGGATACCGATGTGACTGCCATGTAAGCGTTTCAGTATTTCCGGCCTAGCCGACAAGGGTACTATTATCCGGTCACATTTCAAGATGATCCCATCCTGGAAGATCAACTCCTCCTTGAATCCATAATATTGATGGAGAGGTTTTGGCACAAGCTTAATATCATCCGGCCACCCATTTTTGATGAGTGACGCTAGCATGCAAAATATTTGGTCACTGATAGTGGCCTTGCGTACCATCTCAAGGGTAGAATTGGTGACAGGTATGTCCTCAAGCACATTGACAGATTCTATGCTATGAGCAGCAGAAAACACATCTTCAACCCCACGGGTAGAAGGCAACTTAGGAACATATGCTCGACTGAGCGTATCTGCAATAAACATTTGGGCACCCGGCTTATAAACAACCTGGAAATCATACTTTTGTAATCTCAGGAGCATGCGCTGTAATCGTTTGGGTGTGTTTAAAAGGCTTTTTTTAGTGATCACTTCGAGAGGCTTATGGTCACTCTCAACTAAGATGGATCGCCCATAAGCATATAACTCAAACTTTTCCATACCAAACAGTATAGCTAGTAGCTCCTTTTCAATTTGTGCATAATTGCATTCTGCAGACGTTAAAGCACGTGACACATATGACACCGGGTGATCATTTTGCATCAAGCAAGCTCCAAGCCCCTTTGAAGAGGCATCACACTGAAGTACTGTAGGGGCATTCTTATCAAAATACCGCAAGACAGGAGCATTTACCAGTACCTCTTTCATTTTTCTAAAACTCACCCCATGGACTGCATCATCCCATACAAATGCATTGTCTTTTTTTAAGAGCTCACGCATCGGTGCCGTAATTGTAGAGAGCTTCGGAGCAAATCTGTGAAGAAAGTTCGTCATTGCCAGCAGACGTTGAACTCCATGCTTGTCTGTCGGAGGAGGCATCTCCAGAATACCTTCTACTTTGCTCACAGCAGGTTTCAATCCATCTTTCGAAATCACATGGCCCAAATAAGGCACTTCTGGCTTCATGTATATCAGCTTGTCTTTATTCAATTTAATGCCTGCTTGACGACACCTTTGCAAAAGAGCATAGAATTTCCTCTTGTTATCTTGAGTAGCCTCTTCAATAGTATCGCCGACACCATAAACCAAAATATCATCAGCAACAGGTCTCACTCCCTCCAGGCCTTCTAGTGCAGTTGTTAATCGCCGTACAAACTCTTCCGGTGAGGGCTTTAACCCAAAAGGCAACCGTAGCCAGCGGTATCGACCGTATGGAGTTCCAAAAGTTGTCAAATAGCTACTGTCCTCATCCAGTTCCACATGCCAGAATCCATTTTTGACGTCGCATAACGTGAACACCTTTGCATTGTGAAGATACGGCAAAACATCATCAAGTGTAGGCATGGGATAATTATTGCGCTTTAAAGCCTCGTTGAGAGGTTTGGGATCTAGACACAGACGCAGATCTCCAGATTTTTTAGTGACTGTAACAAGATTCGATATCCAAGGAGTGTGGCAGTCTACAGGTGCTATAATGCCTTCATCCACAAGTTTGTTCAACTTATCCTTTACTTTACTTTCAAGTTGTAATGGAATTTTTCTTACCGGCCTTTGAACCGGTCTGACGCTTTCATCGACCTCCAAGGATAGTTTACCTTGAAATTTGCCAGTACCCTCAAAGACATCAGAGTATTCTTGATGTATTTGAGGCAGTGTCAGCTTTGAAAACAATGCTAGATTAATATTCGGCTTGATCGGTTTTTGTACGCTTGACTCTAGAGATTGGATGTTTGCAAAATTGATGGTGATTAAATTCATTTTCTGAGCATCCACACATCCAATGATTGAGATACAAGGTTTCTCAACCACCATGAACTCGAGAGTATATGATTCTCCATTTTTCGGGTTCTTGGCTTCACATTTCACCGATCCCATAGGATTTACAACTTCTTTGTTGTACACCACCAGTCTTACAGAAGTGGGTGCCAATTTCAGAGCTGTGGCATTATTGGAAATATCACAGTAGTCCTTCTTTGAGAGAACATTGACAGTGGCGCCACAATCGATTTGGAACTTAACTAGTGTGCCTGCCAAACACAACTTCGCAAATACCTTATTGGAATAAACCGCATCAGTAGCACTGACATGTTCAAGTGTTAGAACCTCGCGGTCATCCGAGGTCTCGGTGCCGGCGGCCTGTACGTGTGATAACAAAGACACACGCCGGAAACATTGCGAAGGAAAATGATTTCTTCCTTTACAGCGAGCACAAACGCTACCATATGCTGGGCATTTACGTTTCTGAAAAAGATGTCTCTCGCCACAAAACTTGCATACCTTCAGATTTGTCATAGCAGGCCTTGAAATCATATCGTCTCGATGCCTTTGTGGCAATGGTTCATCAGTGAATGACGGATACTGCCGTCTTTTCTTTTGCCAACTAGTTGAGTATACTTCAGCAGTAGTATCTGCAGGCCTATCTTTCAGAGTCATCTTCTCAAGCTGCGCTGAGGTTGATTCAGCCAGTTTGCATGTCGCAGCACACGATGAAAGAGTGAGCTTCGCATCTTGCAGCAACTTATTTTTCAGTGCCATATCATAAAGTCCACACACAATTCTATCTCTAACCAGCTCATTCTCCAATTCTCCAAATTGGCAAGTCTTCGCCAGTTTCCGTAGACGTTCATAAAATACATCAAACGATTCTCCTACTTGTTGATCGCACGTGAAAAAGCAGTATCTTTCATAGATGACATTGATCTTTCCAATACAGCGCTCTGCTAGTTTCTCAACAACAGCGTCGAATTTTTTCATCTCATCCTCCGTTAATGATAGCCCCTCAATAAGATCTAGACCATCAGGCCCAACGGTGGCTCTTAACGCAGCAATTCTCACTTCGTCAGTCTCAGCACTCAGCTTGGTAGCTATCTCGTAGCTGCGATAATGACGTATCCAGTTTTTCCAATGTGAGGAGAGACTTCCGGAGACACACAGCGGTAGGGGACGAGGAATAACAGTCGTTAGATCCATAATCTTGCGGCAACGGAGACTTATGAGCAGTAACTAATAGGCTCAAGGTTCTTTCAAACTTCTGACACCATGTTACGTCCTACGTAGACGGCTCAACTACATATTATGAAGAACTCTTTATTATGATTTTGTTAACACCGAGCTGCTAACTCGGACGTACTCGACTCTCTGGCATGCCAGAGAAACATACGACCTCAAGCGGTCAAACGAACATGAAAGAAACACCACTGATGTGGGTCCAGCACAGCAATGTGCAGGGGCGCGTGCATGAACGAATACACAACAAATACAAACAACAATA